>JABTXL010009180.1:318925-346779 GCA_025134845.1 Neodon shergylaensis | reverse complement strand
TCAGAGATTTTCTTATCAGAGTAAAAATAGAATGATGACTTGCTTTTAAGGGAAGAAAAACACAAGCAAGAAAGGCTGTGAATTAGTGTTTAAATACATCCAGGTGTCATGATGTCCACCTAAAATGTATTTTATTCAAAGGTTGTTGGTATGGGGATTATGATTTCTATTTTCTTGAAAGTAACTGTAAAAATGTATTGATACTGGTATATAAATGAGATTGTTTGAAAGCGAATGTAAAATTTAGCTCATATAGTCTAGAGAATATTGAAGAAAATATTATTTTAAGATAAATGATTTTGAGATTACAAACAAATCAAAGATTAAGTAGCTAGAAATCCCTAACATGCTTTGACTATCTCTTCATAAATAAAAACAAATGTTTCTTTTTGGCTTATGCACCAATTTGTTTCTAATTAATTGTATGTATTGCTCTCATTTGTAAAAAAGTGCATGTCAGTAAAATTTCTCTCACGTGGTTTATTGGCTTGCTCACAGACTTCAGAGCATAACCTGTTCTCAGATTTATGTATAACATCAACCATTTTCTTGTACCTACTGTGTTCTAAAGGCTAGACAAACAAAACAAAAGAGTGTCAAGGGAACATGTTATTGTGGACCAATGTTCATGGTTTTCTAGGGCTGTTATTGTCACCACAGAGGCAAGTATGCCTCTTTCAGAGACCCTCTTGACTTCCACATGGGATAGAAACTTTCCTTTTGTAGTATGTCTGCCATCAACCTCACCCTGTGATAGTAATTGCTGTCTGCATCAGTTCTGGGCATGCTAAGCAATTTAAATATAATCCCAAAGCCTGATGGTAGAACTTGATGAGATTTAACTAAATGTAACTCCATGCTCTCCAGTTCAAATAGACCCCATTTTCATATGAAAAAGTGGAGCACAGAGCCATCAAAATTATTAATTTCTTATTTTCCAAAACCTTACATTTTATAAAAACTTATAATATGAATCATCTGTCAAAGAACCTTCTTGCATTTTGAGTAAACATTTTACATCTGTCAGAAAAGAAATTATTACATAATCTGTTTCAGAGATTTTCTTATCAGAGTAAAAATAGAATGATGACTTGCTTTTTTTTTAAGTCATTTTTAGTTGCTTGCTTTTTCTGTCATGTGAGACTAAGTTTACTACAGTTGTGTTAATTGAATTATAGACAATAATGTCTTCATTTAGACCTCCCGTCATCCTCTCTTTTGTAAGAGCAACCCTAACTAGGGAGAATTATGTATGGAAGAATGAAGACATCAGCATTCTCATGAGGTTTTATAGTGTCACTTGTTTAAGCAGTCATATAAAAATGAAAGCACAGTGCAGCCATTCGCTTCATTCTTTAAAAAAGGTTTTTACTACTACAGAACCTATGCTACCATTACTGTAGCTCTGTAATAGAGTCTAAAGTCAGGGATGGTAGTGCCTCCAGAAGTTCCTTTATTGTATAGAATTTTTTTGGCTATCCTGGGTTTTTTGTTTTTCCATATAGAACCTATGTTACTAATATTTATCTTGTAAACTGGAAAGAAAAGTAAGAACACCATCAAAATAATAGTTCCAGAGGTCCAGTTTCTGCTTAAAGAAATAAATCTCCCTCTCTTTCTCTCCCTCTCTCTGTGTACAGGCACACATATCTACATGGATATATAAAGATGTAGATTCTTCCTTTCTGTGATACATGCTGATACAATATTTCAGAGCACCCTGAAAAAAAAAGGACTTTGCCAATGGAAACCAAAGCCACCTCTTCCCCGGTGAGTAAAAATTGGTCATATTGTTCTGTATATCATCTCATACCTCTTCCTCTTCCCCATCCAGCAAACTCACATCATTTCAATTAACCATTTGTTCTAAGAGGCGATTTCATTTCTTCGCTCTATAGTACTCTGTCAACATTGTCTTTAAATTTTCTGAGATCTACCCAAAGCAGATTGAGATTCATTTTGAATATACACACCAGCTGCTGTCACAGCCACCATCTGTCCTCATCAATGATGAATTCAAACACAATTTTATTCAAGGAGCATGGCAACCACTAAAAGAAGGGGGAGGAGAAGGTTATAACCTGAAAACAAAGCTCCCTTGAAGATTTGGGAGCCCCAGGGAGTCAGATGTGAAAATAGTTTTTTAGAAGAAGTCTAACAATTTCATTTCTGTTCATTCTTAACTTTCTGTCTTCCCAAGTGATCAAAAGGGACAAGGGATTAAAATCTACTTTTGTGTGTTATATGTCATCTCTGCATTGTTATGGTGACTATGTTGCCAACTTGTCTCTGGAAGTATGGCTCCACATATGTGTGTGTGTGTGTGTGTATGTGTGTGCTTGAACAGGCAGGTGTACGCATGTGTGTGTCTTTGCATGTGAAGGTTAGAGGTTGATATTGGATGTCTTCCTTGATTACTTCCTACCTTACATTTTTGAGACAGAGCCTACCATTGAACGCTCATTGATTGGCTAGACTGGCTGTCCAGTGAGCTTCATCACTGAGTTTGCAGGTATCATTGCACTCAGCCTTTGGATGCTAGGAATTGAACCCAGGCCCTTATGCTTCCATAGAAAGTCTTTGGTAACTGAACCATTTCCCCACCCCCAGGGAATTCTATTTTTAAGTAATGACATTTAATGCTGTTTCTAAACAGAACCCCAAGTGGTGCATTTTTGGGGCAAAGTTTGTTTCCTTAGAGCAGCAAGCTCAGCAAATGAGCTGACACTATTGAATTATTCCCTCTAATGCCTTTTAGTAGAAAATCAAATCATCCAGTTTTATTAGGCTTGAGGCTCTTTGCCATCTTGTTAGGGTTACACTTTTTTTCAGGAAAGAGGTTGTCAACAGATGCATTGAAGAAGAAAACAAAAATCCCCTGTTTTTAATAATATTTGGCATAAAATCTGATGGAATATGTACATCTTTGGAACAAACTGCAATAGTGCAAAAGGAACCCTTAAGATACCCCTTACAAATACACTTCCCTGCATTTTCAACTACTTTTTGTTTGTTTGCATTTGTTTGTTTGTTTGTTTTCTTATCTAAATCAAGACCACGTTATATATTTGAATATCTGGAGCTTTTCCCTTGCGAGGACTAGAGTATTGAGGATAAAGAAAGGTCAATTAGCTGAATAAAAATTAAGAACTCACAGAAATTATAATGACCTATTTGTGGACAAACAGTCTTATGTGTAAGTTATAAGGCTGTTTGTGACAATGCTAATTTTTTTTATTATTTAGTAGCATATTTATTTTATATGTCCTTGTAGTATCTCATTTAGGTATTTTAAATTCTTATTTATTTTATCTTTAATTATAATTATGTTTGTGTGTTTGTGTGGGAGTATATGCATGTAAGTGCAATTGCACATGGAATTCCAAAGAATGAGTCAGGTACCTGCAGCTGGAGTTACAAGCAGTTGTGAGAAGCCTGATCTGGGTGTTGGGAAAAGAACTCCTGTCCTCTGCAAGTGCCGTAAACATTCTTATAAGTTGATTCATTTCTCCAACCCCATGATTTGTACGTTTAACAATGCTTATTTTGTTGTTGTGTAGCTGACACTTTTTTTTGATAGAATTGACAAATTTTGTGCCTCTCTATGGGGTGTTAGATTTATGGCACAGAGAACAAATTCATTGTCAAATATTAAGAATGTAAAAAAGGAAAGCAAAAATGGAGAAAAGATGAGGTTGGAAGGAAGGAGGAGAGGAGGGAGAGAGAGAGACACATAGAGAGAAAGAGAACGACAGATAAAAATAAAGAGAAAGAAAAGCTGATTTTGGAAGGTAGGAAGTGATGGTAAATCCTCTATTTCTCAGATTTAAGGGGTTCAAGGGTCACTTAAAGCCCCGCTGTAGAATGAGTAAGACCAAAGGTCTCAACTGACAACTTGAGATTCTCACAAGTTCACTTACTGAATGGATGCAAGCACAGTTGGGACCGCAGTCATCTCATTAGGATGCTTTGCTTTTTTACATTGTTGAGATCATAATACAATTACTTACATTTATAATATAATTCCTTCCCACTCCTCCCTCCAATCCTCCCAAGCTTCCAAAGGAGGGAGGCAACCAATTTTCCTTGCCAACTATGATGCTTTTTAACCCCATTGGCAACCACCACTATGTTTTCTTAAACAGGTATTTTCAACAGTAATCACTTAGATAATTTCACACAAATTTATTTTCACTAACATTCTGAAAAACAAATATAACTGGAAACGTGTAAACACAGACAGCACATTCACATGAGACAAAAATCTTCTGGAAGCGAGAATTAACCTTCTGCTTTAATAGGACCTGTTAATTAGATGTCCTGATTTGTTAAAACATCATTTCATGTTTCCTTTAGTATTTTCTTGTCACATATTCAAAATTTCCATCTTTAATTTTACTTTAAATTTCACTTATTTTTCAATGTACACATGTTTTTCATCATCCCTGCTGACTAATGTTCATGGTACTGGTAGGTACTCTGTGAAAAAGGTCACCACTACCCCAGCTACAACCCTTTGATATGCAATAGTGACCTTCCTGCATGATATGGTGGTGCAGTAGTGACTCAAATGTCGTGAGAGTATCCAAGCACTATCTGATTGGACTTCAGGTCCATTTTACAAGATGTAACCCATAAGAAAATAAGGTGGCCAAGAACCTAAGACTTGATAGACATAGGCCTAGGGGAAACAAAATATTCTACTAAAGGAATTCTTAATTTCTGTTGAAGGAATATAGGAATAAAATGTTTCCCAATGACATTCTGCTCTACTCATAGGTCAATGACTCAGTCAATCAGCCATCAGTATCAAGAGAAGTTTCCTCTTTCAGTACTTAAGAACTAAGAGACCCACAACTGAACAATGTGGAGAGAGAGAGGGAGAGAGAGAGAGAGAGAGAGAGAGAGAGAGAGAGAGAGAGAGAGAATTTGGGAATTTGGAAGAACTGATCTTAAATGGGGTGTCTTCATCAAACTCTTCTTCTCAGGGTTTAGGGGACTTTTCAGAAGATAAGGTAAAAAAATTGAAAGAGCCAGGAAAGTGAGAACATCAGAGAAGCAAGCCCTACTAAATATGAGAGGACTGATATAAGAACTCCCTGAAACTCATGCAGCATGCACAAAGACTGGGATTCCAGTGCTGTGAGGAGAACTGGATACCATCTCTCACCCCTAACCAACAACTATTTCCAGTTGTCAGACACTTGCAGAGGAAAAATCAGTTTTCTCTAATGGTGTCTCACTGGGTAGACAAAACACACTTAATAGGCCCAGCAGTAGACAACCAACATAAGAGAAACTCAATAGTGGTTTTATAGGCTTTTTTGTCTCATATTGCTTTGTTGGGACATTTTTAAATCTGTCTTATTGGGGAAGGGGCTGCTTATTCATCCAGGCTGCCCAGAACCAAAATATCCACACAGAAACTACATTAGTTAAAACACTGCTTGGCACCTTAGCTCTAGCTTTTTATTGGCTAACTCTTACATATTAATTTAACCCATTTTGATTAATCTGTGTATCACGACATCGCTGTGGCTTACCAGCTAAAGTTCCCAGTGTCTGTCTCCGGTGGCTCCATAGCTTTTTACTTTTATATTACGGTTTCTGCTTTTGCATTTTTATGTTTTGTTTTGTGTACACATGTATTTGTATGTATGTTTCCAATGTTTTTTTCACTGTTGTTGTCCTGGCTTATTTGCCTTTTCATTTGCCTGTTTGCTATCTAAATAGAGAAAGAAAGAAGGCGTGGAGTTTGATAGATTTGAAGGTGGGGGAGGATCTGGGATAAAATGGAGGAGGAGAAGTCATGATCAGAATAATGTATGAATTTTCAATTAAAAAATCTGAATGACCTCTTTGCTCATATTCTCATTCCTCCCACTCTTCAACTGGACTTTGGGAGCTCAGTCCAATGCTCTGATGTGGGTCTCTGCCTCTGTTTCCATCACTTGCTGAATGAAGATTTTAGCAAAGAGGTCAAGACCATGATGGGTACACCCACTGAAGCAGTCTACCTGAGCTAATGGGAGCTCACCAACACCAGCTGGGCTGTGAAGGAATAAGAATAGAATAAAACTAGTCCCTCTGAATGTGGTTGACAGCTGCATGTCTGGGGCAGACTGCTGGATCACTGGCAGTGGCACCAGAATTTATCCCTACTGCTTGTACTGGCTTATTAAGAACCTATTCTCTTTGGAGGGATACCTTACTCAGCCTAGATAGATATAGTAAGGAGGTCCTTGGACCTTCCTCAAAGCAATGTGCCTTACCCTCTCTGAAGAGTGGGTAGGGGTGGGGTGGGGAGTATTTGGAGGGATTGGGAGGAGGGGAGAAAGTGGGAACTTGGATTTGTATGTATAATGAAAGAAGACAGTTTGTTTTCTTTTCAAATATTAATTGAAAAAAATCCATATGAAAGTTATGTTTTTAAAATGGTATATATGTATACTATATATATATATATATATATATATATATATATATATATTGTGTCTGTGTGTGCTCAAACAACTTTACATGCAAATATTCACTGCAATGAGTGAGTAAGTAGTTGGTCTGGTCTCAGGTGTCTCAAGCACCATAAATACTTGACCATCATAAATAATAGACATTCACTGAGACTTATCTTGAACATCCTGCTGTTGGTTGGCCATAGTCAGGGTGATCTGGGAACAAGGCTCCAGGTATAGGTTCTGACCCCATGGTACACCAGCACGACTATTGTGCTTGGAGTCTGAAGGCTGCCCCTTGGCCTGCTCCAAACCTTTATCACTGCTTCATAGTCTAGTCATTCTCACCCACGGCCTCTACTCTGGAATGTCATCTTGCCTTCCACTTTCATGATTCATAAGTCCATATTTTTATTTGTTTGTTTTGTTTTTTGAGTCAGGGTTTCTCTGTTTATCAGCCCTAGCTGTCCTTGAACTAGCTCTTGTAGACCAGGGTGGCCTCTAACTCAGAGAGATCCACCTGCCTCTTCTTCTGCCTCCTGAGTGCTGGTATTAAAGGTGTGTGCCAACGCTGCCTAGCTCATGAGTCCCTTTTAAAAAGCATCTTACCATAAGCCCTGCGTTTTTCAGTTTTTCCAGAGTTACTGAAGGATCTGCAGTGTCCTCGGCTGCCACTTCTCCTCTCAGAGCCTCCTGAGTCAGACTCCTTGGACCTGCTCTGTGAAGGTGGCAAGCATTCTCCTCATGCTACTTTTACATGGGTTTGGTAGATCAAACTCCAGTCACCAGGCCTGCCTGGAAAGTGCCGTTGCCTAATGAGCCATCTTGTTAGCTCAATTGAGTAGGAACTTAACCATTGATAACAATATTTCTGACACTTTCAGGTTATTAACATTGTAGTGGGCTCTAATACTATTTTGTGGAGAAAACATGTTTTGTATAATATGGTTGTATGTCTTACTATTGTGACCCAGTTTATTTGACTCTTTTAATTTTAGTTTTCTCCCATAAAATTATACTTGTTTTTTTAATAAATATTCTATGAGAACCAAAAGTATGACTTTTGGGCTTTGGAGGTTCATTAAACATTTATTAATCATACTTGCTTTATATTTTATAAATCATCTATGAGCAATCACAGTTCTTCCCTTCTCATCTAGTGTACCTCGATTGTGGACATGTCCGTTTTTCCTTAGAAACCTTCCTCCTGTTCTCTGATCAGCATCCATACTGCATCTTCCTGTTTCTACCAACATGGATTCTGTTCTGAGATTTAGAACTTTGGTGAAATATAATTCAATATGGACTTTAATTTTTTTTTCTGTCTTCATTCATTCTAAATCACACTGAGTTGAAAGAACAAATATATCCCGATACAATGAGCATGAGTATTACAAAATACTTAGAGCTCGTATCTTTAGCTAATATCCAAAGAAAGACCATAATCCTGTAGGAGAAAGACCTCCATTAAAAATTATCACTGTCTCCAGGAGAATGCCAGGATGTGAACCTTTTCTTTTTGAAGCTTGCCCAGTAAAGAGAGTGTAGAAACTGGCGAGACAGCTGGGCAAATTGCTAGGCTGGAGCACCCAGGGCCCAGGAACCTTCTCAGTGATTGATGGCACCTACCCATGTGCACACTGTGTCCAGGTACTCATTCTAACCTTTACCAAGAAACTGTTTCTCATTTGAGGTATTCTGAAATGACAAACACACAGAATTTTCTTTTCTTTTACATTTGAAATAGCCCTCCTTAATTTCAGCTCACTTTAGGCAACAGAGGGAAGTCTGGACTTTAATTTTTAAAAGATTTTATCTCTCTCTCTCTCTCTCTCTCTCTCTCTCTCTCTGTGTGTGTGTGTGTGTGTGTGTGTGTGTTGTGTAGTGACCAGAAGTGGGCATTGGGTATCCTGGAGCTAGAGCTACAGGTGGTTGTGAGTTGCTTACAGGGAACCGAACTCCAGCCTGTGTGCTCTTACCTGCTGAGCCTTCTCTCCAGTCTCCCATCTGCATTTATGTTTTAGTCACTGAATACTTGTGAATCACCAAATGAACAAATGTCTCGGGAGTGCTTCCCAGAATTCTGTCAGTATATACCTTTGTGTACATTACCACAGTTGTTTTACATGCTTCTATAGATTTAGAAAATCTCCTAGTTGAGGTTATCATAAGTAACCATCTATTAGGGCTGTCTGGTTACTTTTGTCTGCTTGGCATAGGTTCTTAAGGAGCACATGAGTGTTTGCCAAACTTTTGGGTATTAATAGTTAATTGGCTCAATGAGGATCAATTACAGAGAAAGCAATTCCTCACAACCTGTCACTCAGCCATGGAGGTGTCCTTCAGTAAAACACATTAGCAATGAATTATATATGCAGCACTAGAAACACTAAGGTCCATCAGACCCCTAACAATTCAAATGCACAAAACTTGTATGAGTTTAGTACAGCAAATCAATAATTTAAATGTAAACTCAAAAGGCCACTGTACAGCAAATATATGCAGCTCAGTGTTCAAACTGATGCTGTAGTCCACTTTAGTGAGGAAATGCATTTTTCTTGTAATTTTAGTGCAGGAATTTTGTATTAACAGTTTGAGGGTGACTTGAATAATCAGATAAAGACATGGAGAAAACTTAGTGTGCTCGTAAATGTATGAAATTATGTGTATAAGTATCACTCAACTTGTACACAAGCACAATCAAAGGATTAAGGGCAATAATTATAGACAACTTAGAATTAATTTGAAATATTAATGTGGGAGATAAAGACAAAACACTCCTTCAATAAACTTGAAAAGGTGTGAGAAGTAGCAATGGGAAGTAAAGCTGTGGTGTGGATTGAGGTTATCTCCTGATTCAGAATAAGCTAAGTTTCTCATGCCTCAGTTTGCTTTCCAGTTTTGAAACTTGGTATTTAATGGTTAATTCATTTTCCATTCTGAGATTAAAATAGTGACTCACCTTGTGCTGATGCTTTAGGTGTTCCAAGAATTCATCAGATGTGTGTAAGTAAATATCGATTAGTGTAAATGATGTGAGAGCAATCTCAGTCCAAAGGGAGATTAAATTGAGCAATACTGGCAGAGCAGGGTGATACATGCTGCAATTAACCAGCATAGTTTAACAAGACTCCAGAAACAAGGGAAGAAGACTTTCTTACTAGCCAAGTGCCCTGATACTGCCCCCTCCACTATGTATGTTTGTGGGTCTGATTTACGCCAGTGGATTTTTTTCAGTTGAATAATCACATTCTGAAAAGGGGCTTGGTAACAGAATAATAATGCTCTTGTATTGGACAAATGATTGAGTTCTAATTATTTTTGGTGTGCTTTGAAATTATTTCAGCTATTCAAGTTAGCCTTCCTGCCAAATGCTGTATTCAAAACAACTCCAGTTCACAGGGCTGGACATCATGTTTGAAATATCTCTTGTTCCAAATCTAGTGTTAGTTTATACCAATGGACACAGAAACAGTTTGCTTAAGTAAGCAGTAGTACCAAATAATTAAACACGAAAGATTTTTATTGAAAGTTATATTTGGAAATAAATTCAGAAGTTCACCAAACTTATAATTCTCATTATCTTTTGTTTATTCAGTGACTTCAGCAAATTGTACTTAAAATGTATCTTAGTTTTCTGTGGGTTGACTCAATTTAGTCTGGTGATTTTTACGTAGAATCTCTCATGTAGCTGTGGTCAGCTGGTGATGGCCTTTATCTGGATGCTCAACAATTGTAGACATCCAAAAATGGTCATGATCATGGTTGGCTATTGCAGTGCTGATAAGAGGGAGCTTCTTGCATTTGATATTTGCTTTAACAGGTAGGTAAGGTCTTATACTGTTGCCAGGCAGTTCTTAAAACTCCTCCTGGGCTTCAGATTTCCTCTGCCTGTCATGAGTTAGGTCTCTGTAAGCATATAGCTGTGTGATTACTGTTAAAGCTTCTTTGACAATCCCTGAACTAAAAGGAGATCTACTTTCCTCTCATGTGCTGACACATAATGCTACAGAAGGACAGATAGTTACTACAGAATTTCTAGTTTATGCAGTAGATACTATGACAAAATAGGGACTAGTTTACAGGTCCGTTTTTAACCAGTTTGGCATATGTCTTATCACTGGACTAATGAACAGAACTTCTCTCTAGTTGTGACACTTTGTGGCTCTTATTCCAAAATTTTAACCTTGACTTCTCATCTGAATCATCTATCCTTTTCTGTCAAAACCAAGATAGTTGATGAACTATTCTAACTCATAACTGGAATGCTATAAAATCTTGAGTTTCATCCTTACTGAGAACAAAAGGAATCTCCTACAAGGGGATTTCTTTTGTGGGTATCACAAAGACATCTTAACACAAATATCAACAGGAGAGATTTGCTCCTGTCTCATAGATACAAAGAATGCTCAGTAAGCTTGGGGAAGTTCCACATCTCCTTTCCTCAAATATTTTAGAAATGGTGGACAGGAAAGTTGTGATTGTTTATTTGTAAGTATTTTTCAGGAAAGGTTTTTAATATGGTCTTGTGTTCTGATGACCTGAATCCTGATGACCTCTGGGACCCATTTGCTGGCAGGCAAGAACTAACTCCTGGAAGTTGTTTTCTACCTCCATAGGTTTACTTTGCATGGGCATAACCCCCATATAATAAATTAAATGTAACAATAGAAAGTATTACCAATGTGCTGAATTTCAAGACAGTGCTCTTGGAATATATTGAAATCCTGATGACAGTTTTGTGAGCAAATGGACTGACATGCTACATGCCATTTAATAGCAACTATACTAGCATCTCTGTTTTAATTGAATAAAACTAGTATTTAAAAATAATGTTATATGCACATATATCATCTTTGGAGTTAGGATGAATTTTAAATATATGGCTAATGAATTTGATAATATATATAAAATTCCATTATAGTTAACTTAGAACCAGTTCAGGAGCTCTAGGAAAAAGAACTTTGTTCAAATTGCTATTATTTTAGGGATACAAATATAATTCAAATGTTCAAAACAGTATGTGTCATATAGTATGTAAGCATAGCATAAAGAAAACATGATTATCTCAGAAGGCTGTTGACAAAGTCTAACATTCTTTCATGATTAAAACCCCTAAAAAAGGGATGCAGAGACTGTACCTTAATACATTAAACATTATATATGAAAAGCCCACCCAACAGCACCTTAAATGGGGAAAGATGGATGACATTCCCTCTAATCTTAGAGAAGTCAAAGTGTCTATTCCCTAATATAATTAAATATTGTCCTCGATGTTTTTACTAAAGCAGTAAAATAAGAGAAATAAATAGAAGAGATACAGGTTGGAAAGTGAAACAAGAAATTTTTCCTATTTGAAAATGACAGGATCTATATTTAAAATATCCCAAATATTTCACCAAGAAAGATTTGAATGTAATAATCACTTCCAACAATGTAACAGAATACAAAATCAGGATATAAGAGACAGTAGCTTTTGTATAGACAGCAACAATTTAGTTGAGAAAGAAACAAGAAAAACCCCATTCACTATTGATTCTAATTAAACCAATGGCAAACAAATAGATCTATGGATTAAAATAAACAAGAAGACAAGATTCCTCTACAATGACATTTGTAACAACAAAGAAAGAAATTTAAGAATACTCTAGAAGATTGTATGACCATCCATATCTGTGAATCAACAATTAACATTGTAAAAATGACCAACTACTAAAATTCATAAAGCAATCTATGAGTTTTAACAGAATTGTCTTCAGGATTCCTTTGACATGGCAATAAAAGCAATCCTAAAATTTGTATGGAATAATAAAACACCTTTACTACCTAAAACAATCCGAGGCAAAAAAGGCCAGTTTTTGAATTATAGTATAGAATCAGAGTAAAAGAAATAGTGTAATATCTGCACAAACTACCATTTAGTTCAGTGACATCAAATAGATTACTCATAAAGACGACTATATAGCTATGCCAAAAGTGTAAAAGATGCATTGTAAAAAGATAGTAACAAATGATCCTAGAAATCTGGATCAACATATGTAGAAGGATAAAATGAGAACCCTGTAGCTACCCTGTACAAAAGTCATGTTAAACTGTATCAAAGACCTAAGTTTCACCCTGAAGTTCTGAATCTGCTGAGGAAAACACTTCAGAATATAGGTATGTGTAGGGACTTCTGACAAGGATGCTATAGCTTGGGAAGTCACAGCAAGTGTTGACATATGAGTCACATGAAACTAAAAAGCCTGTGTAGACAAAAAAATAATACAATCAGCAGGGTGAAGCCTACAGAATAGGTGCAGAATATTTGCTAGCTACCCCACAGAATGGGGAACAATAATTAGAATATATTAAAAACTCAAAAAATTAAATTTCTAAAAACAGTCTTTCTGATCAGTAAGTAGGTAGGCTAGTGAACTGACACTGGTCACAAAAGAAGAAATACAAAACAAAAAAGTATTTAATGTTGTCAGTCATCAGGAAAACATCTCGCTTCAGTCAGAATGGCTATCATTAAGTAAAGATGGTGACAAATGCTGGTAAGGGTGGGGAAACTCCACTGTGTACTCATTATAACATAATTGTTTTACTCACTCCTATATTGGTGAGCTTTGTCCATGTCTTGGCTAGTATGAATAATGTAACAGTAATTATGAATGTACAAGTGTCCCAATGGTATTTTGACTTGTACATTGATGATGGGAATGTGTCTAGTTTAGTTACTATGAAAATAATAATAATTATAAGAAAACTGAGGGGGTTGGCAGATGACACAGTTGTTAGAATGCTTGCCATGTGATATTGAGAGCCTGAGTTTGGATTCCTAAACCTACATAAAAATTCAGGTGTGGTGATATGTCCTTTTTAATGCTAGGCTGCAGAGGAAGATACAGAAAACTCCCTGAATCTCACTAGCTCAGCATAATCAAATCAATGGGCTCTAGTTACAGTGACAGACCCTGTCTCAAAATTACACAGTGAAGGAAGGAGACAGACACTGAGTATCAACATCTGGTCTACAAATGCTTGTGCACAAATGAGCACATGCACCCCACATACATATATACTATGAATAAACACACATGCACATACATGATATGGAACGATGGTCAATATTCTGTCAATTATATTTTAAGTAAATGCTGATTGGCCTGTAGCCAGGCAGAAAAGTATAGGTGGGACAACCAGACAGGAAGTAGAGGCAGGTGAAGGAGAACAGGAGATTTCTGGAAAGAAGGAAGCCCATTCCTCTACAGTTGTGAGCCCGCCACAGAAGAGGCAAGATGTGACTGCCTCATTGAAAAAGGTACTGAGCCATGTGGCTAGCATAGACAAGAATAATGGGCTAATATAAGTTATACGAGTTAATAAGAAGCATGAACTAATGGGCCAATCAGTTTATAGTTAATGTAGCTCTGTGTGTGATTTCTTTGGGACTTAATGACTGTGGGAACTGGGCAAAACAAGGACTGGGCAGTACAGAAAACTCAGACAACACATACATACGCAGAAAGGGAAGCAAATTTAAGAACAAACATTAAATAAAAGATGGAGGAGGCTCCTCAAAAACCCTGAAAATAGAACTACAGTATGCTCACTCTACAAGACTCTTAGCTGTATACCTGAGGGAATCTAAGTCAACACACTACAGAGATTCTTGCACATGTGGGTTTATTGCTACATTATTCACAATAACCAATAAATGGAAACAACCTAGGTGTCAATGAGCATGGGAATAGATACAAAACATGCGGTGTATTTATTCAGTGGAACTTGTATTCAGTTATAATTATGTCAGGATATTGTGTAGAAGCAGAGCTATCACCTTAGTTAAATAAGGCAGATTCAGGAAAACAAATGCCACATTTGTTTTCTTAATTTGGAGAATCTATATTCAAATATGAATACACAGGTATGGTTATTTTGTATGAACATGATAGAGCAGAGGACTTATAGAGGGAATCTTGTCTATAGGAATCAGAGAAACAAGTGAGGATATGAGAGGAAGAGAGACAAAATGTCTCAAATTCACATATACATAGGTCCACATTCAAGCATATGCCAAATATGCAAGAACAGAACAGGGGTATTTGGAGGAATGGAGGCCAGAATGAGGAAGATGAGGGAAGTGAAGGGGCATTGGTGGTGAACATGACCATCAAGATAAATGTGTATGTGAAATTATCATTGTGATATTTTGTACTATTTTGTTACAAATAAATGAAACATGATTATTTTTTTTTAAAATTCAATGAACAAAGGAATTTCTTAGCAAAAAAATTAGAGATATTACACTAAGAAAAATAATATATAATGAATTTATTTCTTACAATATTCTACTATGGAAGTGCTTCTACCAAATCCGGGATGACATGCATCTGAATCAGGAGTGGAAATGAGTCAGGTTCAGGCTGCACAGCCTTCAGGAGTCTGCAGTCTGATGTGATACACACGAGGATTGCAATAGTTATTAGTAGAGGCTCTATGGCAACTCACGGAGGGGGATTTAGTCAAGTGAAGTGATCAAGGTTCTAATGAGCATGTTCCCAAAAAAATAATGGTGCCATTGATTTCTAACAATGAAATCAAGATGGTCTATACGTTCTTCAATCTCACAGTCTTAGAATTGTGCAATTCAAAGGGATGTTCCTAAAATAATCCAGATTTCACTGCTTTTAATTCTGGTCAGGGTGAGTGATTTTAAACAAATTATCTTGCAACTGCTAAGGATTTTACTACTGAGAAGAATTCCCAGGACCATCCATCATATCTAATAACTGACTGTCACTTCATGGTTGAATAATGACGTCAGCACCTATGAGCAGAGTCTGTAAACTGCAGAGGGTAAGAAAAGTGGGGCACGAAGAAATTCAGCATTGGTATTTTCCTCAAGTTATTAATAGTCTTCTCCAAGGGATATGTTCCTTATCACATTGTGTAGAATCAAGAATGTGACTGTCTCATTCTGATGGAGAACTTGGTCATGAGGAAGAGCAAAGACTCTTCTCTGGATGATAACCAAGTCATAATTCCCTTCATGTAAATAGCTAGGAAGTATCCACTTGGTAGGGCACAGGAAGAATCTGTCAGGAAGGCTGATACAGGCATCTGGCTAAAACACATTTAAAATCCACAAGAGTCAGAAACTGGGCATTCCAGGCAAGATTACCTCCACTAAGCTTATTTATTTATTTATTTATTTATTTATTTATTGTGAAAGATTGTAGACATCGTTGTTCTCAGGTAGCAAACTTGGAATATTTTATGTTAAAACATCTGCATTAATAAACATACAATGCTGTAATATAAACAAATAATAGCAATTACACAATAAAATTTTACCTCAATTTTATTTTTGTTACCTTTTGAGTGGATCAGATATACTACCAACCATAAGAACTGGCAGTATTCATTCAAATAGCATTGCACAGTTTAGGAAAAAGCTATGTTGCTTTTCAACATTTTATTATTATAAATATATTTTGCTTACTTATGACTGCAGTTCTTAATTCAGATATCTCGGAATTCTTTAACTATTTCTCCTCTGCAACTTTTACTGAAGAATTCATGTTTTTTAAATCAAAATGCATATTCAGTTTAACTTGGTGTTTTTACAGTTCTGAAGTAACAAACTGAAAGATTATTGTGTGGGAGAAGTGTGAAATACTGACCAATTGTGAAATCTATTTTAATATCAGAAATGGAAAGAATCCAATTATAAATCTAGAAATAATATGCAATAAAAATTAGTGGATAAAGCAAAATTTAAAATATATTTAGTTTGGGATGGTAGTTCAGCAGGTAGAAGAAGCACCTGGCATCAAGCCTGATGTCCTGAGTTCAATTCCTGGATTCTAGGACAGAGAAAGAGCCAACTTGTAGTAGTTGCTTTTTGCTCGCCACCTGAATTCTCTGACATATGCACACCCACACCTACACACCCAACAGTGGCAAATTAAATTCCATTAAAATAAACCAATAACACCCTATATTATTCCTAGGTCTCTTTCTTTTGTGACAGACTTCTGGAATTGCTCTCAATGAAAAAAATGTCCATGTAGTATTAAAAATATTTCCTAGAAATCTTCTTGACACATGAGAAAAAGAAACAGGAAAGACAATCAGAAATGTTTTCTGGGTGCTTAATATTTTAACTCTAACTCAGGAACTAACTTTCTATCTCTGCTGAGCTTCAGATAAAATTTTCAAATGCCTGCATCCTTCTAAGTCCAGTAAAACAGGTATGGAATACAGGGGTTCGAGTTTATGATTTGCTATCCATTACGTTGCTTTTCCTCACTGGTCATGAGCAAAGATTTAATTAACTATGAAGCATTTGCTACAGTCAGAGGTGTCAAAAGAATAAGAAAAATATACCATCATACTGGTGAGACTTTACATAAGGCAATTGAAAAAAAAATCTGATCAATTGTGAGCAAAACTTGGACAAAGCAAAACTCTTGACAGAAGATGAATTGTAGTAATGAATTTTGCCCTCAGGCACTAGAAACTATTGAAAACTTCTGTATAGAATATAACATGGTTGACATGGAGGGAGATCTTCAGAGATGCAGGACAAAATTGAAGTCATATTATCACAAGTCAAATGGCTAAGCAAGCAATGAACAAACACAGAGACTGTATGAAAATAAGTCATGGAAGAAACATGGGAGAAGACAGAGGTTTGGGAAGATGCACACCCTCCCCTAACATGTGGATGTCAAACTTTTAGATTCAAACTGCTTTTTTATATTTTACTATATTTGTATTACTTAAAAATTTTAAGTTTAAATATATTTTTATATTTTCCCTCCCACAAGTCCTTCCAATTTTTCTCTCACTCCCTACCCACACAACTTTAAGTTCTTTCTTATAAATCAAAAACCCAGTACAACAATAAAATCTCAAAAAACAAATAAAATAAATAAAACCACACCCAGAAGACACACACACACACACTCCAAACTATACCAAAATAAAGGCATACACACACAAAAATCTGTGGTGTCTATTATATGCTGATCAACTACCCCTCAACAAAATGCCTGCCTGGAGTAGTTTATATATCCATATCTCTTCATTGGTGAAAACTGAGTTTTCCTCTGCCAGCAGGTATAACTGATAGTTCAATTGTTAACTTTATCTAGTGGTTAAGTTTTCATTTATTCACTCATTCATTTATTTTTTAAAACACCAAAATTAAATATACTAAGATAAGACAAAACTGTCACATCATAACAGCCGAAAGGCAGAGATCAGCTTGTTTATATACTCAGGAATCCCATAAAACACTAAACGGGAAGCCATAATGGAATGGACCTGTATGGCAAGAGAGAGAGAAAGAGAGAGAGAGAGAATGACAATTTAGAGTAAAACAAATATAAAAATTAAAAATAAGATAAAAATTTAAAAAACCTGAACAATAAGACAAGATTGTCCACTATCTCCATATATCTATTTAATATAGTTCTTGAGGTCCTAGCTTGAGCAATAAGACACCAAAAGGAGATCAAGGGGATACAAATCGGAAGAGAAGAAGTCAAACTTTCACTGTTTGCTGATGATACGATAGTTTACATATGAAATCTCAAAAATTCTACCAAGGAACTTCAATAACTCATAAACACTTTCAGTAATATAGCAGAATCCAAGATTAACTAAAAAAATCAGTAACTTTCCTGTACACAGATAATAAAAGGGCTGGGAAAGAAATCAGAGAAACATCATCCTTCACAATAGCCATAACTAACATAAAATATGTCGGAGTAACTCTAATCAAACAAGTCAAGACTTGTATGACAAGAACTTTAAATCTGTGAAGAAATAAATTGAAGAAGACACCAGAAAGTGGAAAAATCTCCCATGCTCTTGGGTAGGCAGAATTAATATAGTAAAAATGGCAATCTTAGCAAAAGCAATCTACACATTCAATGCAATGCCCATCAAAATCCCAGCAAAATTCTTCACAGACCTTGAAAGAACAGTATTCAACTTCATATGAAAAAGAAAAAAAAATGGAGGATAGTCAAAACAATCCTGTACAATAAAAGAACTTCTGGAGGCATCACAATCCCTTACTTTAAACTCTACTACAGAGTTACAGTACTGAAAAAATATTGGTATTGGCATAAGAGCAGACAGGAGGACCAATGAAACCGAATTGAAGACCCGGATATTAATCCACACACCTTTGAACACCTAATTTTTGACAAAGAAGCAAAAACAAAATCAAATGGAAAAAAGAAAGCATATTTAACAAATGGTGCTGGCATAACTGGATATCAACATGTAGAAGAATGAAAATAAGTCCATATCTATCATTATGCACAAAACTCAAGTCCAAACGGATCAAAGACCTCAACATAAAGCCAGCCACATTGAACCTCATAGAAAAGAAAGTTGGAAGTACACTTGAATGCATTTGCCACAGGAGACCACTTCCTAAATATGACCCCAGCAGCACAGACACTGAGAGAAACAATTAATAAATGGACCTCCTGAAACTGAAAAGCTTCAGTAAAGCAAGGGACATAGTCAACAAGACAAAATGACAGCCTACTGAAGGGGAAAAGATCTTCACTAACCTCATATCAGACAGAGGTCTGATCTCCAAAATATACAAAGAACTCAAGAAACTGGCCATCAAAAGAACAAATAATCCAATAAAAAACATGGAATATACACCTAAACGGAGAACTCTCTCTCAACAGAGATATCTAAAATGGCTGAAAGACACTTAAGGAAATGTTCAACATCCTTAGTCATCAGAGAAATGCAAATCAAAACAACTCTGAGATTCCGTCTTACACCTGTAGGAATGACCAAAATCAAAAACACTGATGACAACTTTTGCTTGAGATATTGTGGGGAAAAGGGAACAGTTCTGCATTGCTGGTGGGAATGCAAGCTGGTACAGCCCCTTTGAATATCAGTGTGATGATTTCTCAAAAAGTTAGGAAACAACCTTTCTCAAGACCCAATAATGCCACTTTTGGGTATATATCCAAAGGATGCTCAATCATGCCACAAGGACATGTGCTCAACTATGTTCATAGCAGCTTCGTTTGTCATAGCCCGAACCTGGAAACAACCTAAATGCCCCTTGACCAAAGAATGGATAAGAAAAATGTACATTTACACAATAGAGTACTACACAGAAGAAAAAAATAACATCTTGAATTTTGCATGCAAATGGATGGAGTTAGAAAACATTATTTTGAGTGAGGTAACCCAGACACAGAAAGACTATCATCACATATACTTACTCATAAGTGGTTTTTAAACATAAAGCAAAGAAAACCAGCCCACAAATCACAATCCCAGAGAACATAAACAACATTGAGGATCCTAAGAGAGACATACATAGATCTAATCTACATGGGAAGTAGAAAAAGACAAAATCTCCTGAGAAATTGGGAGCATGGGGACCTTGGGGGAGGGTTGAAGCGAGAGGCAGGGAGAGGAGCAGAGAAAAATGTAGAGCTCAATAAAAATCAATAAATAAAAGAAGTATATACCATACAAAAAACCCTGAAAGACATTATGCAAAAAGCAACCTTCAATGATGTCATGTTTTCTTTTAGCCATCTAGTGTTGGGATTTGGCCTTCCCTCAAGAGTAGTTTGTTTCCTCAGTAAGGCTTATTTGTAGAAAACTAAATTTTCATTTATATGTGGTTATCATTGAGGATTGATTCTGAGTTAGGGATGGGGAACTGTGTATACATCTCCTTTCAGTTGTAGGGCCTCAACTGGTGTAGACCTAGGCAGGCCCTGTACATGCTTCTTCAGTCTTTGAGAGTTCAATTGTATCGCAAGCCTGTTGATTTAGAAGGCCTTGTTCTATAGGTGTACTTGTTCTATAGGTGTTCTATAGGTGCATTCCCTTTAGCTCTTGAACTGTTTTTGCTTCTACTTCCTCAGGTTCCTTAAGTCCTGAGGGGAAGGATTTGACAGAGATAACCCATTTAAGGCTGAATATTTCAAGGTCCCTCATTCTCTGCATAAAGTATCGCTGTGGGACTTTGTCCCCATCTGCTGCAAAAAGCAACTTTTCTGATGAAGTCTGAAAAAGGCACTGATTCATGAATACAGCAGAATGTCATTAGTAGCCATTTAATTGCTGTTTTTAATGATTTTCTTACTTAGAATAGTAGTACTTGGTTTTCCCCTAGATTCCTGTGCTAACTAGGTAGTCTCAGGTTCTTGGTCACCCAAACAGTGTCAGGTATGGGATTCATCTCACTGAGCAGGATTTAAGTCAAATCAAGGTTATATCACCATTGCTGTAGCATATCCTGCAGGCAGGACACCATTTTAGACAAAAGTTTTTTTTTTATTTTTATTTTTATTTTTTATTTTTATTTTTATTAAAGATTTCTGTCTCTTCCCCACCTCCGCCTCCCCCCTCCCTCCCCCTCCCCCAATCAAGTCCCCCGTCCCTCGTAAGCCCAAAGAGCAGTCAGGGTTGCCTGCCCTGTGGTAAGTCCAAGGTCCACCCACCTCCATCCAGGTCTAGTAAGGTGATCATCCAAACTGCCTACAGAAATATATTCTGAACTCTATCAAATGAGAGAAACAAACACCAACCTGGTCACAAAAACTTTTGTCTAGAAGGAGAAGAGTCACAGCTAGACAAAAGTTTTTGTGACCAGGTTGGTGTTTGTTTCTCTCATTTGATAGAGTTCAGAATATATTTCTGTACCAAAGATACTTGGGTGAATGTTCTACGTAGGCATCAGCTCAATGCCTCTATGTTCAAGGAGTTGTGTAGGTGTTGTCTCTGGGGACTTGCTGTCAGTTTGTGTAGAACAACCTATATCTTGACAATAGCATAGGTGTTTGGGAGATCTAATGGGTCCTTTTGACTAATTATTCAACTAAATGTAACACAATATAAGTACTAAAAATTTTGTTTTGCACCAAAAGATGAACAGTTGGGGTGCTCTCTCCACCATTATTTGGTGAATTCATTTAGATCATATATATATATATATATATATATATATATATATATATATATATACTTAATATGTATATTTAATATGTGTGTTCATAAAAATATGTGTGTATATATATGTGCATTTAATGAACCTTCTACTGTATTAGATATTTGTGCTATCTCTAAATGGACCTTAATTTTAGCCACCTCTCCCCATATCTCTGCCCTTTTCCCTTTCCTCACTATCCCTGACCAACTGATTCATCCCTTCCATACTGCACTCCATGCATCCATAGTATCTCTTCTATTTTCTTTCCATTGGGAGATCTATCTGTCTGTTCTAGTCCATTACTCTTAAATCTCTGTGTTTTTTTGATTTGTAGTCTGGTTATTATTTACTTAGATGCTAAAAGAAATGTATACATACCATATTTATCTTTCTGGGTTTAGTTTACCTCATCAAAATGATAATTTTATATTCCATTTAGCTGCAAATTTCAAGATTTCTTTTTAAATTCCTAAGTAATATGCCATTAAGTAAATATCCCATATTTACTTTATTCATTCATCTCTTGAGGGACAGTGTTTCCTGTTTGAGCTATTATGAATAGAATGACAAACATGGTTAAGCAAGTGTCTGATAGGATGAAGCATCCTTTGGGTATATGCCCAAGAATAATATAGCTAGATCTTGAGATATATCAATTTTCATCTCCTGAGGAATTGTGACACTTCTGTGCATAGTGGCTATAAAAGTTTACATTACCGTAGGCAACAGCAGCATGAGCTGTAATTTGATTTCTTGGTCTTAGTCAGTCTGACACCTGTAAGATAGAAACTCAAAGTACTTTCTATTTTCATTTCCATGATGACTAAAGCTTTTGGAGTTTCTTTTTTATTTTATTTTTTTTATTTATTTTACATACCAACCGCAATTTCCCCTCCCTCTCCTCTTCCCTCTTTACCCTCCCCACATCTCTCCCAACCCACCCCTATCCACTTTTCACAAAGGGTAAGGCATCCCATGGGGAGTTGAGGATGAGCAAAGCATCCCATCACAGGAAATGAGCTCCAAAAGTCAGCTCATGCAACAGGAATATATGCTGGCCCCACTGCCAGGGACCCCTCAAATAGGTCAAGTGATATAACTGTTACTCACACGCAGAGGACCTAGTTCAGTCCCATGCAGGATCCCCAGCTGTCAGTCTAAGAGTCTGCGAGTTCCCATGAAAGCTTGTGTTCCTGTCTTGGGCTGTTCCCATCATGACCTTGAACCCTCTTGCTCATATAATACCTTCTCTTCACAGGGATAAGAACATGAAGTAATGAAATGGTAAAGTTGGAGGAGGGATGAAGCAGAAGAGCAATGAAAGTGATATCTTTATGTGAGCCATTATGTGGTTTGGGAGAAACCTGATGCTAGGAAAATTCTCAGAAATCTACACGGAAGGCTCCAGCTAAGACTCTGAGCAATAGTGGAGGGGGTGCCTGAACTGGCCCTTTTCCTGTAGTTATATTGGTAACTACCCTGTCATCATGGAAACTTCATCTACTACCTGATGGAAGCAGATACAGAGATTCACAGCCATACTCCAGACCAAGCTCTGGGAGTCCAGTTGAAGTTTCTTCAAGTGTTTCTCAGCAATTCAAATTTCTTCTTTTGACAATTTCGTTGAAAGATGTACCCCATTTTAACTGGGTTATTTATATCCTTCATGTTCCTTTTTTGAGTTCTTTATATATTTTAGTTATGAGCCCTCTTTTGGGTATGAAGTTTGTAGAAACTTACAATTACGTAGGCTGCCACTTTGTATCAGAGAAGTTTTTCAGTTTCATGAGGTCACATTTATTTACTTTAGTAGATTTTAGTGTCCCTGCTAAAGGTCTTCTGTTTAGAAATTCTATTACTGTGCCAGCGAGTTCAAGGCTGTTCCCAACTTTCTCTTCTATCAGGTTCAGTGTATCTGGTTTTATGTTGAGATCTTTGTTCTATCTGGAGTTGTTGTACAGGATGATAAATATGGATCTATTTGAGCTCTTCAATATTCAGCCATCCAGTTTGACCATAGCCATTTGCCAACGCTGCTGCCCTTTCTCCTGTGTGTATTTCTGATTAAGTCAGGGGTCCATAGGTGTGTGAATTTATGTCTGTGTCTTCAATTCAGTTCCATTGATTAATATAACCATTTTTGTGTGGTGAATTCCATGTTATTTTTTATTACTGTGCCTTGATAGAACATGTTGAAGTCTGGAATGTGATACCTATAGCAGCAATTCAGTTCTTTTATCATTCAGGATTGTTCTAGCTACCCTGGTTTCTTTTGTGTGTGTGTTTATGTATGAAGCTGAAAATTGTCCCTTAAAGGTTCATGAAGAATTATGTTGGAATGTTTATGGAGACTGCAATTTATAGATTGCTTTTGGCAGGATGGACATTTTTACTATATTAATTCTATTAATAAGCATGCCATGTATTCATTTTTATTCTTCTAGAAAATCTTTACTTTCCTTATTAATTTCTGTGATAACTCATTTTTCATTCAGCAGTGAATCCAGTTTCCACGAGTATATATGCTGTAGTGATATCTTGCTTGTACTCTAACAAATAAAGTTCATTTGGAGATCAGAATGAGGCTAGCCATTAGTTAACCATAGAGGCTAGGCAGTGGCAGCACATACCTTCATTCCCTGAACTTGAGACTTACTTTATGTATGTATGTAAATTGTATGTGGCCAGTTTCATAGATAGATTCATTAGGTGATGAGAAGAAGATATATTCTTTTGTGTTTGTATAAAACACTCTGTATTTTAGGACTATTTTGTTTATAACCTGAGTTAGCTACAGTAATTCTCTGTTTCAGTTTTTGTTTGGATGACTTTTTATGGGTATAAGTGGGTTACTGAAATCTCCCATTTTCAATGTCTGAGATCAATGTGATTTAAGCTGAGGGATTTTTTTTTCTATTTTTTTGTGTGTTCATGCTTTTGGTGCAAAGTTGTTAAGAATTGCAATATCTTTATGAGGAAATTTTTTTCTTTGATGAGTTTGTAGTATTCTTCCCATCACTTGTGATTAGTGTTTGTTTGATGTGTATTTTCTTAAATATTAAATTGGCTATGCTAGCTTGCTTCTTACGTGTCTTTGCTTAGAATATATTTTGTCCCACCTTTTACCCTGAAGTGTTGTCCATTCTTTTTTTTTTATTAAAGATTTCTGTCTCTTCCACACCTCGGCCTCCCCTTTCCCTCCCCCTCCCCCAATCAAGTCCCCCGCCCCTCATAAGCCCAAAGAGCAGTCAGGGTTGCCTGCCCTGTGGTATGTCCGAGGACCACCCACCTCCATCCAGGTCTAGTAAGGTGATCATCCAAACTGCCTAGGCTCCCGCAAAGCCAATAGGTGCAGTAGGATCAAAAACCCATTGCCATTGTTCTTGAGGTCTCAGTCCTCATTGTCAACTATGTTCAGCGAGACCGGTTTTATCCCAGGCTTTTTCAGACCCAGGCCAGCTGGCCTTGGTGAGTTCCCGGTAGAACATCCCCATTGTCTCAGTGTGTGGGTGCACCCCTCGCGGTCCTGAGTTTCTTGCTCGTGCTCTCTCTCCTTCTGCTCCTGATTTGGACCATACCACCCTGAACGCGCCCGATCTCGTCTGTTGTCCATTCTTTTTTTTATTAATTTTTTATTGAGAAAAAAAAAAACGTTTCCCCCTCCTCCCCGCCTCCCATTTCCCTCCCCCTCCTTCCACCCTTCTCCCCCTCCCCCCACTCCTCTCCCAGTCCCTCTCCAGTCCAAGGAGCAGTCAGGGTTCCCTGTCCTGTGGAAAGTCCAAGGTGCTCCCCCCTCCGCCCATGTCTAGGAAGGTGAACATCCAAACTGGCTAGGCTCCCACAAAGCCAGAACTTGAAGTAGGATCAAAACCCAGGGCCATTGTCCTTGGCTTCTCATCAGCCCCCATTGTTCGCCATGATCAGAGAGTCCGGTTTTATCCCATGCTTCTTCCGTCTCATTCCATCTGGCCTTGGTGAGCTCCCAATAGATCAGCCACACTGTCTCAGTGGTTGGGTGCACCCCTCGTGGTCCTGACTTCCTTGCTCATGTTCTCCCTCCTTCCGCTCCTCAATGGGAACTTGGGAGTTCAGTCCGGTGCTCCAGTGTGGGTCTCTGTAACTATCTCAATCCATCCCCAGATGAAGGTTCTATGGTGATATGCAAGATATTCATCAGCATTGCTATAGGATAGGGTCATTTCAGGTTCCCTATCCTCAGCTGCCCAAGGATCTAACTGGGGACCTCGCCTTGGGAGCCACTCTAGGTTCAAGACTCTTGCCAACCCTAAGGTGGCTCCGTTAACTAAGAATTGTGCTTCCGTGCTCCCCTATCCAACCTTCCTTTATCCCAATCAACCTGTTTCCCCAATTTTCCCTCATCCTCCCCTTCTCACTTTTCTCTCCCCATCCCCCGATACTCCCATCCCACCCCACCCCCAAGATCCCAAATTTTCTACCCGGCAATTTTGTCTACTTCCCATAGCCAAGAGGATACTTATATGTTTTTCCTTGAGTTCGTCTTCTTATTTAGCTTCTTTAGGTTCACCAATTATATACTCTGTGACCATTATTTATGGCTAGAAACCAACTATGAGTGAGTTTGTGGGTTAAAATTTGGGTCTTCTATGCGATTCCATTGATCGACTTCTCTGTTTTTTTTTGCCAGTACCACACTGTTTTCATTACTGTAGCTCTGTAATAGAGTTTGAAGTCAGGGATGGTAATGCCTCCAGAAGATCCTTTATTGTATAGGATTGTTTTGGCTATCCTGGGTTTTTTGTTTTTCCATATAAAGTTGATTATTGTTCTTTCAAGATCTGTGAAGAATTTTGCTGGGATCTTGATGGGGATTGCATTGAATCTATAAATTGCCTTTGGTAGAATTGCTATTTTTACTATGTTGATCCTCCCAATCCAAGAGCAAGGGATGTCCTTCCATTTTCTGGTATCCTCTTCAATTTCTTTCTTCAATGCCTTAAAGTTCTTGTCATATAGGTCTTTCACTTCCTTGGTTAGAGTTACCCCAAGATATTTTATACTGTTTGTGGCTATCGTGAAAGGTGAAGTTTCTCTGATTTCCCTCTCTGCTTCCATATCCTTTGTGTATAAGAGGGTGACTGATTTTTTGGAGTTGATCTTGTATCCTGACACATTACTAAAGGTGTTTATCAGTTGTAGGAGTTCTTTGGTGGAGTTTTGGGGGTCGCTTATGTACACTATCATATCATCTGCAAATAACGAAAGTTTAACTTCTTCTTTTCCAATTCGAATCCCCTTGATCCCCTGATGTTGTCTTATTGCTATTGCTAGAACTTCAAGCACTATATTGAAGAGATATGGCGAGAGTGGACAGCCTTGTCGTGTTCCTGAGTTAAGTGGGATGGCTTTGAGTTTCTCTCCGTTTAATTTGATGTTAGCTGTCGGCTTGCTGTATATAGCTTTTATTATATTTAGGTATGACCCTTGTATCCCTAATCTCTCCAAGACTTTTATCATAAAGGGATGTTGAATTTTGTCAAATGCTTTTTCAGCATCTAATGAAATGATCATATGTTTTTTTTCTTTCAATTTATTTATATGATGAATTGCATTGATAGATTTTCGTATGTTGAACCAGCCCTGCATCTCTGGGATAAAGCCTACTTGATCATAATGGATAATTTTTCTAATGTGTTCTTGGATTCGGTTTGCCAGTATTTTGTTGAGGATTTTTGCGTCAATGTTCATGAGTGAGATTGGCCTGTAATTCTCTTTCCTGGTAGAGTCTTTGTGTGGTTTTGGTATCAGAGTAACTGTAGCTTCATAAAAGGAATTTGGTAATGACTCTTCTGTTTCTATATTGTGAAATACATTAAGGAGTATAGGTATTAGGTCTTCCTGGAAGTTCTGGTAGAATTCCGCATTGAAGCCATCTGGTCCTGGGCTCTTTTTGGTAGGGAGGTTTTTAATAACAGATTCTAATTCTTCGCGACTAACAGGTCTATTTAGATTGTTCACCTGGTCCTGGTATATGGTATTTATCCAAAAAAGTGTCCATTTCTTTTACATTTTCCAGTTTTGTGGCATACAGGCTTTTGTAGTAAGATCTAATGATTCTCTGAATTTCTTCTGTGTCTGTGGTTATGTCCCCCTTTTCATTTCTGATCTTATTAACTTGCATTTTCTCTCTGCCCGGATTGGGTCTCCCTGCTGCTTGGGTAGCTCGTAAACAAAGGGCCTGCCTTGCTAGCTGCAGGCGGGCTATTGAGATGAAGGCAGCATAGGAGCTTAAAACTGATCTTGAGCACTGGTCCTTGCTTTCAGCAGGGCCGGGTTGGGGGGAGGGTGCTGGGGGGCTGGGTCATGAGTAAGAAAGAAGGCCCTGCAGAAGGAGCTGGGGGAAGGGGGGTTGTGCTCTCCCCTGGGACAGACTG
>JABTXL010009180.1:306154-318915 GCA_025134845.1 Neodon shergylaensis | reverse complement strand
ACACTCACCCGTCCAGATGGAATTCAGCACCTATGGCCCAATGCTCCGGGGACAAAAGGAAGAACGTGGCAGGCGGGGCGGAGTCCAGGAGAGCCTGTTGTCCATTCTTGATGTTACAGTATGTTTCTTGGATGCAGCAGAAGGATGAATCCTGTTTTTAAATCCGTTCTGTTAGTATGTGTCTTTTTTTATTGGGAGAAATGAAACCACCGAAGCTGAGAGTTTTTGATTCCTGTTATTTTCTGTTGTGGGGTGTGTGTGTGTGTCCTTTTCTTGGTCAGGGGTTATTTACTCCTTATGGTTTTTTTTTTGGGGGGGGGTATAGTTATCCTCTTTAGGTCGGAATTTTCCTTCTGTAGGTCTGGTTTTCTAGAGCGATAATGCATAAATATTGTTTACCATGAATTATCTTAGTTTCTACATCTATGTTGATTGAAAGTTTTTCTCATTACAGTATTCTAGGTTGGCATCTGTGGTCTCTTATTATTTAAAAACTATTTGCCTAAATCTTTCTGGATTTTAGAGTCTTCATTCAGAATTCAGTTATAATTATAATAGGTCTGCCCTTATATGTTACTTGGTCTTTTTCCCTTGGAGCTTTTAACGTACTTTTTGTTTTATACTTTTTGTAATTTGATTATTGTGTGTTATAGGGACTGTTCCCCCCTGATCTAATCTATTGTTCACTCTGTATACTTATTGTACCCAAATAGACATCTTCTGTAAGTTAGGAAAATTTTCTTCTATGATTGTATTAGAAAATATTTTCTTAGCCAGGCGATGGTGGCACACGCCTTTAATCCCAGCACTCAGGAGGCAGAGGCAGGCGGATCTCTGTGAGTTCGAGGCCAGCCTGGTCTACAAGAGCTAGTGCCAGGACAGGTTCCAAAGCTACAGAGAAACCCTGTCTCGAAAAACCAAAAAAAAAAAAATATTTTCTTTGCCTTTGATTTACCCATGTTTCTTCTCCTTCCTCTATTCCTGTTATAGTTAGGTTTGGATTTTTTTTTTATAATATCCCAGATTTCCGGGATGGTTAGTGCCAGATTTGTTTTAGACTTAACATTTTTTTGCTGTCATCTTCTATTTAATGTCATCATCTATCTTATGTTCAGCTTCTGAGGTTTATTTTTTTCTTCCATATCTTGTACTCCTGTTGGTTAGACTTGTCTCTGAGTTTCTGGTTCAAGGTCCCAATTTTTTCACTTCCAGATTTTCTTCAGCTTTCTTTGTTGTATCTATTTCCACTTTTGGGTCTGTTTTATTCACACTTTTCCCACTGTGGTTTCATTGAATTCTTTAAGAGATTTATTCATTCTCTCTTTAAGGACCTCTATTATATCTATAAAGTCTATTTTATGGCCTTTGTTGTGTGCTTTAGTTATGTTGAATTTTCAGGGCCTATTGTGGTAGCATTGTTGAGCTGTAGTAAAGACTGTTATTTTTTTATGTTTTTTTAATTTTTTCTTTGGTCTAAGCATCTGGATTTGGAAAGATTGTAATTCTAGGTACTGATTTCTGGTCTTGTCTTGGTTAGATAGATGTTCTATTTCATGGTTTCTGCTGTCATCCCCTGTACTTAGGAGAGTGTCGTATCAGTGTTTTGTCTGGTAGGGAGTTCTTCTGGGATCCATCTAGTTGTGACTAGAGGGTAAAAGGTCAAAACCTTTCTAATATATGAACACCAATATGCCAATATTTTTGAATCTGCGATTGTCTATTACTGGATTCATCAGACTTTTGTGACTCTGGAGGACACACCATCATAGTCCAAAGGGTTTGTGAATTATTATTTGTGAGATAAGTGACACTGATGGGCAGTGCTTTTTTATGACTTTCAAGTAATAACTTTAAACCATGTTTCATCAGTAAAGCCCAGAACAAGTGTGTATGGTGATGTGATACTTGCATCTTAGTGTTTCCTGTCACCTTCCGTTATTTATCTACTTTTAGTTATTTTCATGCTGTATCAGCATCCATGATACAGTCATGGATGTTCATATGAAATGCTATTTTTGCAAATATGTAAGAATAATCCATTTTACAGTGCAATCCTTCACTGGGAAAATGATGACAGTTTTATTGAATTAGATACATAAAATAGTTTATAGTCAGAGGACATTGGAGGGCAAATCTCTAGTAGGGGTGATTATTCTTGCATGATGTGCCACACACATCAAGGAAATAAAGTAATGGGATTGTAGGAACAGTTAAAACGATAAATGAGTGTTCCAAAGCCATTGTGGGTTACTTTTCTTTGCTTCATTCTGGAGTGCCACACTTAAAATTATGTATTGGGGTAGGTGACAAGAAAGGAATACCTTGTGCTTTAGGAGTTAGCTTTTGTTCCTTGAAAAGCCAATTCTTGTACTTTGTGGCCACAGATCAATTTAGATGATGCTTCTCATCAAGTCTGCACAATTTATTGCCTTTCACCTAAGTGGACTTCAGACCCTGATGTCAACAGATCCATCTGTCATTGGTGTATCAGCCATATTTCAGTTCGATACGCCCTGCACTGAAAACAGCTTTATTTTAGGTATGATTACAACTACTTCCTATAATTACTCAGCAACAAAAAAACTAGAAATATCTTTGCTTTAACTGGATCATCAAAAATTTATTCTCAGTTTTATTTTACATAAGGGAATGGGGAGGATAAAGTGTTAGGAACCTCAGAACAGAGCTGAGATATACTCATAAGTCAGGTGGTTTGTTCAGCCATTTCTTTCGTCGGGGGCAAATGAGCTGAGACTTTTCCCACTAGGCCCATCTATCTATCTATCTGTCTGTCTGTCTGTCTGTCTTACTGTCTATCTTCATTTTAAATGCCAATCTCAGTTCCCACTCCCTCCCCTTATCCCACTCTCCCCACCTTCTCCTCACCCTTCCATCCACTCTTCAGAAAGGGTAAGGCTTTCCATGGGGAGTCAACAAAGTCTAGCATATCACTTTGAGGCATGACAAAGCCCTTGCCCCCACATCTAGGCTGAGCAATGTAACCCTCCAAAAAGAATGGGCAGCAAAAAGACAATTCAAGCACTAGGGATAAATCCTGGTCACACTGCTCGTGGCCACACAGACTGCCCTGGCCACACAATTTTCACCCACATTCAGAATGCCTTCTACTAGGTCAATTTAAAACATGTTTCCCCCCTTGTGTCAATGGAAAAATCTGAGAGCATGCTAATAATTGTGTGACAGTTAAGGTGCATTTGAAGCCCTTGTCATCATTTGGCACTAATTTCTTTCATTCTTCAGCCTTCCCCTGACATAATTGAGCATCACAATCATCTGATCCAAGTTACATCCATGCTCTTCAACAGCAGCTGTGTTGTACTGCAGTGAAGGTCAGATGAGCTCTAATTTTCATCAATAGGAAATGTTCTATTGTCTTGAGAAACATTCATTAATCAGAAGGACAAATGCCTATGGTTCCAAGCTTCATTATTTGCTTCTATATTGGACTCTTTCAATCAGCATACCAGGATCCTGTAGCTTTTGTCTGTTTACACAACTTAAAAAACTCTAGGTATATCATTCCTGACTCAGGCACACTATCCAGCATGTCACCTTCACTCTCCTTCTCACCTCTTTTTGTAAGTTTTATTATCCATCACCGAACTAATAGCTTGTTTTGCCTTTGTCTCAAGCATTCTTGCAGTACTGTTCACATACAACTTTCATAGGTAGCCTTTCACAAATCAGACTATATCATCAAACTCTAATGGCTTTTCCTTTATCCTAGAATGAAACCTAATTCTTTTGTCTACTCAATAAAAATCTAACTTGGCCCTTACCTTTTTCTCAGTCGTTGCCTCTAGTGCTCTTCCATGAGTGGCTTGCATCTAAACCACTGTTTCAACTGTTCTCATTATTCTCCTGTCTCTTGAACCTTCCCAGATATTTCCCTCTTTAACCTGCCATTTGACTGTGTTTATTTTTTTTCATATTCTAATTTTTGAGTGATGTCATCTCTTAATTAATCCATTTCATCTCAATACAGCCATTCTCCATACAATTCAGCTCATTTCCCTCAGAAACTGAAAGCAGTATCCCACAAACTTTCATCGTGATTACAGAGAGCTTTGTGAAGCCCTTAGTATGCATTTTGGAAGCTACATAAACACATTTCCAGTATCTATACAGGACAGGGCAGAATTTACAAATATTTTCTTATGCACTACATGGTCCAATCCATATCAACACATTTTCTTCATTCAATTTTATTTTAAATAGTATCATACATTCAGAAAAAATAATTTCATCTGATCATTGTTTAATACCCCTCTGTTCCAGTTAAATATTCAACTATTACTGATTACTTTCTAAATATAAAAGTTTCAGTTGATTATAGGACTAAGAACAAGTATTATGCAGATAAGTTAAATTTAGGGTATTTATTCCAGAAGGTTAAAATCTAGGAAGGAATATTTCTTCTCTGGGAATAAGCAGCTCGAAATGCAGCCAAAGAAGGTGATTTATCTTTTAATTGATTAATTACTTTATCTATTTTAATAAGAATACAGGTCTGTATTCATGTGCTTTCTTATAGTGAGAAAACAAATATAGTTTAAAAATAGATAGTGAGAAAACACATATATAAAGATGACATAGTATGGCTGTAGAGACATCTTAGATGTTAGATCGCACTGCTCTAGCAGAGGACCTGAATTTGATTCTGAGCATTCACTTCTTGTAGTTCACGACTGTGTGTAACTCCAGGCCCAAGGTAACGCACATCTCTGGACTCTACAGACCCCTGTGCTCATATGCATATGCTTACCACTGCCACACACACATAATTTAGAAAAAGAATGTAATATAGTAACAGGAATATCAGATATTGATTTTGCTCATCAAAATACTCTGAATTAATATATATATAAAATATGCATGAGACTCACCATAATTTGCATAACTTATGTCATAATTTTTTTCAAAAAAAGTAGCTTGCTTAATATAATTGCATTGTATGCTGGCTTTTCAACAAGTTAAATATTAGATAAATCTCTTTGAGAACTTCTCCCTTTATACTCTATATAAATAATTTCCAGCCATGAGTTTTCCAAAGAGGATCATATGTCTCAAACTTGGCAGAGCATTTAGGATTTCTCTGGTGGGTCACTCATATCACTATGATAAGAACAATGAAGTTTAAGAATGACAACAAATGCTGGAGGATCACAGAGTGATTTATGAATTAGGTTGTTTAATTTGTACTCCATATTGTGACTTGCTTCTCTGTATCCTCTAAATGCTAATAGGACTAGAGAGATAGCTCAGAGGTTTAGAGAACTGATTGCTTTTCCAGAGAAACTCAGTTCAATTCCCAAAGCACTCATGGTGTCTCACAATGGTCAGTGACTATAGTTTCAAGCACTCTTGTAGCCTCCTTGGTCACCAGGCATGCACATGTACAAGCAGGCAAATAATTACAAAATAAAAATAAATTGTCAAAATTATTTCTAGTAGAATTCACCTTACAAAATATGTTCACAAAATGATTAAGTCCTCAATATCGTAGTGATTATCAAAATCTTTTAAACACAGTGAATTTTAAATGATTTCCAATGTTTTGTGTGTCCTTTCTTTCCTTCATTTAATATATCAAGATGCTCATTTATATTTCTTTTTAATTAGATTATCATCCTTTATTTTAAGACACTCAGCTTCATAAAACATACAATATGGTGGCCCAATCAATTCCTTTAGAAATTAATGGAAGACAGCTCCTTGAGAATTTTTAAGAGAAGTTTTAAATATTTATCTAAGCTTTTAAAGCCAGCTATGGAGTTTATGAGATCAGAATTGACTTAAACATAACTGAATGAATCTATGTAAATTTGGTGACTTAAAGTGGAAGTAAATATAGATTTTTCACTGTAATGCTACTATAAGCCTGTTAAAGTTTGTTTATATAATATTGAGAAACTGGAAGAAGCAAAAAAGTTATTTATAGATTCACTTCTAACTAACATTATTGAAATTCAGTATTTTTGAAAAGATTTGTTTATTTTATTTTTGAGATTATAATCATCACGCTTCCCTTTTCTACCTACAAACCCTCCAATATACACATCTCCTTCAAATTCAAGACCTCTTTTTTATTAATTTTTATCGCATACATTATATGTATATAGTATGTATCATACATATACATACATATTATACATCAATGAAGTATGATTAATAAAAACTCAGAGATAAAAATTGGGGTTCAACATGAAGTTCTGAAAAGCAAAACAGCCAGTCACTGGCTCTTACCTTGACCTAAGTCCGAAATGGCGATCCTGCCTTCCGAAATCTCAGAATGAGACTGTCTGAGAGCTGTCTCCTTAAATCTTATATTCCTCTCCAGTGCTGGGATTAAAGGCATACACCACATGCTTTCTACTGGGATTAAAGGTGTGTGTTACCCTAACCTGGTCTGTAAAGCTGACCATTGGGAGTGTTTTATTCTCGGATCTTCAGTCAGTATTTGGTTATTAAAATACAACTGAAATACCACCACACATTATGTATACATATAATGTTAAATCTTGATATGTAGCATGTGATCTATGTATATTTTCAGGGGTGACCATTTGGCTCTGGACGGACTGGAAGACTAGCTTTCCTACTTCCAGCTTTCTTCAGTTGCCTTTATTACTTTGTATTGGGTTGAGGTATCATCAACTTTTTTTTTACCCACTTTGACATGTCCATTCGTATAGTTCTTGTTCAGCACACATTTGGACAGAAGTATTATGTGTATGCTTATCTTGGCTGAATCTATGTACGTCTATGTACCATATATGTGCCTAGTGCTCTTAGAGCACAAAAAGGCTTAGGAGCCCCTTGAACACAAGTTACAGACAGCTGTGAGCAACCATGTGGTTACTGGGAGGCAAACCCAGGTCCTCAGAAAGAGTATTAAATGCTTTTAACAGCTCAGCCATCTCACTAGACACATTTTTTTTTATTTTGACACAAGTCATGCTCAAGTTTTGAGTAATGGTCCAGATGGTAGTGTAGATATCATTTCTCCAGTTTTCATATAATGGATTGCCTTTTATTAGCATCTTAAATTGATGTTCTGAGGCTTGGACATTTGGAATTTAGCAGTGTCCTTAATAACAGCTGGCCTCTTCTAAGTTTTCTACTTCTTTCCAGAAAAAGTCATTCAGAAGTAATTTAATTCAGTAGTGATTCAAATGTGTAAAGAAGAAAAGAGGAAAATTTCAGACATTGTGTGATTTCTGATGACTTGCATCCTATGATTTGCATAAGCTGTCTCTTTTCCCAGTATCTACGACCGTTCTGTAAAATGAAAAGTGGATTTTTTTCTGGCCTCTACTTAAATACTCCAATATTAGTAAATAAGTCATTGTAATGGTTTTTGTCATCTTTTACTTATTTTTCTGTTTCTGTGCTCAAAATCTTATCTTACAAAATTGTAGGATTCCCCATACCTCTTCCTATGTAGAAGCTTTGCTTTATTTCCACCAATAACCTTTAGGGATGCTGATCAAATTTCATTATACCGGAAACCTCATGGCCTAAGGTTTAAATTAATCTTTCATTCATTAAATAATTCATGCACAAATACATTCACAAATTTATTCATTTGCATATAAATTTCTGAATCTGTTCATAATTCCTTTGGAAGCATGCTAAGGACTTTCATATACCTGTAACCAAACTTACATCTAGTCAAACATCGGTGGGTAAAACATGGTTTTTGCCTGTTTTGAAAGGCAGAGAGGTATATAATGAATTTGTCTTTATTGACTTCTACCCTCTTCTAAAACATGGATCCTTTGGGGAAGTACCTCATTGTGTCCTCACTTCAAATCTGCATATAATATTCTGTTTTGGTTATTTTGAGGTGTCATACATCTGCAATCCCAATACCTGGGAACTGGTAGCAGAAGGATCAGGAATTCAAGGCCACCCTTAAGTATATAACCTGGTTATGTAAGACCATGCTTCCAAAACCAAAAAAGCATCATTACTTCATTGCCGAAATGTGGTTTTCCATGTGACTGAAAACTCCCCTCCCTAAGATCTATATGAAACATTAATCAAAGAAACCAAAAAGCAGCACAATATAGCAGAACATGCCTAGTCATCATCAGTAGTATACCAGGAATTTGAGGATTAAGAACACTTTGATATCCTCACTTCAGCAATCCTGAACATGTCATCTATCAAAAAGACTAGGCACTGTCACCAAATAATGCTAAAAATAGTCCCATTTCTTTTATTTATTTATTTATTTATTTTTATTAAAGATTTCTGTCTCTTCCGCACCGCCGCCTCCCCTTTCCCACCCCCCCAATCAAGTCCCCCTCCCTCGTCAGCCCAAAGAGCAATCAGGGTTCCCTGCCCTGTGGGAAGTCCAAGGACCACCCGCCTCCATCCAGGTCTAGTAAGGTGAGCATCCAAACTGTCTAGGCTCCCACAAAGCCAATACGTGCAGTAGGATCAAAAACCCATTGTCATTGTTCTTGAGTTCTCAGTAGTCCTCATTGTCCGCCATGTTCAGCGACCGGTTTTATCCCAGGCTTTTTCAGACCCAGGCCAACTGGCCTTGGTGAGTTCCCGATAGAACATCCCCATTGTCTCAGTGTGTGGGTGCACCCCTCGCGGTCCTGAGTTCCTTGCTTGTGCTCTCTCTCCTTCTGCTCCTGATTTGGACCTTGAGATTTCAGTCCGGTGCTCCAATGTGGGTCTCTGTCTCTGTCTCTGTCTCCTTTCATCGCCTGATGAAGGTTAAAATTCAGGAAGATGCCTGTTTGTTTTTCTTTGGGTTCTCCTTCTTATTTAGCTTCTCTAAGAACCTGAACTATAGGCTCAATGTCCTTTATGGCTAGAAACCAAATATGAGTGAGTACAGCCGATGTTCCTCTTTTTGGGTCTGGCTTACCTCACTCAGGATAGTGTTTTCTATTTCCATCCATTTGCCTGCAAACTTCAAGAAGTCCTTGTTTTTTACTGCTGAGTAGTACTCTAATGTGTATATATTCCATACTTTCTTCATCCATTCTTCAATTGAAGGGCACCTAGGTTGTTTCCAGGTTCTGGCTATTACAAACAATGCTGCTATTAACATAGTAGAGCATATACTTTGTGGAGAAAGGGGTACACTCATCCATTGCTGGTGGGAATGCAAACTTGTACAACCACTCTGGAAAGCAGTGTGGAGGTTCCTCAGGAAATTCGGGATCAACCTACCCATGGACCCAGCAATACCACTCTTGGGAATATACCCAAGAGAGGCCTTATCATACAATAGTCCCATTTCTTAGCAGTTAAGAAGAAACTGTAAGTTTTAGAACCTTTTCATCTTGTCTTTGCTTGCTAAAAAGCTGATAGTGCGCTCTCGATATTAAATGCAAAATCAAAAACCAATCAGATGAGTTTCTCTTAAGTTTCATATAAGACACCTACACTGAATAACCTCAAATATTCTGAGCAGAAATGCCAAATTTATGTCTTTCATAGACTCAGAAAAGAAGGCAACATTATTATGGATGGACAGGAGAATGACTCACTAATCCACAGCTAGAAGCTGAGAAGTCTTTGTGCATAGCTGTTGACTACCTGAATTTGAGGGGTTCACAGTTCTCCTTTTGACACAGTAGAGGCCTCACAACTTGTTTCTCAGCGAATCCAGCTACTCCACTCATTTTTGAACCTGATATGTATGTCTATAAACTTGATTCAGGAGTTTTCCGGATCTCGTATGTATGGTTAATTTAGGACATTTAGACAACGATGCACTCTGCTATGTGGACCAGTAGGCAAGAGTTACTGGAAGTAAATAGCTTGAGGAAACATAAGAACAGCAACACCAAGTTAAGACATACACAGAGATAGATGAATTTCTCTTTCTTGTTATTTGGGAGGTAAAATTGCTTCTTCAGATTCTGACTTATTTGACCAATTAGAAAGCCCAAGAACAAAACTATAAAAGCCTGAGTTCATTTCTGGCAAACTGCTTTCTTAGCAGTCTAATTTCTGCATGCAAATCATTTACTTACTTTAAATTGAGCTGAATTTGACAGGAATAATTCACAGCATGATTCAGACATGTTTACTCATTTCAAGGACTGAAAGATGACCAAACGTTGGTTTATTAATAACGTGGTTGTCATGGAGGGACTGACCTGACACAACCCATGTTTCTGAGAACACTGTGATCCTTTGGGACCCTCTTTGACCTTCCTTCACCCTCCTTAACCCTTCCTAATGACATGGCATCCAAGCTACCATGTGGTACTTTCTGAAAATTTTCTGTACTTTATTGCCCCATTGTCCATGGATTTGAAACTGCTGGTGATTTTACTCTGTAAAAGGGGCCCAAAAAAATTGACTTGGGGCAGGCTGCTCTCATTAACATGACCTAGGAGACAGTCAGTAGCCAGCCTCTTGGGTGCATCCTAATAAAAATCAAGCTTGCTTCAAATTTGACTCAAAATTGTGTAGTTGTCTTATTTTCACCTGGTGGTATTAACCAGGTATGTGGTCTACTTTTGATTTTGATTTCCCAGTGGGTAACAGTTAAGTGTTGGCCATGAGTCTCAGAGACTATGAACTTTGACTTTTAAACAATGTTTAGACTGTGGTTCACTATGGAAACTTTTGAAACTGGACTATTGCATTACAACATGAGTACAAGCCAATGGGGGCCGGGGCATGGTATTTGCTTGTTTGAAAAAGAATGGCCTCCATGGGCTCATAGATTTGAAGGTTTGGTCACCAGGGAAGGCACTATTAAGAGGTGTGGCCTTGTTGGAATAGATGTGACCTTGTTGGAGCAAGTTTGTCCCTGGGGCATGAACTTTGTGGTTTTCAGAAACTCCAGGTCAGGAATGATATCTCTCTCTTTCTGCTGTCTGCTGATCCATATGTAGAACTCTTGGCTCCATTTCCAGAACCATGTCTGCTCATGCTGCCATTAAGATACCATTATCAATTATTATTTATTTTAAAATTAGTTCTTTGAGAAATTTGCTCATTGTATTGTGATCATATTCATGCTTCTCCTCATCCTTCTCAGCTTAGTCCCCTTCCCAATCTTTCCAAAGTTATGATCTTTAAAAAAAAACATCAAGTTCAATTTATATTGCTCATATATTCCTCCTGATTGTGTGACTTTTCAATACTGTATGGCCAATCTACCAATGTATTAAAAAAGGAAATTTTTTCCTCTTCTCTGAGAACCGAACAAATGTAAGCTCGTTGTATTTATTTTGACAATAGAAACTATTTTAATTGTGATCATGAGAAATTGTTTAAAGCTCATTTTGTAATGTATTCTGTTCTTCCTAGTGAATACTCTGGATTTAATTTTTTAAATAATTACTGAATTGGATCATGACCACTAATAATCAGTAAATAAGGTCAACAGACGATCAATACAGCTATGGCATCAGAATAATGTAAGGTGCTATTTACATGAGCTAAACTAGTGAATAATCAATTAACTGGATGTACATATCTGAAAGTAATATATATGGATACACAGTTGTAACTGACCCCAGAACACTTATAAGGCACTAAACTTGAAAGTTACAGTATTAGTATGCAGGGAAAAAGCCTGAGATTCTGGGGTTATTTCTACTAGTTTATTGGCTAAATCATCAGACTCTTTACTATGATGCCACCCAATAAAAGAACAGTTTCATTAATTAACTCTCAGTTGCTGTGACAAGTCACAACAAGACTAAACTCAAGACCAAACTTCTTAAGCCAGACAAAAGTCCTTTCCTGGAGAGGAAGGGGGGCATCAAGTTCTAATCCTAGCTGGAGAGCTAAAGACAGTTATAATCTGTTGGGAGAGGAAGAGTCAACTTTCTTTTTTAATTTAGACTTTGGTAGACTAGCCATAATATAATTAACGTCTACATATCCAGGAATATATGGGCAACATAAACTGACATCAAGGGTTATTTAAAAAAAGGAAGAGATTATAAATCTAGGAGGCTAGGGAAGGGCAGTTAATTTGGGATGAGTTGTATTAAATTTTATTCAAAAATTTAATTCAGTGTCTAGATCTAGTTTATGGGGCCAGTATTGTTTATTCTCTGCTCATCCCAATTTCCCACTTTTCACAAAATCATCTCCATTTTCAAAACTCCGGGTAAAATGCTCCATTCTCTTGACATTTTATTTCCAAATTAAGCTAAACTTGGCCAAATTGAAATTTCCCTTTCCTAATCACTACCTATGTTACTTATTATCTGTTCTGCACAAATGGCACATTAGCTCGTTTTTCCTTTAAATTTATATTTAAGGCATTTTCCTATCCTCATCATTATCATCATTTACAGTCTGTCCTGTTCATCAACTATAAGAAACATGTGAGGAGATCCCGTATAACATACGAATAGTAGGGACTAAATAAAGCTTGGTAAACAGATCTTACATGGTTATATGGAATACTTCCAGCATACAATGTATTTACTTTCTCATCTCTCAAAATCTGACATACTTTGACCAAGACAGTATAAAGGCAGGTTAGAAAAAGAATGGCTCAGAATTTTTACAAATGTATTTTTATGCTAGATCATCTACTAACATGGGCTTTGTCAGAATATATTTTAATATTTATTTTTATTGTTAGTGACATATGTTCCTGAGTGTCTGTATTGGAGTTTGTGCAGATGAGTGCCATGCTCACAATGTATAGAAAAGGGTATCAAATCCCTTAGGGTTGGAGTGATTGACAGTTTGAAGTTGATCAGCCTTTGTACGGGGAGTCTTTTTTTTTT
>JABTXL010009180.1:217019-301154 GCA_025134845.1 Neodon shergylaensis | reverse complement strand
CGTATGTAAAGAGTATGGCATATTCAGTCATAACACTTTATCTATATGCCTGGCTTATTATCTATGTGAGACTGGAAGTGGGCCCCAAATGGGTGCCACTGTCCTTAGATATTCAAATTTCTTATTTAAAGTCATATTGTGTTTGCAAACAATCTGTTCATATTTACCTATGTACTTTAAATCAACTCATGTTTATTTATATTATGTAATTAAATATACACGGTATACAATTGCCTGTTATATATTTAGTGAAAGACAATGCAGTCTGCACATGTCCAACATAGGCTTAATTCTTTTTCTTCAAGGGTTTCAATTTTAAGTGGGTAGAACCTACTAATTTGTAGCACAGGGACTGTAATAGTCAACAATATTCTCTTTGAAGGAGTTATATTATTCTTTATTTGCATCAGAGTAAGACAAATCTGTGAAGAATAAATAAAGAAGGAGAAAATAAGATTGGTAGCTTAATGTAGTAGATATTAACACCGTTAGTAGTGAAAGAAGCAAAAGAATTTGAGGCAAGCATAGGAAGGTGTCTTCTCAAAAGATCAAAGGATCTAGAACAGAGAAGTAAGAAAAAAAAGATAGCTTGTGGAAATTTCCCATTAATTCTAGAAGCTGGGTGGAGTCATGAAATATCTCACCACTTTCCACCATCCCGTCAGTGTAACAAATCTTGTAATTGATAAAATGCATCAGTGAAATAATTAATAGTGATTAGTTTGCCTGAGATTGAAAGATCTAATGGCGATATGACCCAGTTATAATACCAACTAGGATTTTTTTTCTCCTGCTTCCAAGTGCTGGGATTAAAGGCATCCACCACCACTCCAAGTCCCCACTGTGTTTCTCAACTTTGACAGGTATTTGGTCCATGTGTGGATGGAGAGGCATTTCCAGTAATTATCTCTCTTTCTTTGATTCTGTTTTAATTAGACTCTGATAGAATCTAGTCTGATCTTGAACTATCTATTTAGGCAAGTCTGACTTTGAACTCCTGATCTTCTGGCCTTACTCTATACAAGGCTCTCACAATATTTCTTGATTGTAGATATGACCCACATTGTCAATAAAAAAATACTAGCAGTACTTTAAACTACTAAAATATCTTTATATGAGATAGTTAGACTTCATTGAACAACAAAAATTATTGAATACTATTAGTTTTTTCAGGGTTGAGTGGACAAAAATCTATTATCCATTTGACATCTGCCATTTATAGTAAACTAAGAAGTAGAGGAAAGCATCCATGAAAATTGGTGGTTGTAAAGAGAGTGAAGAAAGAAGAGAGATTTGTAATGAACACATTATTGGGGTGATATTATTTTCTATTCTATTTATAGAATAAGTAATAGGCAATAAAAATTAACTTGAGGGTCTTTTGATATATTAAATTTATTTATTTATTTTCTGATCAAACCGTGCTATATTAATTCTCAGAAGCTGTTATAGCAAACAGTCATATTATTTATATATTATAAATGTTATATATGCATATAAATATTATATTGTGATTATTAATTAATATATTATTGAGTATATATTTTTATTCTATTTATAGAATAAGTAATAAGTTACACAGAATTAACTCAAGGGTCCTTCATGATATATTAAATTTATTTTAGTATAAATTTAAAGTGGATACATGGCAAGATCTTATAAATATTATACTTTGCTTTTTATTTTTTACATGTACTACAATGTATTTCTTGATAATGGCAGTAATTAAATTACAAAGCTAAATACCAGTTTAAATATTTAGCTGATAAGGAGGTAGAAAGAAAAAGTTGTTGTTCTTCTTAGCTAAACCTTGAGGAACAGATATAGAATAACTAAAAGTACAATGACGACTCTTATGCTCATAAGAATGGTTATGGGACAACAGGCTGGCCTCTCTTAATCATAAGCAAGAGTAATTTCAAATAAAAATAACTGTTTGTTTGTTCTTCAGGTTCATTATTCATTAAGTTACTTATTTAATTAAAAATTTAAAAAACTTTCTTAAAACCTCATTATCACTTCATTAATCAGCATCTCTTGATTAATGAAGTGAAATATTGTCAATAGTTACAAGTTAGAACCAAGTTGTAAATGACAGAACAGAAAAGAAATCAAAATTCATCATCTATCATCTATTAATTAATTATCTATTATCATATATCCCAACATCTATCATCTATCAGTTCACTGTCTAGCTACACATCATCTGTCATCTATATAAGTATGTATGTATCTATCATACCTGTACCAGTCATATACATATTTACTCAACTCTATCAAGCTAAGATAGCTTAAATTTGCACCATAAAGCCAACTAAGAGATAGATGATAGATAGATGATATATAAAGATATATACTTTATGGCACTGCAGTAAATTCCCTGTGTTCATGATTTGTACAGTATTTATTGTGCAAATGAATGCACATTTAAAAGATGCATACCTATGGACACACATGCATGTATGCAGACACATAAACTCATATACATACATCAAGTATACAGAGAAGTAAAATAGCACCTGAATTGATTATAATCTGTATTGATCTATATCTATTTTATTCTTTTTATTTATTTTACATCCTGAATCAAGTTTCCTCTCCCTCTTCTCCTCCCAGCCCCTCCCTCCATTTCCTCAGTTTATCCACCTCCATTCATTCCTCCATTTCTATTCAGAAAAGAGCAGGCCTCCCATGGATAGTGACAAAACTTTGGCATATCAAGTTGTGCTAAGACTAAGCACTTTGGCTTGTATTAAAGCTGAGCATGGCAATCCAGTATGAGGAATGGGGTCCCAAAATCCAGTAAAGTAGTTAGAAACAGCCCCTGTTCTCCCTGTTATGAGTCCCACAAGAAGACCAAGTTACAAAACTCCAAACTGTCACATATATGCAGAGGTCCTAGGACAGTCCCAGGAAGGCTCCCTGATTGTCAGTTCAGTTTCTGTGAGATGCTTTAAGCCCAGGTTAGTTGATTCTGTGGATTTTCTTGACCCTTCTGGCTTCTACAATCCTGCCTCCTTTCTTCATCAGGATTCCCTGAGCTTGTTCTAATGTTTGGCTGTGGGTCTGCATCTGCTTCTATCAGTTCCTGGATGAAGTCCTCTGATGACTATTTGACTAGACACCAATCTGAGTATAGAAGAATATTAATAGGCATCATTGCATATTGACCTTTTATTTTCTTCCAGTTGTGCTTGGTTTTATCTATTTTCTGGGCTATCCAGACTCTGGGTTCTGATGTTCCAGGGTATGTCAGGATGGGCTCACTCTCATGGCATGAATCTCAAGCTGGAGCAGTCATTGGTTGGCAATTCCCACACTCTCTGTGCTCCTCTACCCAGCACATCCCATAAGCAGGACAGACTGTAGGTCAAAGATTATGTGGCTGGGTTGGTGTCTCAATCCCTCTGGTTGAAGTCTTGCCTCGTCATAGATGACTAGTTCAGGTTACATATCTGCAATAGCCAGGAATCTTAGCTGGAGCTGTCCTTGTAGATTGCTGTGAATTTTTCTTGTACCAGGCTTCTACCTGATGCCAAAGAATCTTTAAAATAAAATCAAATAATTTAAGTTGGAAGAAAAAGTGTGAAAAAATAATGAGAGAAGAAATATAGGAGAGAGAAAGATGGAAAATTGGGAAATAAGTGAATAATAAACAATAGTAAACAGTGTTGTCTTGGCACTAAAAGTAAGTCTGGGATGAGAGAACTTATTCCCTCCTGTACCCTGCTTTCCCACTTGCTCCTCCTATTCTATCTTCCCCTGTATTGTTCTGCAATATTATATTCTATTTCTCATTCCTCTCCCCGGTCACTTACTAGGTACCTAACCTTTGTGGTCATTTGGATTGTAGTAGATGCATAGTGAGCTTAAGAGTGAAAATCCACATATAAGAGAAAACATTAAATATCTGTCCTTTTGTAATTGGATTGCCTCACTCTAACTGAGGTGATGTACAGGAAGGGGTGAAAGGGATGGGGAGGAGAAAGAAGGAAGAGGGAAAAAATGTTTGGGAAAGGGGGAATAAGAAAGACAGAGAGAGGAAGGGGGAGGGGGAGAGAAAGTGTTGGGAAAATCTAGCCTTCAATGACTGCTGGACACATACATGAAAGTCACTAGAGTGAGTGATTTTCTTCTTGTAAAATGTAAAATTATATCTTTTCAATTTCATTGTGTGTTAAGCACTTTCCCTACAGTACAATTTAGATTTTCTATCTCATCTGTCAGAATCTAAACTCTATGACCTTTCTACAGAACAGTAGAGCAAAACACACATTATTCTCATCATAAGAACTACACAGAAGTGTTTTATTCTTTTTTTATTTAAAGTCTTTTTTTCCACAGAATATAATGTGATTACATTTCCTCCCTTTCTTTACTCCTCTGAGATTCTTCACAACTTTCCTGTCATCAATTCTACACCCTTTCCATCTTTCCTTAGAAAAACAGACATCTACTAATTAAAAACAAAATAAGTTAAAGAAAAAAAAACAAGCAAACTGGAATAGGACAAAACAACCAAAAAAAAAAAAACAGAATAAAAAAGCATTCCCCCCCAAAATATCAACCTGTGGGATACACATTTAGACACCAAGACATATGCTTCTATACACAGGAATCTCTTATAAAACCAGAAGTCAAATTATATGCAAAGAAACTGTAAGAAAAATAAAGCTCGTGACAATCTCATGAGACAAAGAAGCTCCAAAGATGCCACTGAGTTTATTTTGTGTTGACCATTTACTGTTGCTCATCAATGTGACCTCAAGAGTGTTCTGTATTCCTAGTGAGACACCAAAGACTTCATAGGAGACAACAGATTTTTTTTGTTTGTGAGCAGTTGTCGACTGGACATAGCTTCTGAGTTAGGGATGATGACTTGTGTCTACTGCTCTTTTCAGCCCTGATACCCCATCTGGCACAGACACATGTAGGCCCTGTGCAGGCTGTACAATCTCTGGGAGTTCATATGTGTGACAGTTATGATATGTTTAAAGGTCTTGTTTTCTTAGTGTCCTCCCTCACCTCTGACTAACATCTTACAGTCTTTCTGCCTTCTCTTCTGTGGGGTTCTCTGAGCTCTAAAGGAGAGAGATGTGATGGGTACATTCCATTTAGGACTGACTGTTCCAAGGTCGTTCACTCTCTGCACATTGTCTGGGTGTATGTGTATTTCTTCTCATCTACCACAGTAGGAATCTTCTCTGATGATGAATGAGCAAAAACCTATCTATAAGTATAGCAGAATGTCATTAAGAGTCATTTTATGGCTACATTCTTTTAGTAGAAGATTTGGTTTTACCCTAGGTTGCTGACTTATCAGGTTTATGGTGACATGAACAGTGTCAGGGATGTATTCCATTTTATGAAGTGGACCTTAACTCAAGTTATATATTGTTCGGTTGCTCCCAGAAATTTTTGCCACTATTATAGTAGCATACCATTCAAGCAGGCCATCATTTTAGACTGAAGAATTTGTAACTGAGTTGACGATTACACTTCTTCTTTGATATAAAAAGTACCTTCAAGTACCATGAACAGTAGCCCATAGAAGTGAAGGCTCTAAGTAGGCACCAAATTGACTTCTCTTTCTTTAATGAGTTGTGTATGTGTTTATTTCAACAACAGAGCCTTCCTACTAGTTTTTGGAGAGCCACCAATAGCCTTGTCAATATCCATGGTTGTTTGGTGGGTCCCCTGGAATGCCTTTGGCAAACACCTTGATTAGATGTAACACATGCCTGAACTTAAAGCTTCATTTGGTGACTATAGATGAAGAGATGTCCAAATGGGACTCTGTCTCCTCTTATTTGATAATTTCATTTAGATTGCCTTATATATGTGTGCATTTTAGGAGGCTTGTACTGTGTAAATTCTTTATGAACCCTCAAATAGTCCTTAGGTTTGGTTACCTTTCCCCATATTCCCTTCCTCATCCCCCTCTCCCCTTCTTCTTCCTGCTTGATCATTCAGTTCCATTTTTCTCTTCCCTGTTCTTGTACATACACAACTATCTATTCTATTTCCACTTTCTAGGTAAATCCATCCCTTCCCCCAGTCACTTACTCTATAGCTTCTGTAGTTATATAGACTGTAATATTTCCTATCAAAGACTTAACATTTACTTGCAAGTATATATATCACTGGATCTTGATTAACTCACCCAGGATTTTTTTTCTAGCTCTATTAATTTGCCTGAGAATTTCATGAGTTCATTTTTTGTTGACTGTAAATGTACTATATTTACTTTATCCATTCATCCATTGATGCACATCTAGGTTGTTTCCAGTTTCTGGCTATAATAATAGAGCAGCCATGAACATGGTTGAGCAAGTGTCTCTATAGTAGGATGGGTGTCCTTTGGATATATGTCCAATACTAGTATAGTTGGATATTCAGATACATATTTTTCTATCTTCCTGAGGAATGTCATGGTGATTTCTATAGTGTCTGTATCAAATTACATTCCCACCACAAATAATCAGTATTCTCCTTACTCTGCATTCTTGCCAGTATGAGCTGTCAACTCTTTTACAGAATTAAGCCATTCTTTATGGTGTAAGATAAAATCTCAAAGTAGTTTTGATTTGTATTTCTGTGATAAATAAGGATGCTGAACATTTCTTTAAGTGCAGAAGCCTTAACAAAACTCAGTTAAACTTTCCCATTATCGTAACTATGTTCAATGTGCCCATATGCTTAGCAATTACTAAAATGCATGGCTTTCTCCATAAATTTTATAGCTATTATTCCATTTCTAGGTGGACGTTGGAACTTTAAATATGAAATTTTAGAAAGGTAATTTCACTTATCTAATTAATATACTAATGATGCCAATAATTGAAAGTAAGAAAGAGAGAAATGGTAACTACATTAATACATGTCCTTACTTCCAGCACATATATTCTGATCATACATTCAGAACATATTTGGGTCAATAAAGTCTTATTAGTTGATATATGAGCTTCTATTATTTATCTCTAAAATGTTATTGTCCTAGAAGTATTGATTACAGGCCTATTGTCTATGGCTATATTGATCCATCAGTGTGAAGCTATAGACAGCACAATTCATATAACATACATAGTTGAATATGAATGAATATATATTTATCATAACATTATATAATATTAATAAAATATCATCTAGAAACATTAATTTATTCTAATTTGCATAAATATAAATGTATTATGAGTTATAAATATACTGTATTTATATTTTTATATAAATGAGTACATCTGAAATTTTTCTTTAGGTAACAATGATCTAGGAGTTTTATGCATATTGTGTTAATGCAGAGGATCCAGGTAGGTACTTGCTTTCTGAAATTTCACAAATTGGGTGATTCAGATGGGTGGTTTGCCCAGAGTTAGTGTTCTAGCAAATCTCTCTTCACTCATGCTTTGTTTTCTCGTGTCTTGAAACATTTATATTATCCACGTATTTAACTTGGGATGCTCTTTCTATCTGCAAGGCTGACCCTCCCACACTCTTCTGGCATTGCTTTCCATCTTATGCACTTTCTACCCATGTTACTTAAATTCTTCCTTTCCCTTTTCCTTAGAGCCTCCATCCACTTTTTCTGTCTCTCTGGCATTCAGTAGTTTATTACTCTGCACTTGTTAATTTTTAGAACTCTGTAACCCTAAGTACAGGTTAAACTCCATGATGTCAAGATTATTGCTTTCTTATTTTCTCAATCACATGTTCCTAAACCCTAGGACGGTAGATTCTAAAATAAATATTTGCAACCAAATGCCATCCTCTGATCCTTTCTTCTCATTGTAGACTTCATGAAAGAAATGATTCAAATTTATATCCAGTTTCCATCCTGACATATTTGCTCATATATTTAATTAATACTACAATCTTCTCTGCCTGCTCCCCATCATAAGTATACTGTGCTACGTTTAAACAGAATATTTAAGTGAATTATTGACCTCTGTAAAAATATGTCTTAGAGAACTTCAGTGTACATATTATAAAACCAATGGATATGTTGCCTCTGAGGGATTCAGATCCATATCACCTGTCATAAGAACAGACAGAGAAGCCATTTAATAGTAACAATATAAAATTCATAAAATGTATAGAAAAAATCATTTTTATTTATTTATAACTAATCTATTTTGAAATAAGAAAACTACCTATGTATTTAAATAATGTGGATTTAGTATTTGAAGATTTATTCGATTGTTAATTATCTGTATGTATGTATATCCATATATGGATATTGTACACGAATATAGGTGTCTGTAGAGGTTAGAAGAGGGTGACTGATTAGGGCTAGAATTACAGGCTATCATGAGATGTTTTAGCAAACCAGGTACTTTGCAAGAATAGTGTATTTCTTAGCTGCTGGTTCATCTCTTCTGGCTCATCACACCAATATATAGATAATTTAAATAATAACATTCTTGGTTGTCTTTATGAAAATGAAGGTAAGTCCTTACTGTTAAAGATTCCACAGATGTCAGGTATGGGACTGTGAGGTATTGAGATAGAAAAAATGAAATGCATGCCCTGGCAGTGCTGGAGCATGCATAGGCAGCCCATATATGGCAATTTTGTTAAACTTGTCCTTATTGGGTCTGATTGTCTAAGTTGATGAGGGTGTTTGACCAGGTCTCTTCCTCAAGTGGATACCAGATTACATTACAGATGATTATGAGCTGCCACGTGGATGCTGGGAAATGAACTCAGGACCTTTAGAAGAGCAGGCAGTACTCTTAACCACGGAGACACCTGGGAATCTCTTCCCTGAGGAATAGGTTCTCGTGTTGTAGGGAAGGTAGTACATAAGCTGCCAATAGAAAAGCAATAAGTAGTTATACATACCTGTGAAGTCTATGAACCACGACAATTAGCTGAACTGGCAAGATAACTACAGTGATACAACAGTGATGATTTTGCTTTTGAGACAATGGACCACTGTCTAGTCATTAGACTCTAGTTGGATTGAGACCATGCAAAAGGATGGAATTAATGCCTGACTGTGTAAACTTAGCCAAGTAACCACAGCAGGAGAGGTCATAGATCGAGAGCATGTTATTCCAACTTTCATCAGTTAGTCTTACTACCAGACAGTGGTAACACACTTTAATCTCAGTAGCCATAGAAACGAGGCAAAGCATACCTTTAATATTAGAACTAAACAGGATTATAAAATGGGAGGAGACAGCTCTAAGACACAGAAATTCAGAGATTTCTGAAGGCAGGATCACCAATTCAGACTGAGGTCGAAGTAAGAGCCAGTGGCTGGCTGCTTCGCTTTTTGGACTTTCAGGTTTTTTGAGTTTTTATTAATTCATTTTGGTGCCCAACATTTGGGACAAGAACTGATGACAAAACCATTTGCCTGAAACTTTTTAGCTACTATCCCAGGCCAGAGCTGAAATTAGAATTACAGTGCTAGGAACTGGAATCCAAATTTAGCCACCTGGGTTCAGGAAAAAAAAAAAAACTAGCACTCTCAGTTCCCATCTTTCCCAATTTAACCATCATGTAAAAATGAAAAACACACAGAACATTTAGGTAGTATATGTCATTGTGTTATCTTTGAATTGTTTGACTGCTGAAGAAGAAGCAACAGCTGCTAAAAGATATTTGTTATAAATGCTGTTGAATTAATACAACCTATATAGTTTGAAAATGTCTTGACTTCAAAATTTAAGTCAAAGATATGCTACTTTGGAGAAGAGGATTTGCTTTTGTTTCTGCTGGAAATGAGAGTCTGTGGATTAATTCTTGGTTAAAAAAATAAAGTTTGATCAGTTGTGGGTTTATTTTTGCTTTAGAAAAATAGGATATGATCAAGGGAGACTCCTTGGAAAATCTCCAGTAGGAGCAGACTTCCCAAATAATCCAGCATTCTAGAGTGCCTCCTTTGCAGTTTCCTCTGAGGTCTACATACAGAACAGCTTCATGACTGCTTGCTGAGATGATCCAACCTGACAGAATACTCCAGTTAGAACTGAACCTTAATCCTAAATTTTCTTTGTGTTCTCATAAGATTATCAGTGTCCCCAATCAGCAGGAAGTAGCCTAGCAAACTCTGCCCATATTCTCAAAAAATGGGTTATGGATGTTTATCTTTGTTTAGTGTGTTGGTTACAAGCTGTTATTCATAATTGTCAAGAAAAAACTAAGCAAAGGAAATTAGATTCAAAGTTGTTGTTTTGAAAGACAGAAGGAAATAGATATGACAGGATAAAAGGGTAGATTATTGAGTCTACTCTGAAAAGAAAAAAAGGAAAGATATAGATATAATCTTGTTTAAGGGAAAAAAGCTGGACAGTAGTGGAGCATGCCTTTTTTTTTGTTTTGAAATTTTATTGCAGATGTCTCACTGCCTGTGGGGGGGATGGTCGGGGACAACTTTCAGGATTCCATTCTCTCCTACATCACCTAAGTACCAGGGATCACCCACTTAGCTATCTCACTAACCCTCTAACGTTTTTTTTCTCATTTTTTTACTTTTTTTAGTTGTTGAAAAAAAAATTTCTGCCTTCTCCCCATTTCCCATTTCCCTCCCCCTCCTCCCACACATTGCCCCCTTCCCCCACTTCTCTCCCCCTCCCCCCACTCCTCTCCCCCTCCCCCCACTCCATTCCCCCTCCCTCTTGAGAATGAAGAGCAGTCCAGATTCCCTGCCCTGTGGGAAGTCCAAGGTCCTCCCACTTCTATCCAGGTCTAGGAGGGTGAGCATCCAAACAGGCTAGGCTCCCACAAAGCCAGTTCATGTATTAGGATCGAAACCTAGTGCCATTGTCCTTGGCTTCTCATCAGCCTTCATTGTCCGCCATGTTCAGAAAGTTTGGTTTCATCCCATGCTTATTCAGTCCCAGTCCCGCTGGCCTTGGTGAGCTCCCAATAGATCAGTTCCACTGTCACAGTGGGTGGGTGCACCTCTCGTGGTCCTGACTTCCTTGCTCATGTTCTCCCTCCTCATTTGGATCTTAAGAGCTCAGTCCGGTGCTCCAATTTGGTTCTCTGTCTCTATCTCGATCCATCGCCAGATGAAGGTTCTCCCAGAACTTGGGAGACAGAGGCAGGCAGATTTTTGTGAGTTCGAGGCCAGTCTGGTCTACAGAGCAAGTTCCAGGAATGGTTCCATGGCTATTGAGAAATCCTGTCTTGAAAAACACAAAACAAAAAGAAAAAAAAAAGAAATGAAAAGGGGGATATAGATATTATAGGATAAAAGGGAAGATTACTGAATCTCCTCTAAAAAGATAAAAGGAGGATATAGATATGATAAGATAAAAGGTACATTATTGTATCTACTCTTAAAAAGCAACTACTAGTTTAAATATTTGCTTGGATTCTCTATTTTGTACATTGTAATCAAATTTTATATACTGATACAAATTTGAGATTAATTTTGTTAAAAAACACTTTATATACATTTCTAATCTGTTTAAGGTATTATAACTATATAGCTCATTTAACAATGTAATGCAAATCTCTAGTCCTTAAAATTATTACTACCAACTGTTTAGGATAATAAAGAAATGTAAGTTAATAATTAGTCACCTATTATAATCAAACTTATAGTTACATTAAGTCTGTATTTAAGGTCAAACAAAAATATATTTTAGATAGGTCATTTTCAAACACTTCAGAGACCTACAGAATATTTCATTTAAGATGTTTGAATGATCCTGGTTCTTCTTTTGTTATGTCAATGAAACATTTCTTCTACTGGTAGCACCAGTCTACATCAGAGAAAATAATAGACATCAAAGAAACTCCATATGGAGTTTACTTTCTTTGTGGCAAAAGTAAGCAACTGGGCAAGAAAATGCCCCTGCCTTGACTGCTGACAGTATGCTATCATAATTAGACAAGCAGGACACAAAATATCCTGCTTCACAGAAAAGTCTGTTGGATATGCTATGCCTGTAGACTGAAGATGAATACCCCAATGTTGCAGAGGACAGTTGGGTGACTGTCCAGGCAGTCAGCTGTTTCTCTTATTACTCACCTTGCTGAGAAGTTGCTAGTTTGCACTTCCTGCTTACTTAGTTAATATTATTTACTTCTCAGGTCTCTGAGGTAGTTGAAGACGAGGTAGTTATAGTCTCCCTTGCTTATGAGACTCAGAAAATAAATTCATTAAAGAAATGTAAAGTATATAAGGATGAGAGATATCAAAAGATAGTTTGGATGGCAATGAAAGTTGTGGTAGAAAGTAAATTAGGTAGAAGACTTTGAACTAAACAAGATAGGGTAGATGTGGAGTATTTTCTCTTTGTCAAATACAAATGGAGTAGACATTGTCAATGTATTTATTCCCTGTACATATTGTATATAGCTATTGTACTTGTTGTAAATAGTTTTTTCTTAAGTTAGTTATAACCTTGTTTTTTATTTTAGACAATAAGGAGAAATGTAGGGGCATTTCACTTGTATTTTAATAAATAAAGCTTTTCTGAAGATCAGAGAGTAAAACAGCCCCACTGGTCAGTCTTACTACTAGATAGTGGTAACATACACCTTTAATCCCAGTAGTCACACTAGTTGCCATAGAAACCAGGCAGTACCTGCCTTTGATACCAGTGGTGCACACCTTTAATCCAAGAACTAGAGAGGATTATAAAACAGGAGGAAACTGTTCTCATCAGTCTCATTCTCAGATTATTGGAAGCAGGATCACCATTTCAGACTGAGATTGAGGTAAGATACAATGGCTAGCTGCTTTGCTTTTTGGATTTTCAGGTTGAACCACAATTTCTTTCTCCAAGGTTTTATTAATCATGTTTCATTTAACTCTATTCTAAATATTTACTTTTAGTACCACAGGTAAGCCTAATTCTTATGCTCTCTCAAAATGCTTCTTTTTTAAACAGGTGCAGACTGTTCAGGTCTATCCTCCATTGTTTTATTGGATTATTTGTTCTTTGATGACCAATTTCTTAAGTTCTTTGTATATTTTGGAGATCAGACCTCTGTCTAATGTGAGGTTAGTGAAGTTCTTTTTTCCCATTTTATAGGCTATCATTTTGTCTTATTGACTGTATCCTTTGCTTTACAGAAGCTTTTCAATTTCAGAAGGTCCCGTTTATTAATTGTTTCTCTCAGTGTCTGTACTACTGGGGTTATATTTAGGAAGTGGTCACCTGTTCCAATGTGTTCAAATGTACTTCTCACTTTCTCTTCTATAATGTTTGTATGGCTGGCTTTATGATGAGGTCTTTGATCCATTTGAATTTGAGCTTTGTGCATGGTAATAGATATAGGCTTATTTTCATTCTTCTACATGTTGATATCCAGTTTTGCCAGCACCTTTTGTTAAATATGCTTCCTATTTTCCACATGATATTTTTTTGCTTCTTTGTCAAAAATTAGGTGTTCGAAAATGTGTGTGGGGATTGATATCTGGATCTTCTATTTGGTTCCATTGGTCCTCCTGTCTGTTCTCATGCCAATATCAGGCTGTTTTCAGTACTGTAGCTCTGTAGTAGAGTTAGAAGTCAGGGATTATGATGCCTCCAGAAGTTCTTTTATTGTACAGGATTGTTTAGGATATCCTGAGTTTTTTGCTTTTCCATATGAGGCTGAATATCATTCCTTTGATCTGTGAAGTATTTTGCTGGGATTTGATGGGCATTGCATTGAATCTGTAGATTTCTTTGGTAAGATTGCCATTTTTACTATGTTCATTCTACCTACTCAAGAACGTGGGAGAACTTTCCACTTTCTGGTGTCTTCTTCAATTTTTTTCTTCAAAGATTTAGTACAGATCTAAACAGAGAACTCTCAACGGAGGAATCTAAAAGGACTGAAAGACACTTAAAGAAATGTTCAACATCCTTAGTTATCAGAGAAATGCAAATCAATACAACTCTGAGATTCCATCTGACACCTGTAAGAATGGCCAAGATCCAAAACACTGATAACATCTTATGATGGACAGGTTGTGGGATAAAGGAAACACTTCTGCATTGCTGGTGGGAATGTAAGCTGGTACAACCCCTTTGGATGCCAGTGTAGTGATTTCTCAGACAATTAGGGAACAGCCTTCTGAAACTGGAAAGCTTCTATAAGGCAAAAGACACTGGCAAAAGGATAAAATTTCAGCCTACAGAAAAGAAAAAGATCTTCAGCTACCCCATGATGTAGGTGGGTCATCTGTCTATCTGTTGCTTTCATTGGTTAATTAATAAAGAAAACTGCTTGGTCTGATAGGGAAGAACTTAGATAGGTGGAGTAGACAGAACAGAATGCTGGGAGGAAGAAGGCAGTTAGGCAGACATTATAGCTCTCCTCTTCAAGATGGAAGCAGGTTAAGATCCTTCCCGTTTTGCCACCACCGTGTGGTGCTACACAGATTATTAAATATGGGTTAAAGCAAGATGTGAGAATTAGCCAATAAGAGGCTGAAACTAATGGGCCAGGCAGTGTTTAAAAGAATACAGTTTCCGTATAATTATTTCGGGGCAAAAGCTAGCTGGTGGTTGGGAGGTGGGAAGCGGCCCACAGTTCCTACTACAGAGTGGCACCCAACTAGCACCCAGGTTATACCATGAAAGACCTAAATAACAGCGCCCCTATACAGCAGGAAGAAATTTGGAGAGAAATAACTACATCCATATTCCCAAATATTGTTTATAAATGTTCTTTTACATTTAAAGGGGGATATGATATAGATATGAATAATTTGCATTGGTATGGACTTTAAGGTCAATTTTGTTATATGTATATGTATTTCTGATATTGATTAAGGTACTGTGACTGTGTAGTTCATTTAAAAATGTAATGTATAATTAGCAAATATAGGTTGTTAATGGATAATCATTTATAATCAAGCTTGTAGTCATGTTAGATTTTCTAGATATGTAGAGATATATTTCAGTTAAATAGGCATTCTTCATGTCTTTCAAAGACTACAGAATATGGCATTTAATGTTTTAATAACTTAGGGCTTTTCATGACAATGAGACATGTCTACTCCTGGCAGCACCAATCTACTTCAAGAGGAACTTTGGGTGACTGTCCAGGCAGCTAGATGTCTCTGTCATTTCTAGAGTTTTGGAAGTAGTTTATTTCTTGTTTGCTTAGGTAATATTATATCCTTCTAGAGTCTTTGATGGAGTTGAAGAATGGTTATTTATAGTTATAGCTTTCCTTAGTTATGATAAAAGATAAAATAGATATAAATATTGTAACTGTAATTCTTCCTTGATAACTGTTTTGTTATATGTAATTTTGCTATGTTAAAGTGAAAGCCTTTCTTCTTTGTTTAAACAGAAAAAGGGCAGATGGTGGAGAAGGGTCATCTGTCTATGTGTTACTGTCACTGGTTAATAAAGAAACTGCCTTAGCCCTTTGATAGGACAGAAAATTAAGTAGGCGGAGTAAACAGAACAGAATGCTGGGAGGAAGAAGGCAGGGAGGAAGACGCCATGGGGCCAGCTACCAGGTCACACATGCTGAATCTTTCCTGGTAAGCCACCACCTCATGGTGCTACACAGATTACTAAATATGAGTTAAAGCAAAATGTGAGAATTAGCCAATAAGAGGCTAGAACTAATGGGCCAAGCAGTGTTTAAAAGAATACAGCTTCTGTGTAATTCTTTTGGATGTAAAACTAGTTGGGTGGCGGGATGCAGCCCGCAGCTCCTACTACAACCCCACATCTGACAGAGGACTGATTCCCAAAATATATAAAGAACTCAAGAAATTAGACATTAATATACCAAATAATCCAGTTACAAAATGGGGTACAAATGTAAACAGAGAATTCTCAACTGAAGAATCTCAAATGGCAGAGAAACATTTAAGGAAAGGTTCAACATCCTTAGCTGTCAGGGAAATAAATGCAAATCAAAATGACTCAGATTCTATTATCTACCTGTCAAAATGCCTAAGATCCAAAACACAAATAACAGTTTGTGCTGTAGGGGATGTGGAGCAAGGAGAACATTTCTCCATTGCTGGTGGAAGTGCAACTTTGAAAGTTGAAATGGCAATTTCTTAGAAAATTGGAAGTCAGTCTACCTGAAGACCTAGTGATACCACTCTTGGACAAATATGCAAAGGATGCTCAATCATTACCATAAGGATACTTTCTCAACTACATTCACATAAGTCCTATTTGTAATAGCCACAGCCTGGAAGCAACCTAGATGGCCCTCAATCGAAGAATGGAAAAAGGAAATGTGGTGGCACATTTCCACAATGGACTATCACTCCCCTATTAAAAACAAAGATGTTAGGAAGTATGAAGGCACATGAATGTAGTGTGAGAATTGAAAGAAAGTAAAGAAAGAAGTCATATAAGAAATATCAGAACATGTTTATCGATCAAAATATTGCTTGTTGATGCATACATACTACACTTGTTTCTAATTTATGCTTATTCTGGATGAAACTATGATGACATCTGAAACACGGCACAAGTTGAAGAATTTTATTTGGCAGTAAAATTTTCTTCTTATTACCTGGGAGGTGGCATACACATTTAATCCCAGCACTAGGGAGCCAGAGGCAAGAGGATCTCTGTGAGTTCAGGGCCAGCCTGGTCTACAAGAGCTAGTTCCAGGACAGGCTCCAAAGCTACAGAGAAACCCGGTCTCAAAAAACCAAAACCAAAAACAAAAAAATCTTATTTCTAGATTTCTACTGATTTTAGAGTTTGGATAACCATTTCAATTTTTTCTAATTAGGGCTCGAAGTGTTAACTGAATGCCATCCACTAAGACAATTAATTAACATGAGCATTTTCAACTTTTACATTGATACTATGTGTGAAAAGTCTTAATTCTTCACACTTTGAATAAATAATTCAAAGAAAAACAGCTTGATCTTAGTAAACAATTAACTAATAATGACAATTACTGCAGAGAAGCATCATGAGAACACACAGAGGAATTATGCATCACTTATATCAGAAGGTGGTATGATCTGACAAACACACTGCAGCTATAAGAAGAATGTCATAGATCAGAATTGCACAAACCAAGATGACTACAAGGTCAGTAGATGATTAGGTGAAATAAGTGTATGGAGCCACTGTTATATAGAGAATCAGACACTGACAAAATATCATTATATGAAATATGGTGGTATTTAGGAAAACCTCTCCCCGTCATGGTGTTTACTTTTAACAGACATCTTATTTACTTTTAGACTGAACATTAGAATTATAAATAGTTTAAAAATAAATTTCTTCTAGGCTACATGCAAAGAATAATAATATTTTAAATGAATGTTATCTATATAAATATATATAAAATTTCCATGTCTAAACATCATCAAACTCACTGTTTACCTTAGTTCACAATCATATGAAAGATCTCTGAAATGCCCTGCTTTAGCATTTGCCTAATTTTTCTTTCACTTTCAAAAGTAATTTGAAAATAGCAGTAATAAAAAAAAAGCAAGAAGATAAGAAGTAGTAGAGCTCTAGATTTGGGATAGATTTGGATTCTATCTGCTCCAAGAGGTACATGGTTTGCTTTTTTCTGGTGTACCTTCTTTGTAAACATGCCTGAGTTCAGAGTGGTCTGATATACATGCATACACACACACACACACACACACACACACACACACTGGTTATATTTAGTAATATATATGTAGACACATATACCTGTATACATGTAGCAACAATTAATGAAAAAAGAGGTAATGCATTTCAAAGAGACAAAAAGGGATATATGGGAGGCTTAGGATGAAGAAAAAGAAAGGGGAAAATGATGTGATTATATTATAATCTCAAAAATGAAATAATTAAAAAAGAGCACTTATTATTCTTACAGAGGACCCAGTTTTGGGGCCTAACATCTGCTGCTGGTGACAGCCACCCACACCAGGCATTTCACATCTGCTTTTCTGCTTCCCTTCTAACCCTGAGTATTGACTCTTTGGGGCAAAGAGCAAATTAATGACAATTACTGCAGAGAAGCAAAATGAGAACACACAGAGCAATTATGCATCACTTATCAGAAGGTGGTATGATCTGACAAACACACTGTAGCTATAAGAAGAATATCATAGATCAGAGTTGCATAAACCAAGATGACTACATGTTCAGTAGTCATACATACATAGATCTAATCTACATGGGTAGTAGAAAAAGACAAGAACTCTTGAGTAAATTTGGAGCATGGGGACCTTGGGAGAGGGTTGAATGGGAGGAGAGAGGCAGGGAGGGGAGCAGAGAAAAATATAGAGCTCAATAAAAATCAATAAAAAATAAGAATGTCATTGGTATTATCATGAATCTCTGTATGTTCTTTTATGTTAGAATTGTTTCATTTAATGTAGTGATCGTGGCTTAGCTTTTTAATATTTTGAATTACTGAATGATATTTCATGAGTTGACTCCATCTAAATGTGTTTATTTGTTTTCCTGTTGATACACATATGTGTCGTTTTCAGGTTCTGGTTACTATGATTGAAATGCTTTCCCATTTGAGAACGAAACAACATTAATGTAAAACTTAAAACTTTGGAAACTATGCAAAAAACATAAGGGAAGCCTTTTAAGTTATTACTATCTGTAGTTTTTTTGATATAGGTATACCTATATTAATTTCAAGGTGAGGAAAGGAGAACACGGAAGAGTGCAGTACTAAGGAGGCAGGAGGATTGTTCTAAGTTGAGATGACCCTGACCTACATATACTTTCTTGGAAACCTAAAAAGTAAAAACATGATTAACTAACCACTAGCTTTTTAACTAACTAACCAACCAACTAACTAACTAACTAACTAACTAACTAACTCTCTTCTACACACCAGAATAATCAAGATCCTATGGGTGTTTTGGGATATTTGCAACCTTAGTGTACAAATGCCTACTAAAAGTATGAAAATATGTTTTAATGTTCCAAATCTTCAGCAATGATCAAAATACAAATTGAAACACAGTGAGATTTTATCTCGCTTTGGTCAGAATGGCTATCATCAAGTAAATGAACAACAACAAACAGTGCTGATGGGATGTAAGTCATTACAACTATCTTGGAAGTCAGTATAGATATTCTTCAAAAATATATGAACCTTAAATTTACTAAACTGTGTTGAACAATAACATTATGTTTATGAAGGAAAGTGGACTGAACAGGAGAGCATCACGTTAAAATGAAATTTTCCAAACCCAGAAAAAAAGCATCATGTACCATTGATGGGAGGGTGTCACCATGACAATAAGTAAGCCTACTACAGATATGGAAAGGGAGAACATAGAAGTGGTAAATAGGATCTCAGTGCATTATATCTACATTCATAAATGACAAAAGTAAAGCTCTCCTTTTGTACAGTTAATGTACTTTAACAATTGTTCTTTCCAGTTAAAAAAGACAGAATTAAATTAAGGATAAGAATACTCTAAGAGTCCCTAGAAAATAAAGAGTCAAAACCTGAATGAATTAGTGAATTATTGAATCACAGATTATTCTACCTGGAACTAAGCTTGCTTGGTGTTGAAAGGCAGGTTTAATAGGAATTTCTTATGAAGCACATTATTTGTTTTTCAAAGAGACACTAACAAGCCAAAAATATGAAAAGATACAACAGAAGTGAGAATTAATTATTCATTTAATCTGGCCCCTGGGGAAATGTTGCTTTGTAATGCACCTCTGATTTCAGTGGCCTTTAATTGTGCACGTAAAGGAGTGTTATTAAAATTTTAACACATACTTTCAACTCTCTTCTGTGGGTTCCTATTAGCCCAGCAGAAGTTGCTCTCATTCCATCCACTTTCCAGCTAATTTGTGCCCAATGCAGGTAAATACAGTTACTGTTTCAGCAAACTTATCAACTACCATTAGAGTTAACAGTAAAAGACAAAATAGAATCAAAATGCTCTGAACAGCAACTGTATCAAGGTAATGATACAGAGCTCCCAATGTACAGATTCTCTCTCTCTTCAGCCTGCATCATTATCTCTTCGGAACCCAAGATTTTGGAGCCTGAGCACAACTAGGCTGGAGATCAGAGACAGACTATTGGGTGGCAAATTGTGCAGGTCCAATTTCCTCCTTCCTTTTAGAATGCAAATGTGTTTTGGCCTGAACACTCATTCCAAGAAACCAGAGAAAATGTTCAAATCACCCAGCTATATCCTTCTAAGACCAACCACAAAGAAAAGAATTAAAGAGTTAGTTAGAAAAGAATAAGTAGCTGCCTTTTGGTGGCCTGTTGTACTTTAATGTAGAGAAGAAAGGCCATGAAACTGGAATTTCACATTGCATTTCAGGAGACAGAACCTTTATTGGTCACTAAAAAATAATCCATCAGCAAATTTGCTAACTTTCTTTGGATGGAAAGGATGTTTGGTTCAGAGAGACAGTTTACTCTTAGAGTGTTTGCCAGGCATGCCAAGGCCTCAGGTTCCATTTTTACTGGAGAAACAGAAAGGGGAACCTATTAAAGAGTGAAGAAACCCATGTTTATACCCACCATGCATGTTAACTCACCACTTGAAGGAAACCATTGGGTGAAAGCACTGCTTAGAGATGAGAAAATGATGTTTATCACAACTATAAATATGATGATTTTATTTAAAATTTTGTATTCATATGGAGCAATTGTTCTTATAGAAATATGAACATGCACAACTTTATTTGTACTTCTCTTGGGATTAGGAGATGTGCAATTCCTTCTTGCAAAGGTTGGGCACACAAAGCATGACCAAATCAACAGATCCTTTTAGGTATATGCTTGTGTCTGTGTGTACTCATATGTGGAGACTGAGACTGTTTTTAAAGTAAGGGTGTCTCCCTGAAGTATGAGCTCACTGACTGACCAGATGGCCTGGTTAGTGCGATCCTGTTAGCCACTGAGTCATCTCACCAGCTCCATATATAGTTTGAATTCCAACCAACTCATTGGAAAAGAAAGTAAGTAAAACCAGTTCTAGTATCTAAACTATTTTCAAATGAAGCAGGCATTTGCTTTGTACCAAACAAAAGATTCCTGTGGAAGAAAGCTACATAAAGAAATACGTTCACTCATGATTGAAAGCTTCAGATGATACCCTAGGCCTCCCTGTCATTTAATCCATTTGGCATTTGCTTGAATTCAATTTCCACTTTCATATCAACAATTAAACTTTATTCATGGCTCCAAATAAATACATTTGCCTTCTGTCTATATGACAGATTAGTTACTGGCTGTCTGGATAAATACTGCCAGTAAGTATTATAATATGTAGCAACTTCATAGAGGGACAATGACAACGAAGGATGACATCCTACTGCCAGAGTCATGGATTAACGGCAAAATTCTGACTTTCTTTTTAATATTAGTAATGTGGACTCATAAACCTTTGAAATATGGATGATGATAAAATACAGACATAATGATGTACAGAAAACATTGTCTGAAAATGTCATGAGCTATATAAATCAAACTGAATGGGAACTACATTCTACCCTGAGTGTCTTAGGAGGGCATCAAATGAGAGGAGTGTTTTGCATACCTGAACCCCACTATAATCATAGCCTTACAGTTATCATTACCTTCACCCTCTGGCTATTTTTCATTTATAAAAAGTAAATGTATTGATTGTATTCTTTTTAATGTTCAAATGTGTACATATGTATGCTTATGAAAGGTATATTGTATATGTGTTTTGATTATATATATATGTATGCATATACATACATTTATATATATACTCATGGGGGTGTGCATGTCTGTGTGTGTGAACATATGGAGACCTGAGGTGTCTCCATCAATTTTTTTCCATCTCTTTTATTTTTTGTGTGTGAGATAGAGTTTTTAGATCTAGAGCTCAGCCATCAGCTGGGTTGTGTGACTGATGAACTCAAAGTAACTGTCTTCACATCTTTCTATTGTTGTTTTATATGGGTGCTGGAGATCTGAACTCAGATGTTGCAAACAGCTTACTAATTGTGCCATCTCCTCAAGACGTAAATGTCATTATTACAAGGAATATTTGCATCTGGATGTGCTGTTGGCTTTAAGGAAGACTAGATAAGACATTACTTATTGGGAAAAGACAATATGAAAAATACATTGCAGTGAACAAAATGGAATTCATCTGCTTCTAGCAGTCCAAGTAAAAGCAAGGCAAGGGCTAGTGGAAGTATGATAACTTCATTTTATCTCACTTACTCTTTGTTTCTCAGATTTTTTTTACAACATTATCAGTTCTTTCCTTCTTCGTTTAAAACCTTCACCCTTTAATTGTATTTGTCCTCAGTTGAGTATATTTTTACCATACTACAAAATGGGTGATATGAAGTTTCTACTTCAAGTTTATTAGCTGTATACATTTATTATACTAAACATATAGAAAGTGCAGGAATGAATGCAGTTTTGAGCCATCCAATCTTTCTTTTTACTGGGTGACATCCTAGGTTTTCATCACCCATATCATAAACATGTTCCAATTCCCTCTATAGAATTGTGTTAAGTGAGAAAATGCATGAGAGGCATGTTGTGCATATCCTAGACCTCATCAATCGAAAGCATAGGACACACAGGAATAATTTTGAGCTATTATTCATCAAGTGAGTGGGGGATTGAAAAGAATACTTTGTTTATCAAAGGGTTGACTTATGGGGTAAATCAAGTCTTATTGCAGAGACGAGTCTCATGCAGTGGGTGACTCTGGTGTCACTCTGTTGGGAAGCAGTCAGAGAGCTCTAAGTGGTGGTAATGGAGACAGAAAGCTAATGTCAGTAGTCAGAGTAGAGAATGGCAGCATGTTTTTATGTCCTCACCCTGATTTCATGACTATCATAAACTTGGTGTTTATGAAGTACATGGAGAAAACATGAATACAAAGTCAGAAAGAAAATTAAAATTTTCATGAAACACGATTTTTCATTTTCTATTAAATTTAATAGTAAGTGAAATATTTAAACTGTTTAATTAAGAATATCAAAGTTTTTAAAATAGCATGTATTTTGAGATCAGTCCTCTGTCTGATGTGGGGTTGATGAAAATCTTTTCCAATTCAGTAGGCTGCCTTTTTGTCTTATTGACTGTGTCTTTTGCTTTAGAGAAGCTTTTCAGTTTCAGGAGGTCCCATTTATCTATTGTTGCTCTCAGTGGGGTTATATGTCAAAGTATTCTCTTTTGCCCATACATTGAAAGCTCCTTCCCACTTTCTCTTCTATCAGTTTCAGTGTGGTCGGATTTGTACTGAGGTCTTTAATCCATTTGAACTTGAGTTTTGCACATGGAGATAGATAAGGATCTATTTTCATTCTTCTACATATTGATATTCAGTTTTGCCAGTGCCATTTGTTGAAGATGATTTTTTTTCCATTGTATATTTTTAGTTTATTTGTCAAAAGTCAGGTGTACATAGGTGTGTGGAGTAATATCTGGGTCTTCTATTTGTTTCCATTGGTCAACCTGTCTGTTTTTATGCCAGTACTGGGCTGTTTTCTTCATTGTAGTGCTATAATAGAGATTGATGTCAGGCATGGTGATGCTTAAGGAAGTTTCTTTATTGTACAGGATTGTTTGGACTACCCAGGGTTTTTTGATTTTTTGATTTTTAATATGAAATTGAATATTTTCTTTCAATTTCTGTGAATAATTGTGTTTGAATTTTGATGGGGATTGCACTGAATCTATAGATTGCTTTTGTTAGGACTGACATTTATTTTTATTATGTTGATCCTACCTATCCAAGAACACGGGACATCTTCTATTTTCTGGTATCTTTTTTAATTTCTTTCCTCAAAGACTTAAAGTTCTTGTTAAATAGGTCTTTCACTTTTTTGGTTAGTGTTACTCCAAGATATTTTATGTTATTTCTGGTTATTGTGAATGGTGATGTTTCTCTGATTTCTTTCTCAGCTTCTTTATCATCTGTATATAGGAGGACTACTGACTTTTTTGAGTTGATCTTGTATCCTACCACACTGCTGTATGAATCAGATGTAGGCGTTCCCTAATAGAGTTTTGGGGTCACTTATTTACTATCCTATCATCTGCAAATAACAAAATTTTGACTTTGTCCTTTTCAATTTGTATCCCTTTATCTCCTTTTGCTGTTTTATTACTCTATCCAAAATTTCGAGAATTATGTTGAATAGATATAGAGAGAGTTGACATCTTTGTCTTGTTCCTGATTTTAGTGGAATTGCTTTAAGTTTCTTTCCATTTAATTTGATGTTGGCTGTTGTCTTGCTGTATATTGATTTATTATGTTTAGATATGTTCCTTGTGTCTCTGATATCTCCAAGACCTTTATCATGAAGGGGTATTGGATTTTGTCAAATGGTATTTCAACATCGAATAGGATGATCACATTCTTTTTTTTTCTTTCAGTTTATTTATACGGTTGATAACATTGATAGATTTTCGCATGTTGAAACATCCCTGCATTTCTGGAATGAAGCTGACTTGATCATGATGGATTTTTTTGATGTGTTCTTGGATTCATTTGTCAGTATTTTATTGAATATTTTTGCATTAATGTTCATGAGACAGATTGGTCTATAACTCTCTTTCTTCTTTGAGTCTTTGTGTGGTTTCAATATCAGGGTAGCTGTAGCCCTATAATAAGAGGTTGGCAATCTTTCTTCTGTTTCTATAATGTGGAATACTTTGAGGAATATACATATTAGCACTTTTTAAAAGTTCTGGTAGAATTATGCACTGAAACCATCTGGTCCTGGGCTTTTTTGTTTGGGAGACGTATAATGACCACTTCTATTTCCTTGCATGTTATAGGTCTATTTAAATTGTTCATCTGGCCTCACTTTAATTTTGGTATGTGATGTCTATCCAGTAAATTTTCCATTTATTTTACATTTGCCATTTTGTTGAGCACAGGTTTTTGCAGTATTGCTTAATTATTCTCTGGATTTCCTTAGTGTCTGTTGTTTTGTCTCCCTTTTCATTTCTGATTTTATTAATATGAATGTTCTATCACTGTCTTTTGATTAGTTTGGATAAAGGTTTGTCTCTTGTGTTGATTTTCTCAAAGAATCAGCTCTTTGTTTCTTTGTATTGTTTTCTTTGTTTCTGTTTTGATTTCAGCCCAGAATTTGATTATTTCCTGTCATCAACTCTTCCTGGGTGAGTCTGCTTCTTTTTGTTCTAGAGCTTTCAGGTGTGCTATTAAGTCATTAGTGTGAGATTCCTCCACTGCCTTTATGTAGGCATTTAGTGCTATGAAATTTCCTCTTAGAACCGCTTTCATAGTGCTTCATAGGTTTGGATACATTACGCCTTTGTTTTCATTGAATTATAGGAAGTCTTTAATTTCTTTCTTTGTTTACCCAGGGGTGATTTAATTGAGCTCTGTTCAATTTCCATGCATTTGTAGATGTTCTGTAATTAGTGTTGTTGGTAAATTCTAACTTTGAACCATGGTGATCAGATAAGATATATGGAGTTTCTCCATTTTTTTTGTATATGTGGAGGTTTTCTTTGTTAGCAAGTATGTGGTCAGTTTTTGAGAAGATTCCATGAGGTGTTGAGAAAAAAGTATATTCTTTTGTTCAGATGAAATGCGCTGTGTAGATGTCTGTTAAGTTCATTTGAGTTCATTGATGTCTGTTAGTTGTCTTATTCCTCTGTTAAGTTTCTCTCTGGTTGACCTGTCCATTGGGGAAAGTGGGCTATTGAAGTCTCCCTCTATTAGTGTGTGGGGCTTGTTGTGTTATTTAAGTTTTAGTAATGTTTCTTATACAGATTTGCGTGCTCTTGTATTTGGAGCATAGATGTTCAAGACTGAGACTTCATCTTGATGGATTGTTCCTGTGCTGAGTCTACAGTGTCCTTCTCTATGTCTTCTTATTGATTTTAGTTTAAAGTCTATTTTGTTAGATATTAGTATAACTACACCTGCTTGTTTCTTAGGTCCATTTGATTGGAAAATCTTTTCGCATCTCATACTCTGATTTGAGATTGAGGTGTGTTTCTTGTATACAGCGAAAGGATGGATTCTCATTTTGTATCCATTGTCTTAGCCTCTGTCTTTGTATAGGTAAACCAAGTCGACTGATATTAAGAGATATTAATGACCAGAGTTTGTTAATTTCTGTTATTTTTCTGTGGTATCATTTGTGTGTTTCTATTCTTTGGAGTTTGTGGTGTAAGGTTATCTGTTGCCTGTTTTTCTGGGTTCAGTTAGATTCCTTGGGTTGCAGTTTTCCTTCTAGTGCTTTCTGTAGGGCTGAATCTACGGTTAGGTATTGTTTAAGTCTTGTTTTGTTATGCAATATCTTGTTTTCTCCATCAATGGTGATTGACAGCTTTGTTGGGCATAGTAGTCTGTGCTTGCATCCTTGATCTCTTAGTGTCTGCAGCACATTTATCTGCCCAGGACCTTTTTGCTTTTATGGGTTTCTACTGGAGATGTTGGGTGTAATTCTGATAGGTCTGCCTTTATATGTATGTTACTTGGCTTCTTTTCCTTTGCAGCTCTTAATATTTTTTCTTTATTCTGTATGGTTTGTGTTTTGATTATTATATGTTGAGGAGATTCTTTTTTTCTTCCAGTCTATTTGGTGTTTTGTAAGCTTCTTGTACCTTCATAAGCATATTCTTCTTTAGGTTGGGAAAATTTTCTTCTATTATTTTGTTGACTATATTTTCTGTGTCTTTGAGCTGGAGTTATTTTCCTTCTTCTATCCCTATTATGCTTATGTTTGGTCTTTTTTATGGTGTCCGGATGTTTTGCGTTAAGAGTTTATTGGATTTAATGTTTTCTTTGACTGATGAATCTATGTCATCTATAGTATCTTTAACCCCTGAGGTTTTCTGTTCTATCTCTTATATTCTGTTGGTTATGCTTGCCTCTGTAGCTCCCTTCTTTTACCCAGATTTTCTATTTCCAGAATTCCCTCAGATTGTGTTTTCTTTATTGCCTCTATTTCAGTCATCTAGTCTTGAACTGTTTGAACTGTTTGCTTCACCTGTTTGATTTTGCTTTCATGATTTTCTTGGGTTTCTTTAAGAGATTTATTGATTTCTTCCATTTTTTTGTCTGTCTTATTCTCCATTTCTTTAAAGGAATTTTTCATTTCCTCTTTATAGGTCTCCATCATCTTCATAAAGTTACATTTAAAATTGTTTTCTTCTGCTTCTTCTGGGTTAGGATGATCAAGTCTTCCTGTTGTATGACCACTGGGTCTGGTGTCAACATGTTGCTATTTAGATTGTTGGTTGAATTTTTTTTGCATTGGTGCCTACCAATCTCTTCCTTCAGTTGGTGTCAGCAGTATCTTTGCATCTTGGTCCAATCCTTGCAGTGGCTGTTTGTTTCTTGGAACTGTTCTTGGTCTGTTCTGCACTGTCACTGTCTATGTCTCATGGAGCCACTGAGGTCTCTCTTGGCCTGATCTCTTGGTTCATTCTCTATGTCAACTTTCTTGGTTCACTGTCTTGGTCCATTCTATGCAGTCACAGCCTGAGTTCCTGTGAGGTTGTGGGGGATAGGAGGTTTTGGGTGCATAGTGGGAGCTATAGATTACAGGTCTGATAGATGGGTTGGGAATGTTGGAGCAATTTATCTTTTGTTCTTCTCTGTGTAACTGAAGCCTGTATTTCAGAGTTCTTCTGAGGTCATGGAGTATAGGAGGGTTTGGGGGCGAGAGGGACTTGTAGCTTGCAGGGTCCAATCCGACAGTGTAGTTTTGCTAAATTAGTTATCCTATCACTGAAAGCGCAAATGGAAGCATTAAACTGAATCCAAGTAGGGTTTTTGTTGTTTTTGTTTTTGAATAGGAGTAAGAGAATGATTCCAGTTTGAATCTGAAGTTTCCCTCATTGGTTCAAGTTTTGAAGCCTTTCTCCTCAGCTTGGGTACTATCTCCAAAGTTGTAAACATGTTATGACAGTGGGACCTGGCTGGTAGAAGAGGGTTACTTGGCGTTGGTCTTTGAAATTGTGCCCATAGTTGGCTCTAGCCTCCCTTTGCTGCTTCCTTGTCTGCCATGTGTGAAGAAAAGCTGTCTTCTACTCCTGCAACCATGCCTTTCCTACCTCAATAGATTGAAACTTATGAAATCATTAGCTGAAATGGACCCTCCCACCCTTTAAGTTAATTTTTCAGAGTGATTTTATCCCAGTGAAACAAAACAGCTAATATAAGCATAGGGATGAAAAATATTTCCTCTTAAATGTTTGGGACTGTCAGACTCTAACTACATGTAAAGTACAATAGAAAAGCCATCAGGCAGCTGTGTTATGTCGAAGAATCAGCTGCCACCTTGTAGTCACTAGTGGGCTTAGGCGATCTGACAATGTGCATTTGTGTTTGCTTCATTCCAGCATCACTAAGTGACCCTCATCCTGACAGATGAAGAAATAAATACCTATTTTCAAAAAACAGTCCTACTTAAGCAGCAGTTAAATTATCAATAGTCATCTTTGCAGCCCACCCTCAAGAAATCATAGTCTGAAGAGAAAAATATAGGGAAAAGAAAATAACACAAAAATATGTGGGTTTTGACTGGCACACAGCATACAAGTGCAATTATAAAGTTTTAGAAATAAAGCCAAGCACAGATGTGGGCAAAAACCTTCAGGACTGCACGTCAGTTGCATGCATAAGGGAGAGGGGGCAAAGTTTATTTCCATGTAATGGGAATAAGAGCTTCGTGGAAACCCATTAATGGGGGAGGGAAATATTTGCCTCCTTTTAAAATGCTTCCCTTGGTTTGTAATTTCATTTGGTCATAGCTGTAAACTGTCATCATTGGTCACTCCCCATTTCTTGAATCTGATAGTAAGTGGAAAGATGAATGTGTAGACTTAGATAGACACTCTGTCAGCCTTTATCACTGTCTCTGAGATCTCTCACCTTATCTGCAGAAGCTACCCTTACATGCTAATACCTTGCAGGTTTTGTATCAGTCCATGGTGTTTTTTTTTCCTGTATCTCACTCGTTCAATGTCCTGTGGGGGAAGAATGTCATAGTGGAAGGAAATTTGAGTTTGTCCTTTCCCCTCACCACACAACACATGCTATGTCAGTGTCTTTATTGATGATTATCTGCTCTCATCTGCTGCTTGGTAGTGAGACAGTCATAGTAGCTGCTGTCTCCTTCATTTGTTTCTGACCAAGCCATTTGATTGTATGGTTGTCTCCTGCATTGTCGTTAAAGGTCCTATCCTTAGGATTCATAATAAAGAGAGAGTCCCAGTGGTGAATCAGGGCAGGAGCAGTATTCATTCAGACCAGTTGTGTAGGGGGACATTCTTACCAAGCTGAGATATGAGTGGTTAGTAATCCTGGACTTAAAAGATACTATTTATTGTTTTGAAATGCAAGGTATACTTTAATATTGAAGAAGATCTCACATAACTCAAGCACTGAGATGCAGATATTTAGTTTATTAACAACACTCACTGAAATAGTGTTGCCTTTATGACATATACAAATTGCTTGTGTGGATAGCACAGTGTCTGAAACATTGCAGCAGGCATGTCTCACTCCTCCTCCTGAAGTGCTAAAAAACATGAATGAACTGGAAAGTAAACTCATGGGACTTGGACAGTCACTGCAGAAAGGGTTGACATTTTGTGAGTTCTGTGGATGAATTTGGGGAGCAATGTAAGGGTATTTCAAGGAGAAGCTGTTTCCATTAAACAAAGCAGATTGTAGGGAGAGGACATGAGGAAATAATGCTCAAAGAAGAGTAAGAAGAAATAGCCTGAAGGACAGGGGTTTGGTGCTGGGGTACTAAAATCAGATTAGGGAAAGAGCTGAACCAGGGAAGTGGAGATAGATACTGCACATTGAATTTCCATTCTCTGTCCCATTTCTAATTGTCTAGCTTAGGGTAAGAGAATCAAAAGCTTCATCACACACCCAAACGACATACCTGGCTGCACCAACATGTACAGAGACGGTTACATGTGCTCCCTTATGTCGTTTTATTATTACAGATGGGATGTGTGAATTGCTGCATTTGCATATATTGTAATAGACTTGATTTAGGAGTCAGGCACAATAAATCAAAATGTTGTTTTGATACTTTTTGTGGTGTGGATGTGAGTTTGTGCAAGTTTGTGTGTGTGTATGTCAGGACCAGAGGTCAACTTTGGTTACTGTTTCTCAGGAGTTATTCATTCATCTTGTATTTTGAGATAGGAGAGCTCACTGAGACTTGCAGCTTGCTGAGTAGGCTCTGAACCCCAGGATCCTTTTGTCTTCAGTGTCCAGTGAGCCCCCAAAGTCTACATGTTTTTATTTCCTCAGTGCTAGGATTACAAGTGTGGCATCACACTCGGGTTTTTACTTGGAGTATGGGATCAAACACAGGTTCTCCTGCTTGGGTGGCAAGCAATTTAGCAAATTCTCTGTCTTTGCAGCTTGATTTTGATATGGTATGATGAATTTTTAATAGAAATAATCAAGAATTTGTTTAATACTGTTCAGAGTCAGACAATATTCTTATTTTAAAATAGTAATTTTTTTTGCAAATTTCTATTTTTTCTCATGCTACCACCCCGAATGCAGCCTTCCCTCCTCCCAGTCCTTTCATCCCCCTCCCCCACCTTCTCTCTCCCTCAGATCACTCCTCCAGTTCCCTTAAAAGAAGAACAGCTTTCCTGTGGATACCAACCTAACATGGCATAACAAGTTACCTAGAGAGATGACTAGAATTGGGGAAACATAGCTATTTTATGTCTACTTAATGCAAGTATTTTACTGAACTCTATACATATATTGTTAATTTTCCTATTCTAACCACGTAAAAACATACAGTTCGTTGTCTCTGAGTGTGTTCATGATGTTATGTACTCATTCAACATGGTCTCATTTCAAAGTATTTTTATTGCAACAAAAAAGCTAGGGCAGTTACTCACAGTCCCTTCCTCCCATTGCCCTCAGCCAACACCCATTTGCATATTGTGTTCATATATTAACTAATATGGAGCTTTATATTAATTGATAGATTATGAATTGTCTTTAGTATCTGGCTGCTTTCATTTAGCATAATATATTCTAGACACATCCGTATTATAGCATCTATCAATAGAGCTCACTGCATCTAATGGGTAAATAATATTTGTAACATGACTATAGAATATTTTATGCTGCATTGTTCAAGTTATTGAATGTAGTGGTTTTTGTCAATAGTGTTCTTTACAAATAATGCTGCTAAGAAAACTCCCGTATCTTGCTTGCATTTCAGTTTTCAATTCTGAGTTGACTATGAGACATATATTCATAGTATGATTAAATATTTGCACAACTACTGAGTTGTTTTCTACCAAGTCTTTGTCATTTGACCTACTAAGCACTAAGGCAAGTTCAGATTTCTTGAGAATCTGGCCAAAACTTGATATTTTCCACTTTTGACTTTTAAATGATATCCATTCTAGTAGTAATAAGATGGTACCATGTTTGATTTTGATTTGGGTTCATTCATTAATAGTTCTACTGGCATGCTTTATATATTTATCACTTGCATGTTTTCTTTAGACAATGATGCATTTTATTCAAGTGTCTTATACTTTGGTGGGCTCTCTTTTATATTGTCTGCTGGTGTGTATATATTTTCATGTTAATATATGTCTCAGTTTTCATTCTCTAATCCTCTTGAATGCAGAAACAACTCTATTTTTAAGCAGTTCAATGTCTGTGTGTGTATATCTGTATGTATGGGAGACTATGTTCATAAATATTGTAAAACTAATAATTTATAGTAGTTGTTTAATATTTTAAATGTGAACATTTAATGTACTGTATAGTATTGCTACCTTCTACCATACTCTTAGCTTGGTGGTTGGTCACGAACAAGATGAGGCTTTATCTGCCATCATTTTTTAGTTTACACACAACTCTAGTGAACAGAAAAGAAAAGAAGATTCTTTCTTCAAGAGTGGCAGCTACAGATCATTCTTGGGGTCAACACCTTTTCTTTTGATTGGTGCTTTTTATTCTGCTTCCAATTGTACTAAGACTCACTTTGTACAATATGTAAGGTAAATGAATAAAAAGAACAATATCAAGGTTGAGCTGCAAGAGACAGTGACAACAAACAGAGGTCATGGGGAAAAGAGAACCATGGGAAACTGGACATGGTTGGTGACTACTATAACACTTCATTAATATTAGACCTTCATACACTTGGCATCCTGTTTGTAGTAATGTACAGCAATCCACTTCTGCAATGAAGCTTGCTTCCTAAAAGTCAAGACACTCGATGCTGATTAGTCTTTATTACAATTGCCCTTCCAGCTCATTTGTACATTCAGTTGTGAAATTCTGCAGGCTCAGCACTTCTATCTTGAAAATCTGTGGACAAATGTACTTTAAAATTCATTTTCTTCTGGATGTTAAAAAGTCAGTATAATATGTATCGATTGACAGTCTCTGAGGAATGGAAAGGTAGTCCTTGAGGAAAAAGTCTATGGACAGTTTATTAATTCTGTAGCAAAATACATGTTTATTTTAAACCAGGCCAAATAAAATTTACAATGGAAATCTGAAAAGGTAAATGGAAACTTTTTTTGTCTGTCCAAGAGCTGGTTTAGTTCTTATTCACGTCGGACCATTTTTTTTTCTATTTTTATACATGATCAATTTCATAGACTATCAGCCTTTAGATAAGGTCAAACTTAGACCATGATACAGTTAAGTAAAATAAAGCCACATTGTTGTGTTTAAAAACCAACATAGAAACAAAAGTAAGTATTTTTGAAAGAAGACTAATAACTTTTCTAATTACTTATAAGATATCAATATATTCAATTACAATCATCAATCTTTACTAACTTACTCCATTTCCAATCAGCCACTGGAGCCCTAAGTTTCTACTCCCTCCTTGGTATGGTACTCAGTAGTATTCAGGGCATGATAAAATACCTATTGCAAAGACACTATGCACTGTGGCACAGATTCAGATGAACCAAGCTGGAGATCCAGAAAGACACCTTTCTGTATTCCGGTTCCTATGGTGCCAGAAAGTAAATAAAAGCTGCCAAGGAATAGAAGAAATCAATAAATCTGTGTAGCTACCATGCTTATGAATCACAACACTGACCAGCATGGCAAGATATCCGTAAAGTAACAATAGCAGCACACATATCTTGACAGTAACCCAAAACTGTCTAATTAAATGGACTCGAGCACCAATCAACAGGAGAGGAAACTGTACCTGGTCTTAGAAACCAACCAAATACATATGACTAGTAGGGCCATGGATTTTAGAAGAGAACCTCCTACCACCATTTTTCAAAATCAGCATCATCTAATATATTTTAATCAGTATATGAACATAGTCTAAAAGGTATCTTTATACTCACAGATAAGTATAGCAGTCTCCCCTCAGCAAAGAAGCAGCCCTTCACAAAAAATAGAGGCCATTAAAGAAAACCACAACTGAACCCAATACAGAGATCGATGAACGCATAGACTGATGAATAAGTGGATGCATTTTCAACACGACTCCTGAATCTAAAAGCTCAGGGACATCACAGAAGAGACAGCAGGAAGCTTGTAAGAAACAGAAGTCCAGCAAGTCTGATGTGAGATTGTTCTCCTAGAAATGGCTGCCTAAACAAGACATTAAACTATGGCAACAACAGACATGCTAACGTGGAAGAGGGAAACTCCACTGAGTTCCACCCCTAGACAAAAATGTACAGGCAGTTGATGACTGCTAATAGAGACTTAGCCTCACTCAGACTCAGAGATGAGCCCCTTAATTGGTTATCCAATACAAAGTGCTCAGGCCCCAAATCATAGAATCACATACACATATACAACAAAAATAGACTAGCAGGCTTGTCTATCATCTCTCTCTCTGTCTCTCTCTCTCTATCATCTATCTATCATCTATCTATCTATCTATCTATCTATCTATCTATCTATCTATCTATCTATCTATCTATCTATCTATCTATCATCTATCTATCTATCTATCTATCTATCTATCATCTATGTAACAATAATAAAGAAACAGAGAACATCAACTTGAGGGGGATATGAGATAGTATGGGAAAGGCTAGAGGGTGAGGACATGGGAAAGCTTTAAAGGAAGAAAGAAAGGATAAATCATGTAATCATATTTTAATTAAAATATATTAAACAAGTTTTAAAAAGTAACTTGTTTATCTGCAGATATATATTTAGCCATGGTGTCTAGAAGGCTTTCAAATTTTATGTGACATCAGTTCAGGTCAGAGTTTGACATCCAAAGAGCTCCAGTAAGTCAGTAGTTCAATTTTTATTATAAAGTGAGGAAAATTTTTAGAGATCAAGTTAACTTAAATTTTATAGTCTCAAAACGTCTTTTTGTTCATAACCCTTTTGTGCTTCATAACATTTTGGGGAACTATTTACTAGCATGTATCTAAGCATAAGAATACAGATATTATTGTTCAGTAGCTTCCAATAAGAAAACATAAAGTTCAGTTATTTTTATGGTATATTGTATAGCAGTTGATATGCTAAAATAAAAGTAGATATCTTAAATTATGCAGCTACATTAGAGAATATACTATGCAAATATAAAACCTCACATAGAAATGGATTTAGTTTACAGAGGAAATAGTTGTGTTATAATATTGAATTTAATAAAAAGATAATACTACATGCAAAGCAGAACCTCATGGAAACTTTCCAAATGAAAAACCAGACAATTCTGATCAATTTAAAAATTTTCTTTACTCTTTCAATTTTCTCTTCTCCTCATCTTGCTAAACTTATTATGAGTTAGAATTAACAGCCTTTTGAAGATCAAACATCATCCATCTAATTTTAGTACCCATTATTTGAGATGTAATCCCCATGAGGCCAAATGTGGAAATTAATTTAATCATTTAAGAAGCTTATAGGATCAGAGATATGATGAGGAATGAAAAAAAATGAAATAATTGGAACTCAAGCATCCACTTAGTATTGCAAAAATATATATAGTACATTGGTTGGTTTTCGTAAGCTGCGGAGGACTGAGAAAGAAGTTGTTAGGCACGGCGTTAAGCATAAGGCATGCATCTTGCTGCCTGTCTAAGAGAAGCAATGGATGAAGTGCAAGACTAAAGCTAACATTGGTTTGGCTTTCATTATGCCAATTACCTGGACTAGTCAGTCAAATGGACAACATACTTTTCTATTAATTTTTCTTTTCTATACTTTAAAGCAAATGATTTGATGTAAAGAAAATAATTGTTTAAAAGAGAAGGTTTATTTACAGCAGTTAAATAATTTAGATTGTCAATAGGCTTCTTCAAAAATACGTTTTAAGTAGGGAAACTCTCAAGCGATTTACACTTTGAGGTGAGCATCTTTTTTGGTTTTTATTCTCTGCAGTAATTCCATTAAAAGAGCACAATTTATTGCACATCTGTCTTTGCAGATTTTATCAACACTGAAACCTTTTAAACTGAGAATGGGATTAAATAAACCCCATTTACCAATGTGGTAAAATATAATAGACACCTACCCCATTAAATGGCCCAGTGAATCAATATTTCCTCTTGGCAGCAATTTCCAGCAGATAAGGTGAAACTCTCCTGTTCTATTTGATAGATGAGAAAACTTACAGGGAAGAATTTACAGCAGATTCACTGTGTACCTTGAAGGAGTGTTCATTATTCCCAAATTACCTCCTTTTTTCAGCAAATCTGTGGCTAGTAAACAGAGAGGCCATTTATATTTGCCCTCCTGTGTGGCTGTAGACAGTACTTTGAGGCAAGTTACTTATGTGGCTGGCAGATTGCTATTTGATCTTACCAATGAAGGTATTTCAGATACATTTAAAAATATTTATATTTTGTTATTGAGTTTTTAAAAATGAATTGACTTTGTTTTGGGGGCAATGTTAATTGTGAATATAAACAAATACATACTGATAACACTTATACATCACCCTTTCTCAACTCCTTCCCATCTCTGTTTATACTCACCCTTTCCTACAAATCCCACTCTTGTATTCAACTTTTCTGTTTTATGAACTGCTAAGTTTTATCAAGACTGACTGTGTGGGCTTAGAATTATATACTAGGGTCTGGTTGTCTCTTCAGTGGGCATACAACTAAAGACATGAACTTTCTCAACCAAGAACTGATCTGTAGATATTAGATATTAGAAGAGAGGCAGAGTCCCATGAAACCCTCCTCCATCCACATCGGATTACAGGTTGTTCTGTGCAGGCTCAGAGCAGGTAGCCATAGTTGCTGTGAGGTCAACATTCTAGAGGCTGTGTCAAGGCATTTTGCAACCCTTCTCCCTATCATCTGGTTCTAACTTACTTTCTGTCTCATCTTTCATGATTTTCCTGAGACTTAGAAGAGAATGCTTGTCTGTCTTTAATTGTTGAAGCTGCATTTTTAGAAGTCATTTCTTAATGTGGATATCTACATAAAAACTAATGGGAAAAGGAGAAAAAACTTCAGAAATTGCAACAATATTTTAATTTTAGATTTGATATTGCTCCATATAGGTTTTGCTTATTAATTTAATATCAGCCAACCAAATGGGGAGATCATAATGTTTGAGGTATTCTAGATTTTTTTCTGGCAATCTGAAATAAATTACTGTTTGTTTTATCTATGCAAAAAAGTTCTTGAGGCAGATATAATTATTAACCTGGGCACAAATAAACTCAAGCAATTGCCTACAAATCACAATTCAAACATGAAAGTACTATTTTGATTTAAGACTATTGTTTGGGAAATTCATTGTTCAGCCTAAGTCAGGGAAGTACTGTAGCTTTCATTTCAAAATGCTTGCCAGTACTGACCATTTTCAGTAGAAGTTATACAATTATTGTAGTGAGAGCACAGATCCTATGAATGTAATCAATCCCCCTTAAATATAAATGTAAAGCTGGGTATTGTGGCTCACACCTATAATCCCAGCATTTAGACAGTTGAATCAGTACATTTGATATTTAAGGCTGACTACATAGCAAGTTAGAGGTCAAGCTAGCTGCATGAGACCATATCAGAAAAACAGAAACAAACAAAAAAACCCAATAAAAAAATGGAAAATCAAATAAAAATTCTTTAGAGTTAAATCATAACCTCAAACCAGTAAATAACTAGACTACACATATCTCAAAATTAGCAGTAACTTAGTCTTAGTAAATCCTTGGAGAATAGAGTCCAACTGAACTGTTCAGACAGCATATGTTCACATTGGGTCATAGAGTGCAGATTTCAAGTCCCTCATGTTTCCTGTACTTCAGCTGTATGACACCTGATAGTTCTCTAACTTAACCTCTCAAAAGCTCTGATAGAATAAACTCCTAGAAATTAATTCATGGATTTCATATAAAATATTGCATTTAGAGTATTTAGCTTCTCATCTAACATTTAATATGCAGCCAATAGACATTTTGCATTCAGTACATACCCTGTGTACCAAAACAAGTATCTATGCACGTATATTCAAAAAGTATGCAAGCATTTAGACATAAGACCTTTTACATATGCAAGGATGCTTCAAGTATGTATAATATTCATTTGAATATATCCCATTCTTATACATGTGCTTGGACACATACATATATTTTATATATTCATGTGTTTATATTATTTCCTTAAAGATCTATGAAAATGTTGAGTAGTAGTTCTATACCATATTTTATTTAGGTTTCTCATATTTTAGCAACATTCCTTTACAGAAGAACTTTTTAGAGACTTTACAACAGTTAATTGTGCAAGTGGCCATGACCACTTCATTATTCATTGAGTATTTAAGAAATTTCATCTTTGTTTTTAAGACATTTATTGTTATAAAAAGTATGTTTATATTTGTTTTTTTATCTTGTAGTTGTTTTATAATTATATTTTGGATTACTCTATAGAATACAAAAATTAAAAAAGGGATTACCTAAGTACAATGTTTATATTATTCTACACAAAAAGAAAAGAATACAATAAGGGCTAGAGAGATGGCTCATTGGTTAAGAGAACTTGCTGCTCTTCCAGAGGACCTGGGTTCAAGTCTCAGCTTCTGCATGGTTCACAGCTGTCGGTAACCCCTTTGTCAATGAAACCAGTGTTCTCTTCTGGCCTTCATGGACACTAGGAATGAATGTGGTGCACAGATAAATATGCAGGTAAAACACCCATACACATAACATAAAACTTCAAAAAACCAATAAAATAATGTCTATTTGTTTCTGAGCACCTCTCAAAGTGATGTTTGTTAATTTTTCATAGTAACAATTCCCTCTTAAAAAGAAAGAGTTAGACATAGTTTGTAGGTTTATGTTTAAGATAACTATGCAGACATAGATGATTTTTACCAAATAAGCTACTAAGGTCAGTGAAATTAGCATTTTCTAAGTGAGGCTGATTATATTAATCTTTAGAAGAGTACTTGATAAGATGTCAGGATGGGCAGTCCAGTCTTAGACCTGAGGTAGATATGATCTTCAATCACAGTGAAGGAAACTGAGAGTAAGGTATTGGAAGGAGCCCGCTAAGTAGTTCCTGATTGCTCAGCCCCAAAATAATCACACAGAAACTATTATTTAAAACACTGCTTGGCCCATTAGATCTAAGTTCATATTGGCTAACTCTTACATCTTAATTTAACCCATTTCTATTAGTCTGTGTATTGCCACGTGGCAGTGGCTTGCCAGGTAAAGTTCCCAGTGGCTGGCTCTGGCTCTATGGCTTCTCTCTAACTCCACCTTTCTTTCTCCCAGCATTTAGTGTAATTTTTCCTGCCTAGCTAAGTTCTGCCCTGATATAGATCCAAAGCAGTATTTTTATTTATTAATTGTAATTACAGCATACAGAGGGGACTCCCACATCGCTAAGGAGGGTGCTTACTGCTGTGGAATATCATGTTAACCTGTAAAGGATGTGCAACCTTTGCTTATGCTGCATTTGGTAATTATGCAAAAGATATGTTGCATTTGTTTCATTTTGCCTGCCTAAGGCTCTTGCTTGGTCTAATGAAAATCTAAACTGCCAGTATTTAAGTAGAAAAAGGATAGACAATGCTGGCAGAGAAAATAAAGGGAAGATATAAATATATATATATATATATATATATATATATATATATATATATATATACTTAAAAAACAAAGGAAAAGCAACGAGAGTAAAAGAAAGAGGAGAGAATGAGGGAGATGCCCAGGGCCAGAAGCCAGGTAGCCACAAATCAGCTAGAAACAAGAAACAGTGAAAGTAAGATATATAGAAGGAAAGAAAAATAAAATTACCTGAGGCAAAATGTAGAGATAAATGAGTTAATTTAAGCTAAAAGAGGTAGCCAGAAATGAGCTTAAGGTAGGCTGAGAATTACAACTAATAACTCCATGTCATGATTTGTGAGCTGGTTGGTGGCTTAAAAGAAAAAGCTCAGTACAGCACACACTCCCCCAGATTATCAAATGGCTGTAAAGCAGAAAGGGGACTTGAACTCATTTCCAGTCTCCATTTCTCAGGAGAGAAGCACAATGAAGCAATGAGTTGACTGAAAAGTACCTTCAAAAGGAGCTGACACAGCAGGGGGTCACTAGGTCATTTCCCCATCGCTCATCTTTGCTTAAACTTTCCTGGCATGTTTAGTTCAACTACTTCTTAGTGACAGAGTTAGAGGTGAAATGAAGGTGAGCTTTAAACTCTTGTATTTAGGTCTTTGAGGTCAAAGTCAGATTTTCAGTTAGGAAAAAAGTTCTAAGACTCCAGGCTTAAATCTCTTAATATTTACAGAGTTGGAGAACATGCTAGAAACGGTAAGCAAAGAAGGCTATAGGTGGGAGTTGGAGTTAAAGTGATTTTTTTTAGATTATATATATTTTTTATTTTTTTTATTGAAAAAAAATATTTTTCGCCTCTGCCCAGCCTCCCATTTCCCTCCCCCTCCTCCCACTCCTCCCCCCTTCCCCCACTCCTTTCCCCCTCCCCCCACTCCTCTCCCCCTCCCTCTCCAGCCTAAAGAGCAGTCAGGGTTCCCTGCCCTGTGGAAAGTCCAAAATCCTCCCCCCTCCATCCTGGTCTAGGAAGGTGAACATCCAAACTGGCTAGGCTCCCACAAGGCCAGAACATGAAGTAGGAACAAAACCCCATGCCACTGTCCTTGGCTTCTCATCAGCCCTCATGGTCCGCCATGTTCAGAGAGTCCGGTTTTATCCCATGCTTTTTCAGTCACAGTCCAGCTGGCCTTGGTGAGCTCCCAATAGATCAGCCCCACTGTCTCCGTGGGTGGGTGCACTCCTCGTGGTCCTGACTTCTTTGCTCATGTTCTCCCTCCTTCTGCTCCTCATTGGGACATTGGGAGCTCAGTCCGGTGCTCCAGTGTGGGTCTCTGTCTCTATCTCCATCCATCGCCAGATGAAGGTTCTATGGTGATAGGCAAGATATTCATCAGTATGGCTATAGGATAGGGTCATTTCAGGTTCCCTATCCTCAGCTGCCCCAGGAACTAACTGGAGACATCGCCCTGAGCACCTGGGAGCCCCTCTAGGTCCAAGTCTCTTGCCAACCCTAAGATGGCTCCCTTAATTAAGAAATGTGCTTCCCTGCTCCCCTGTCCAGCCTTCCTTTATCCCAATCATCCCGTTTCCCCAAGTTCCCCCCATCCTCCCCTTCTCCCTTTTCTCTCCCCATCGCCCCTTACCCCCTCCCACCCCACCCCCAAGATCCCAATTTTTTGCCCAGCATTCTTGTCTACTTCCCGTAACCAGGAGGTTAGCTGTATGTTTTTCTTTGGGTTCACCTTCTTATTTAGCTTCTTTAGGATATCAAATTGTAGACTCAGTGACCTTTATTTATGGCTAGAAACCAATTATGAGTGAATACATCCCATGTTCATCTTTTTGGGTCTGGGTTACCTCACTCAGGAGAGTGTTTTCTATTTCCATCCATTTGCATGCAAAATTCGAGAAGTCATTGTTTTTTACCGCAGCGTAGTACTCTAATGTGTATATATTCCACACTTTCTTCATCCATTCTTCCATTGAAGGACATCTAGGTTGTTTCCAGGTTCTGGCTATTACAAATAATGCTGTTATGAACATAGTTGAACAAATGCCCTTGTCATATGATTGGGCTTCTCTTTGGTATATTCCCAAGAGTGGCATTGCTGGGTCCAGGGGTAGGTTGATCCCGAATTTCCTGAGAAACCGCCACACTGCTTTCCAAAGTGGTTGCACAAGTTTGCATTCCCACCAGCAATGGATGAGTGTACCCCTTTCTCTACAACCTCTCCAGCATAGGCTATCATTGGTGTTTTTGATTTTAGCCATTCTGACAGGTGTAAGATGATATCTCAAAGTTGTTTTGATTTGCATTTCCCTGATCGCTAAGGAGGTTGAGCATGACCTTAATTGTCTTTTGGCCATTTGAACTTCTTCTGTTGAGAATTCTCTGTTCAGATCAGTGCCCCATTTTTTAATTGGGTTAATTAGCATTTTAAAGTCTAGTTTCTTGAGTTCTTTATATATTTTGGAGATCAGAGCTTTGTCTGTTGCAGGGTTGGTGAAGATCTTCTCCCAGTCAGTGGGTTGCCTTTTTGTCTTAGTGACAGTGTCCTTTGCTTTACAGAAGCTTCTCAGTTTCAGTAGGTCCCATTTATTCAATGTTGCCCTTAATGTCTGTGCTGCTGGGGTTTTACCTAGGGAGCGATCGCCTGTGCCCATCTGTTGTAGAGTACATCCCACTTTCTCTTCTATCAGGTTCAGTGTGTTCAGATTGATATTGAGGTCTTTGATCCATTTGGACTTGAGTTTTGTGCATGGTGATAGATATGGGTCTATTTTCATTCTACAGGTTGACAACCAGTTATGCCAGGACCATTTGTTGAAGAGGCTTTCTTTCTTCCATTGTATACTTTTAGCTCCTTTATCAAAAATCAGGTGTTCATAGGTTTGTGGGTTAAAATCCGGGTCTTCTATACGATTCCATTGGTCGACTTCTTTGTTTTTATGCCAATACCACATTGTTTTCATTACTGTAGCTCTGTAATAGAGTTTGAAGTCAGGGATGGTAATGCCTCCAGAAGTTCTTTTATTGTATAAGATTGTTTTGGCTATCCTGGGTTTTTTGTTTTTCCATATAAAGTTGATTATTGTCCTCTCAAGATCTGTGAAGAATTTTGATGGGACCTTGATGGGGATTGCATTGAATCTATAAATTGCTTTTGGTAGGATTGCCATTTTTACTATGTTGATCCTCCCAATCCAAGAGCAAGGGAGATCCTTCCATTTTCTGGTATCCTCTTCAATTTCTTTCTTCAATGCCTTAAAGTTCTCGTCAAATGGATCTTTCACTTCCTTGGTTAGAGTTACCCCAAGATATTTTATGCTGTTTGTGGCTATCCTGAAAGGTGATGCTTCTCTGATTTCCCTCTCTGCTTCCATCTCCTTTGTGTATAGGAGGGCGACTGATTTTTTGGAGTTGATCTTGTATCCGGCCACATTACTAAAGGTGTTTATCAGCTGTAGGAGTTCTTTGGTAGAGTTTTTGGGTCGCTTATGTACACAATCATATCATCTGCAAATAACGAAAGTTTAACTTCTTCCTTTCCGATTCGAATCCCCTTGATCCCCTTATGTTGTCTTATTGCTATTGCTAGGACTTCAAGCACTATATTGAAGAGGTATGGAGAGAGTGGACAGGCTTGTCGTGTTCCTGATTTTAGTGGGATGGCTTTGAGGTTCTCTCCCTTTAGTTTGATGTCAGCTGTCGGTTTGCTGTAAATAGCTTTTATTATATTTAGGTATGACCCTTGTATCCCTAATCTCTCCAAGACTTTTATCATAAAGGGCTGTTGAATTTTGTCAAAAGCTTTTTCAGCATCTAATGAAATGATCATATGGTTTTTTTCTTTCAGTTTATTTATATGATGGATTACATTGATAGATTTTCGTATGTTGAACCAGCCTTGCATCTCTGGGATGAAGCCTACTTGATCATAATGGATAATTTTCCAATGTGTTCTTGGATACGATTTGCCAGTATTTTGTTGAGGATTTTTGCGTTGATGTTCATGAGTGAGATAGGCCTGTAATTCTCTTTCTTGGATGAGTCTTTGTGCGGTTTTGGTATCAGAGTGACTGTAGCTTCATAAAAGGAATTTGGCAATGACTCTTCTGTTTCTATATTGTGGAATACATTAAGGAGTATAAGTATTAGGTCTTCTTGGAAGTTCTGGTAGAATTCCGCATTGAAGCCATCTGGTCCTGGGCTTTTTTTGGTAGGGAGGTTTTTGATAACAGCTTCTAATTCTTCGCGACTGACCGGTCTATTTAGATTGTTCACCTGGTCCTGGTTTAACTTTGGTATATGGTACTTATCTAAAAAAGTGTCCATTTCTTTTACATTTTCTAGTTTTGTGGCATACAGGCTTTTGTAGTAAGATCTAATGATTCTCTGAATTTCCTCTGTGTCTTTGGTTATGTCCCCCTTTTCATTTCTGATCTTATTAATTTGTATATTCTCTCTCTGCCGTTTGATTAGTTTGGATAGGGGTTTATCAATCTTGTTGATTTTCTCCAGGAACCAGCTTTTTGTTTCATTGATTCTTTGGATTGTTTTCTGTGTTTCTATTTTGTTGATTTCAGCCCTCAGTTTGATTATTTCCAGTCTTCTACTCCTCCTAGGTGAGTCTGCTGCTTCTTTTTTTTTTCTAGAGCTTTCAGGTGAGCTGTTAAGTCACCAATGTGTGCTTTCTCTGTTTTCTTTAAGTGGGCACTTAGTGCTATGAACTTTCCTCTTAGGACTGCTTTCATAGTGTCCCTTAAGTTTGAGTAGGTTGTTTCTTTATTTTCACTGAATTCAAGGAAGACTTTAATTTCTTTCTTTATTTCTTCCTTGTTCCAAGTGTGGTTCAGTAGTTGACTGTTCAGTTTCCATGAGTTTGAAGGCTTTCTAGGGGTAGCATTTTTGCTGAATTCTAACTTTAATCCATGGTGATCTGATTAGACACAGGAGGTTACGAATATTTTCTTGTAACTGTGGAAATTTGCTTTGTTACCAAGTATGTGGTCAATTTTCGAGAAGGTTCCATGAGCTGCAGAGAAGAAGGTATTTTCTTTCCTTTTTGGGTGGAATGTTCTGTAGATGTCTGTTAGGTCCATTTGATTCATTACCTCCATTAATTCTCTTATTTCTCTGTTGGGTTTCTGTCTGATTGACCTGTCCATTGGTGAGAGAGGAGTGTTGAAGTCTCCTACTATTAGTGTGTGCGGTTTGATGGCAGCCTTGAGTTTTAGTAATATTTCTTTTACGTACGTGGGTGCTTTTATATTAGGGGTATAGATATTCAGGATTGAGACTTCATCCTGATGAATTGTTCCTGTTATGAGTATAAAATGTCCCTCTCCATCTCCTCTGATTGATTTAAGTTTGAAGTCAACTTTGTTAGAAATTAGTATGGCCACACCTGCTTGTTTCTTAGGTCCATTTGCTTGATAAACCTTTTCCCATCCCTTTACTCTAAGTAGGTGCCTGTCTTTGTGGTTGAGGTGTGTTTCTTGTAAACAGCAGAATGTTGGATCCTGTTTTCGTATCCAATCTCTTAGCCTGTGCCTTTTTATTGGTGAGTTGAGTCCATTGACATTAAGTGATATTAATGACCAGTGGTTGTTAACTCCGATCACTTTTTTAGTCGTAGAGTTTGTGTGTTTCCCTTCTTTGAGTTGTGCTGGTGAATTGTCTCTAGATGTTTGAGTTATTGTGGTTCTTGTTGGACTCCTTGGTTTGTGATTTTTCCTTCTATTACTTTCTGTAAGGCTGGATTTGTGGCTACGTATTGTTTAAATTTGTTTTTATCCTGGAAAATTTTGTTTTCTCCATTTATAGTGAACGAAAGCTTGGCTGGGTATAGTAGTCTGGGCTTGCATCCATGTTCTCTTAGTTTCTGCAGTACATCTATCCAGGACCTTCTGGCTTTCATGGTTTCCATAGAGAAGTCCGGTGTAAATCTGATAGGTTTACCTTTATAAGTAACTTGGCCCTTTTCCTTTGCAGCTCTTAATATTCTTTCTTTATTCTGTATGCTTTGTGTTTTGATTATTATATGGCGAGGAGATGTTTTTTTTTTTCTTTTGGTCCAGTCTATTCGGTGTTCTGTATGCTTCTTGAACCTTCAAAGGAATATCTTTCTTTAGATTGGGAAAGTTTTCTTCTATAATTTTATTAAATATATTTTCTGGACCGTTGAGCTGTACTTCTTATCCTTCTTCTATCCCAATTATTCTTCGGTTTGGTCTTTTTATTGTGTCCCATATTTCCTGAATGTTTTGTGATGAGAATTTGTTGGTTTTGCTGTTTTCTTTGATCAGTGTGTTTATTTTCTCTATGGTATCTTCAGTGTCTGACATTCTTTCTTCTATCTCTTGTAATCTGTTGGTAGTACTTGTCTCAGTAGTTCCTGTTCGCTTACCCAGATTTTCCATCTCCATCCTTCCCTCGGTTTGTGTTTTCTTCAATACTTCCATTTCATTCTTCATGTCTTGAACCGCTTCCCTTACCTGTTTGATTGCTTCTTCTTGTTTCTCTTGGTTTTCTTGGGTATCTTTGAGCGATTTATTCATTTCCTCTACCTTTTTGTTTGTAATCTCTAATTGTTTATGGCAGTTTTTCACCTCCTGTTTAAGGTCTTCTATTATTTTCATATAATTCACTTTTGAGTCGATTTCTTCTAATTCTTCTGTAGTTGGGTGTACCATTCTTCTTGTTTCGGGATCCCTGGATTCTGATGATGTCATGTTGCCTTTCAGGTTGTTGGAGGAATTCTTGCATTGGCGCCTTCCCATCTCTTCCTTCAAATGGAGCCAGGAGAGGCCTGGTGTCTTGGTCCAGTCTTTGCTGTGATTGACTCTCTGGGTGTTTTCTTCAGTGTAGAAACAGGAACCGTCCCATCCTGATGGAACTCCTCAACACCAAAACATGGACGCCTGGTAGTCCAATGACCCGCGGAGAAAAGGGGGAACTTGGGGAGTAGGGTGTGGACGAGTAGAACACAGGAGACCCTGCCTCACAAGCTGAAGGTGCTTGTGCTCCCTTGCGGGGGTCCTTGAGGCCTGCCCAGTAGGTAGGCACTCACCGCTCTGAGTGGGTAGCCTTCGTGTAAGAGCAGAAGACTGTTCCTGATCAAAGGACCTTGCAGACCAAGCAGGCTTGGGGGAGGGGGGATCGTGTGTAAGAAAGACAGCCCTGCAGAAGGAGCTGGGAGAGGGGGGTTTGTGCTCTCTTCCGGGACAAACTGCCCCTGGATAGCACACACTCACCCGTCCAGATGGAACTCCTCAGCACCTAAACAGGGCCGCCTGGTAGCCCAATGATCCGGGGACAAAAGGAAGAAAGTGGCAGGCAGGGCAGAGTCCAGGAGAGCACAGAAGATCCAGGAGCACAAGCTGGAGCTGCCCGGGCTCCCTTACTGTGGACCTTGAGTCCTGCCCGGCAGGCAGGTACTCACTGCTCTGCGTGGGTAGCCTTAGTGTAGGAGCTTAAAACTGTTCTTGAGCACTGGTCCTAGCTTCGAGTTAAAGTGATTTTAAAGAAAAAACAATTGTATGATAACTAAAGCCTAGCTCTCTTTCTCTCTCTCTTTTTTTTTTTTTTTTTTTTTTTTTTTGGTTTTTCGAGACAGGGTTTCTCTGTGGTTTTGGAGCCTGTCCTGGAACTAGCTCTTGTAGACCAGGCTGGTCTCGAACTCACAGAGATCCACCTGCCTCTGCCTCCCGAGTTCTGGGATTAAAGGTGTGCGCCACGAAGCTCCTCATAAACATTATACCTGGAGGCTTACTACATACACCAAAATGTCAGCAGTGGTCATGGAGAGTTGGACTGCAGGTGACCCCTGCTTTACGGAACTGTTCTGAAGATAAAAGTCTCCCTTTGGTGTGTTATTGGGCACACCATGCAGTGCTATAAACATCAGTCTCGATATGCACTAGGTATTTAGAAATAAAACATTGATTTTCTCTGTAAATAGGCATTTGAGTTAATCTCCCTGCATACAAACGTATTAAGTATGATCTTCTTGAAGTCAATAATTCATTCTTGTGTCCCTGGAGTAATGGATTTTGCCCTAACATAGATAGTTTTTTTGCCTTTTATGAGCATCCTTGCATCTGACACCAAGTTAGGTCTAAATATGACTTAAAGCTAAGTCTGTGAATAGCTTTTGTGGCTCTTAGTTCTTAGCATCTTCAGTTATTAAGGTGGCTTTAGAGAGATCCAGTTTACAAGGTTATTTTACATTTTTTTACCCAGCTCAGCATAGATGCCCTCGCTGCCTGTTTCCTGATGTATCACTGCTAGTTTGATATTTTCTTTTAAATGTGGGTTTCCTTCCACACAAAAGCAAGGAGAAGATGATGTAGGATATACTTCAATTCCTTTAACTGTTCTGTACCACATACTTATGTAGGGATTCATTTATGAATGTTCAACTAGCTGTAGTCTACCTTAAAGTAATGACACAAACTTTATAATCTCATAGATCTATGAAAGCAATTCTTTCTGTTTCTATACTGATATTCTTCAAAACCTATTCCAATATTTGCAGCACACCTGTACGGTCAAAGATTTTGCTCAGGATGAGCTTGAAGGAACCATACATTTCAGGGAATTTTTAAAATGCATTTTATTTTATATGTATATATGTGTGTGCATGTGCATGTGTGTATGTATGCATGCGTGCATTTTTTACAATGTGAATATTGGCATATGTGAAGTGAGCACTAGATCCCCTGGAGCTGAAGCTACAGGTGGTTTTGAGTCATCTGATGTGGCTGCTGAGAAGTAAGCACAGGCCCTGTGGAAGAACAATAACTTACTGCTTAACTGCTGAACCATTTAATTTTATATTTTTGAAAAGAAATTTGTATTGGAAAATGAATTCTGGTTTGATAGGTCTTTCTTTCAGCACTTTAAGAGATTATACCATTGTCTTTGGCTTGTAGAATTTGGATGAAAGCTCTGATATTCTCACTTCCTTTATAATGTATTTTACTTTCTATGTTGCAATATTTTGCCTGCATGTTAAATTTTCAGCCCTTTGTTTGGATATATTTGGATTTTATTTCCCTAGTTATCTACCTATTTGATATTTATATGCTTTTTCATTTGGAATTTATACTTGTCGTAGTTTCAAAAAGCAACTTAGGAGAGAAAGGGATTTACAATTTATAATTCCAGGTTACAGTCCATCATTGGAGCAGTGAAGACAGAATTAAAGCAGCTTGTCAATTATTACATTTATAGTTGACTGCAGAGCAATGAATGCATAGCTGCTCGCTTGCTTGCTTATTTATCTGCTATTAAGTTTCTCCACTGTTATACAGTTCAGGAACCCTTGTTTAGGGTATGGAGCTGTCCATTGTAGGCTAAACTTTCCCACACAAATTATTTCACACACACACACACACACACACACAATCACAAACACACACACATGCTATAGGACAACAGTCTGTATCCTGTCAATTATATTTTAAATAAATGCTGATTGGCCAGTAGCCAGGCAGGAAGTTTAGGTGGGGTGCAGGAAGTAGAGGCAGGGCAACAAGAATTCAGGGAAGAAGAAAGTTTCATTCTGCATTCATGACCCAGCCACAGAAGAAACAAGAAGTGATTTCTAATTGACATTAATAAAAAAATACCTGGAGTCAGATATTAGGATGTGAAAGCTGAAAGAGAGAGAAGCAAAACATCTAACTAGATTTTTTACTTCTATGAAATTCTCAGACTGAATGGGGTATCCTGTCTCTAAAAGTGCTTCTACTGAATGCCTTGAGCTTCTATCTCCTCTCACCTTAAATTGCTCACTCTGTCCAGCCATATCCCTTCCTGTCTCCACCTCCCAAGTGCTGGGATTAAAGACATTTGACTCTCAAGTACTGGCTCCCTAGGCTCAAATAAGATGTGAAATGTTTTGAGATCATCTTTTTTTTTTTTATTTTCGAGACAGGGTTTCTCCATATCATCTTTTTTGAAGGGAGGTATTAGTGGCTATGTTGTAGAATGATTCCACGTTTATTGTAATTAGACCAGGGCATTGTGTTTAAAGGAATAAGACTACTGAACTGAGTACTATCATCATCAGATCATATATAGGCCACCTTGGAGATTCTAAGGTCATACCAATCATGGGATTAGTACAAGCCTTTTTTCCTCTTATATAATTGCTCATCTGTTTTGATGGTCAAGCTTTTTTTTTTTGTATTTTCTCCTTAATGTCTGTCTTCACCTTCTTGTTCTCCCGTGTATCCATCATAATGCTTAACATTATACTCTGTTCTCTCATTTTCACTTTCTCTTGTTTTTCTCTCTTACATTGCTAAGAAAACTCTAGCATATTATTTTCTTATTTAATTGTTAGACTAACACTAGTTATGGCAACATGCAAGAGAATGAAATTAGACTTGTGTCCATCACCTTGCTCATAAACTGACTCCAAATTGATAAAATACCTATAGTTGAAATATTGAAACTTCTAGAAAAAAACTATATATTCTAAGGTGTAACATAATATATATAATACATATTATAAAATTATGTGTTATAGTATATGTAGTTATATGTTTATATATTTATATATATATATATATAATATTGTGTGACATAATATATATGATATAGGAGTAAGAAAGAGCTTTTTGGATAGGACTTTATTTGCCTGAGTATTAATCTCAACAATTCACAACTGGAACTTCACAAAAATAAATGGTTTCTGTGTAGCTAAAGAAACAACCAGTTGGACAATGGTGGTGCACACCTTTAATCCCAGCACTCAGGAGGCAGAGGCAGGCAGATCTTTGTGAGTTTGAAACCAGCCTGGTTTAGTGAGCCAGTTCCAGGATAGCCAGAAGTATAAAGAGAATACTTATCTTAAAAAAACAAACAAACAAAACCAACAAAAAGGAAACAAAAAAGAAGCAATCAACCAGGTAAAGATAAAGACTATAGCCTGGGAGAGAATTTTTACCAGTTATGGGTCTGACAAAGGTTTAATACCTAGAATATACAAAGTAGTCAGAAACAAAGAGAAAAAAATGGCCCACTCAAGAAATGGCCTGGGGACCTGAATAGAGCATTCTCAAAAGAAAAATAGAGATATGGCTTAAAACTGTCTCAAAATGTACATCATTCCTTCTCTTTGCAGCAGATCAAGATTACTACTACTACAACAAAACAAAACACAGTCATTCAAAATGCAGAGCTGTTGATCATAATCCCAATGGATAGATAACATTCCCACACCTAAGTTTCAAGAAAACCTGTGGAAGAAGAAGCTGAAAGACTATGAACCAGAGGATCTGGACGTTTGTTGTGAGATTGTGTTTCCTAGTACCATCGGAAGCTGTACCCATAAAGTCTCATCAACATAACTGCAAATGTGAGCTAGAAAAGAAGGGCATCTATGAATATGACAAATGGATGGCGAAAACCCTAGGAAGCTTCAACCCTGCATGAAGAACTACAGGCAAGTAAAGGAAGCTAGTATCAGGGGAGGTGGTCCTCCTGAGGTAAGAGCATAGAAATTGCTCACCCTATGCCAAATGGTCATTTCTGAAAACATGCATGTAAGTAACAATAAACAGAGCAGGTTATATTTAGAAATATATGTGTTCACACTTAAACGTATATGCATGCAACCATTAGTTAAAAAAAAAAGGAGCCCATGAATTTGAATGAGGGTGCAAATGTCCTAGAGAACATAAAAGGGCATTGGATCTCTGTAGCTGGAGTTACAGGAGGCTGGGATCTCTTAACATGGTGGTGGAAATCCTGAGTCATCTCTCAAAACCCTGGCACTTATTCTTAGAAGAACCATGAAACCTTGGTTCTATAATTATTTTTTAAAAAATGCAGAAATGATTACATATATCAGGTCTGAAGAGTTTTGGCCAGAGGCCAGTTTGTTACTCATTAAATCTTACATTGGTGTTAACGTGCTAATTAAACACATATAGCTATTTACATCTAAAGCTTTCTTTTATCTCCTTTGTCATCTCACTTTATAAATAATAAAGTCTAGATAAAAAAGGATAGTTCTCCAAAGCAATAATAAGATATGTAATCCTTTCTTTTTCATAAATAATATTTTCCCTGAAACCTTACACCGAAAATTTCTTGAACTATAAAACAATTTTCTTGCATTTGATGTGAACACAGTATTCATGAATTTTAAATATTCTCCATAAGCCACATTCTAAAAACGTTAAAAAACTAAAAATACATATGAAGTCCTAGGAAAGAAGGGAATAAGGAAAGGGGGAATGGGATGCTGATGCCTTTCTAGAGTTTTGTATGGCATTTAAATGTCACACAGTAATGTTTGGAGACCAGCAGCTCTAAGATTTTAATGCTGCACCTTGAAGATTTGTACATTTAGCAGAAATAAGAATGTATTTTCTAACAATAGCAATATTTAAACAGTAAAACCATCTTTCACAGGTAAAAAATTAATTTACTGTCTTGTGGGATCAAGGTTATGGGTCACAAAAATATAAAATTTCAAAAATGACCTTTGTATCTATGTTTGGTCAGTGGATTGTATGCCCTAGTCAATCATGGAGATAGTTTCAGAGATTTGTGGGTGGTCATGATTTTTTCTCATGGTTGAGAAATTAATAGGAAATAGTTGATAAATTTATTTGGCAGCACTTTCACATGTAGCTGTTTAGGGAACACTTATAAGATTCATTTTGTCCAAAGAGAACAAACTTAATACACGTTCCAGTTTGCTTTCTGTAGCTGTGATAAACACCATGACTAAAAGCAACCTGAGTGAAGAAAACTTTTATTTTATCTTATACTTTCAGATCACATTCCATTATTCAGGGAAATTGGGGCAGGAACCCAAGGGAGGAATCTGGAGGCAGGAACTGAAGCAGACACTATTTGTGAAGGAATGGTGCTCACTGGTTCATTCCCAGTTTTACTGACCAACTAGTTTCCTCTTTACAACTCAAGCTCATGGATATATGGAATCAACTTAGGGATGATACTGTCCATAGTAGACCACACGCTCACACATCAATCATCTACTGAAACAATGTCCCTCAGATATGGCCACAGGCTATTTTGATCCAGTCAATATTCAATTAAGACTCCCACAGATACCTGATTTGTGTCTGGTTGACAGTTGAAGAAACCCTAAATGTAGGTATTCTAGAGAAAAGAGCAAGCAAAACATCTTATTTTAATCATGATTTATCTTTGAAATTATTATTTAGTACAATTTGATAAATAGAGCTTTGAGAAGTTATATTGTACTGATATAAGTACGAGGAATATAATTTATAAAAGTCTATAAGAATAAAAATTTCATTATCATAGTAGATAATTGGGAAGTGATGTGTAGGATTCAGTAGCTTTTATATATTCATCTACATATATTATGTGATTATAATGGAATTAAATGCTCCATTTGTTAATAGTTTTAATCACATATTAATTGTAAAATTGCTTCAGTTTTGTGCTGCTATAGCAGAGCACCTGCCATTGAAAGGCAGACATGCATCTTCACTGTTCTAAAATCAAGATCAAGGAAGAGGGTGAATAGGATCAAAACACATTCTATGAAATCCTCAATGAACTACTGAGGTAAGAGCTAAAGATGAGGACAAAAATATTAATCCTGTTAGATATTTGACTCATGCCTTCTCTCTTTGCAGTCAGTGGCTAGCTTTCTTTGTTGGTAGCATGTATTAAAAGCCGTAGTTCACTTCGTGATCAATCACAGTTTCTTTATTTGGCTGGATAACTATTTATTTTATGTTCTAGTACATAGTGATAGCTACACCATATCAATTCAACAGGGGGAGATAGGTTTCCACAGAGTAGCGCTGTCTTTGTCTGTGAGTCAGAAACCTTCATTTGTCACACAGAAAAGGTTAGCTGCTTGGAATCCCTGTGTGTTTTGTGTGAAGAGACAGAGGTTTTATGGATTTGGAGGAAGTGTGCCATCTAATCCCTGCTGCATTTGTTGTGCTGGACTCTGACATAAAGAAGACCTCCAATTCTGCCTTGTCATCCTCAGGGACTCTCACTGGAGGAACTGTGGTGACCTGACTGTCAGAGGGGAAAGGTCTATGTGAAATGTTCACAGATAGCAGGCAAGCTATTCTTTCAGGAAGTGTCTGCTTGACTGCAAAGAAGACTTCTGCATTACTCCAGCATTTGGGGGTATGAGTATTGATCAAATACCCTGCTTTGACAGCTAATGAGATCATACTTTCAACCAGTGTCCAGGTTACTTGCTTAAATTTCTAGTCTCAAAGAAATTCATCATTTGTGAGCTGTATGACCTTGGACAGCATACACAACCTTGCAGGTTTCTGTTCTCTGGGTTCATAGAACAATCATGCAGATATTTAAGGAGCTTGGATTGATAAAACGTGCAAAACACTGCGAACATGTTGAATGCTCAATAAATGGTGTTTTTCTCTATATTTTCTCAGAACAAAAATTCTGTGGCTAATTCTGGAAAAATATCAAAGGAATCATTGAATGTTAAACAGACAAGGACAACTTCTGGAATGAATGGCTTGTAAGTTTAAAGAAAATTCCAAAGTAATATTTAGCAATAAAACACAAGGAAAATTTTCAAAATAGAGAACTGGTCAATGAAAACTTCATAACCACACTTTACAACATTGAAATGGTGGCAATTCTTTTTGAAATGTTAAATATTGCTTTATTAAAATCATGCATCTGTAAACAAGAGGGAAAAACTTTCCCAATTACCAAGTATAATACTAGAAAATTTAAACGGCAGAGTTTTAGGGTGTGCTTGCAGCTCTCAGTACACAGAGGTCTATTGCCTCTAGTTTGCTCATATCAGTAAATGGAAAATAACAACCCACTGGAAGAAAATAATAAGGTTACTGCAAATAGTTCTTCTGCATGTGGAGAACTCTGAGTTCCATATATAATAAGATAAAGAAAATTAAAACTCTGCTTACAGTTTAATGTGGACATTTAGGGCTGATTTAATTTTTAAATTGACCAATTCATAATACAAAACAGGCACAAGCAAATACCATTTTCTGAAGTCTAACTTGTAGCAAGGGTGTTAGGCCAACTTAATTAAAATTGCAATGATTCCACTATTTTGTGCTGGAGGAATATGTTTATGTTAAACACAATTCCTAGATATCTGCAATAACCTATGTCTTTTTCTCATCCAGGCTCCTCATGTGCAGTTGGGAACTATGGCTTCCTTCTCACCCAACAATACGTAAGAAGTGTTGGTCTTTCAGGCCTGTGGTTGTATAAACTAATAAGAAAAGATAAAGAAATTTTGCAATTCTAAGTAAGATCTTTAGCAATCCAGATTTAAGTTATCCTTGGCATGACTGATCTAAACAAGCTTGCTTTTAAAGGAAGAACACGAAGAAGTAAGGCTTAAGAGGGTCAGACATACTCCTGCTGATTTAAAATAAGTAGCAAGCTGTGAGTTCCAGAACTACACAAAACTGGGTTTGTCAACAACCACAGTGAGCTTGTAGTTGACTCAGAGCCCTTAGATGTAACCCAGCTAGCTCCATTTCAGCCTTGTGTGAATCTGGGTGGAAGACTCAATCTATATTCTGTGTTCAAAAGAAATGTGAAATCACAAGCAATATTTTAGACCTTTAAATTTACAGATTTTTTATGTGTCCATAGAAGGCTTATAGGATATTTCTCACACAGGCATGCCAACAGGCAAAGCCACGTGTGCTATGTTAGCCATATTAGCATGTCACTAGGTAAACAAGTGTTGGTCTCTCTGTACAATGGGGTACTATTACATTTACAATAGAATTAAGTGATGAAACTATAAGGACATCTCAAAAATGACTTGAGTTTATGGCACAAAACTTTCTGAAAGGATGAGTTCTCATATGAAACACATTTGAGGGCATGGTGGCATCTCTGCTTTATTAAGTCTGGGTTATACTTCTGTGTTCCAAAGCCGGGAATGACTTTGATGTTGCTATTTGATTAATTAATGTTTATATGCCTAAATGGTGTATGAGTGTGTGTGTGTGTGTACGGAATGCCCATGAATATAAAGTAGTATATCTTGTGCTTGTGCATGCAGAGTCCAGAGCAAAATATTGATGCCTTATTTATTACTTTTCTTCTTATTGTCTTGAGGCAGTGTCCCTCACAGAAGAAGATTGTCATAGTTGTGCAAAGCAGACTGGCTACTGGGCTCTTCAGATTAGTCTATCTGTGTCCCTACCTCCCATCCCTAGATTGAGAAGTAGAGACATCTATAGCTAGATTTTCTTTTTTATTGATTTTATTAAGCTATACATTTTTCTGCTTTCCCTCCCTGTCTCTCCCCTCCCCTTCAACCCTCTTCCATGGTCCCCATGCTCCCAACTTATTCAGGAGATCCTGTCTTTTTATACTTCCCATGTAGATTAGATCTAAGTGTGTCTCTCTAGGCATACCTAGACCTTGTCTAGGTTCTCTGGTATTGTGATTTGTAGGCTGGTTTTCTTTGCTTTATGTTTTAAAACCACTTATGAGTGAGTACATATGATAATTGTCTTTCTGGGTCTGGGTTACCCCACTCAATATGATCTTTTCTAGCTCCATCCATTTGCCTGCAAATTTAAAGATGTCATTATTTTTTCTGCTGTGTAGTACCCCATTGTGTAAATGTACCACATTTTCCTTATCTATCCTTTGGTGAAATGATCCAATAAAAAAATGGAGTACAGACTGAAACAGAGAACTCTCAACAGAGGAATCTAAAATGGCTAAAGGAATACTTTTGCATTGCTGGTGGGAGTGCAAGCTGGTACGGCCCCTTTGGATATCAGTGTGGCGATTTCTCAGAACATTAAGAAACAACCACACCTAGATTTCCATATGAGTCCTAGGAAATCAAATTTAGGTTAAAGTGCAAGTAGGCTTTCCCCTCTGAGCATAGATTCTGTATCTGAGTGTACTTCTATTTACCCGTCCTGGCAAAAACGGGAGAAAAGGAAAGAAGGAGGTGCAGGACTGGTTTCGTTCTCCACAATTCATTCTAATTGCCTACTGTTTAAGCTGCCACTTGGGAGCCATTATGTGCTGAATGGAAATGTGTTCATATAGCAGACCACCCGGGAACTCTGTAGAGTTACAAGAGTAGTAATTTGCAAAATCCTCTCTGGAGAAGAAAACAAGAAACACAGTTTGTATGCCTCCTTGCTTCAAGGTGTTATACACTATGGGAAATAGATCAAACAAACTCATCATGTCACAAGAATTTTATAAACCCAAAGGATTGTTCATATAATGTCAAGCAAGGAGCTTGGGGATCTCTTAATTTCTACACAAGCTACTACTTCAATACAAAAAATCCCTATCATTTTATAAGCCTCAGATGAAAATTAGTAGCAAGCTCCTCTTTTACCTCTGTGGAATTTTCAAAACAGATATGCTTACTTTTGTTATTCTAATAGAATAAGTAGTCATTAATTAATTTCACTGTGGGCTGAGACTTTGCATGGATTACATATTTAAGAAATTATTTTATTATGTATTATATAGACCAAAATGTGGTCTATCTTAGAGAATATTGTACGAGCATATTCCAACTACTTATTTAAATACTGTTTGTTGAAGCTATGATCAGTAGACCCAGAGAGGTTGGGTATAGAAGAAGGAATGGAGGAAGACACATGGATATTCCTGGGAGGGAGAAATAAAATAGGTCTAATGGGTGGACTGGGGGCAAGTGGAATGGGAACAGGAGATTCATGTGGAGCTGGGGAAGGAAGATGAGGTTGAGGGAAGCAATACAGGAAGAGACAGCTAGAGTTGAAGGGCATTTGGGGGAGGATACGAGAACCTACTGCAGTGGAAACATTATAAAATATATAAAGGTTATACTAATGAACTCTCCAAATAATGAGGGAGAAAGAGTCCCAACTCACTACCTCTTGTCGCTAAATAAGTCTTTGAGTAGAAAGCTGGGTTCCATCTAATTGAGTTTTGACCAAAGGGCTCCCGTGGAAATCTCCATACAGGCTGTTGCCAAGACCATAGTTTGCTCTCCACAAACTGATAGCAAGGTTCCATTGCTGAAGAGAACACTCATATAATTCATTAAACAAGAATAGAACAAGCTTGTGCCTACTTAGAGACTTCACCAATATGTTCTCACTCCAGTGCCTTCAGTGCAGAAAGGTTCTCTGCATGTTACCAAAAGAGGAATGTCAACATTAACTCAGCCACCTAACCTTTGATCTACCATCCTGTTCTTCCTGCAAAATATGCTAAGGCAATGGTGGTACAAAGCTTCCAGAAGTAACCGACCCATATTTGATTTGAATTAACTCACATTAAAAGAGAAGAAACCCAGAATTGATACTGTTTGGGTGATCAAGAACCAGAGACAAGATAACTCATAGAACTAGAGTAAAACCAAATATTGTTGATATTTTTTTAGCTAGTGATAAAACATCTTCTAATAATATTCTGGTGTACTCATAGAAAAGTACCTTATTCAGCGATCATTAGGCAACCTTCCTTCTGCAGCAGATGGGAACAAATACAGAGACCCGGAGACCCACAGTGAGACTTTATGCAGAGAGACAGAGTGATGAGGGGATCTAAATAGGATGTCTCCATTATCTCCATTAAATCCTACCCATCAGAGCTCAGGGAACCCAGTGGAAGGGGAGTGGAAAGAATTTAAGAGGCAAAGGGGATGAAGGATACCAGGAGAACAAGGCCATCTAAATGAACTGAGTAAAACTCATATGAACTGACACACAGGGCTTACATGGGTCTGCATCAGATCCTCTGTGTATGTATTGTAGCTTTCAGTTTAGTGTTTTTATGGGATTCTTGAGAGTGTGAAGAAGTAAATCTTTGGTAACTTCCTTAGGGGTTCTTTTCCTTCAGTTGGTTTTATTTGTCCAACTTTAATGTGATGATTTTGTCTTATTTTATATTTTATTTTGTTATGATTCATTGTTTTCTCTTAGATGCCTGTTCATTTCTAATGAGAGACAGAACAGGAGGGGGTCTGGAGGAGAGTTGAGATAATGAGAAACAGGCAGGAGTAGAGAGAGGGGAAACTGGTAAGCAGGATGAATTTTATGAGAAAAGAATCCATTTAAATAAACAAAAAGTATATAAATACTGTTGGTTGGATAATTTCATGCCTATCAGTCAGTTTAAGCTAATGGTCAGTGCTGCTTAGGTCAAAGACCTCTGAACCGAATTTCTTTTTATTGATTCCCGTGGGGGTGAGATAATTTTTCAATAATTATTTTTACTTGTAGAGTAGGAATTTGAAAGGAAGGCTTCCCTTGGGACATTTCAGAAATGTGACTAATGGGCCAATCAGTTTTATAACTAATGTACATTCTCTGTGTGATTTTCTCTGGGACTGAACAGCTGGGGGACCGGGCGGGACAGAAACCCCAACGAGCATGGCTTCTCCTCCTATTACACTATGCCTTCCCTTTCAGTAACATGATGAGTTCTCTTGGTGCATCACAATGAAAATCTGGTAAGGTTCTTACAGAAAACTCATGGAATATGTGGCCCACCCCTAACTTTGGATCCAAAGGAATTTCTATTTTTCATGCACAGCCTCTACAACATCATCAAATTTATTCTTTCATTATCTCACATGGTGCATAGCTATAGTGACTACAGATGTGTTGGTTAACATCTTGCTTTGTCTGTCATTCAGATGTTGGTGAGGAGATCTATCCATATCATTTCCACTATCTAAATAGTCTAACTGAAATTTTTTGTTCAGTATTTTTTTTTGTAAAAATAAGAATGTTCTAATTTTTCATATATCTAGACCTGCAGGATATCAACCCAATCACATTCCACCACAGATGTAAAGGGACTCACAACTTCCCATTGTTATTTATTATTTTAAACAATATTTTCTCATTTTGTGTACTAAAACTACTTCTCACTCCCTCTCTCCTGCTACTCCCTCCATCTCCACCCCCCCCGACTCCCCATCCTCTCTTCAGAGAGGGTAAGATTTCCCATGGGGAGTCAACAAAGGCTGGCACATCAATTTGAAGCTGGACCAAGGCCCTCCCCACTATATCTAGGCAGAGCAAGGTGTGGGAGTGTCCTATATCAATTTGTTGATTTCATTGGTTAAGCAATAAAGAAACTGCTTGGCCCTGATAGGTTAAAACATAGGTGGGAGGAGTAAACAGAACAGAATGCTGGGAGGAAGAGGAAGTGAGCTCAGACTCAACAGCTCTGCTCTCTGGAGCAGAGAAGCCATGCTGCGCTCTCCCGGGCAGACACACGCCACCAGGTCAGACATGCTGAATCTTTCCCGGTAAGACCGGTGCTACATAGTTTATTAGAGATGGGTTGATCGGGATGTCAGAATTAGCCAGTAAGGGCTAGAGCTAATGGGCCAAGCAGTGATTAAAAGAATACAGTTTGTGTGTTGTTATTTTGGAGCATAAGCTAGCAGGTGGCCAGGGTGCTGGGGACGAAGCCCCGGCCACTCTTATTACAACAGCAAGGTATCCCTCCAAAGAGAATGGACTCCAAAAAACCAGTTCAAGCAGTAGGGATAAATCCTAGTCCCACTGCCTACACCACAAACTGTCATTCACATCTAGAGGGCTTAGTTTGGTTTTATGCATGTTCTACTGGAGTTAGTCTGGAGTCAGTGAGCTCCCACTAGTTCAGGTCAACTGTTTCTGTGGGTATCCCCATAATGGCCTTGACCATTTTACTCTTGTTATTGCCCCTTGCTCTTTTTGGCTGGACTCTGGAAGTTCAGCCTAGTGCTTAACTGTGGAATTCTGTATCTTCTTCTGTCAGTTACTGGATAAAGGTTCTAAGATGACAATTAAGATAGTCATCAATCTGATTACAGGGGAGGAGCAGCTCAGGCACCCTTTCTACTATTGCATAGGGTCTTCACTGGGATCATCCTTGTGGATTCCTGGGAATTTCCCTAGTGCCAGGTTTCTCAATAGCCCCATAATGTCTCCCTCAATCAAGACAAGTGGCCATTTTCACAAAAGATCTATTTGTCGCTAATGATTCCCGGAAAAGGGAGAGTTATTTTTCTTTGGAGGTGTGGCTACTGATAGATTTCCCTAGAGGATGACTCCACACCCAGAAGTCAATGCTAATGAGATACAATGAGTATAAAAATCAAAGCCAAAACCAAAACACAAATATAAAAATGTCTATTAAATGGAGCCATACCTGTTTTATTTTTCAGTGTAAAAGCTGTTTATTCAGACATTTTGAGGTCTTGTGTTTTTGATCTCTTTTGATGCAACACTGAGTTTTGTGATGGTGATCCATTCATAAATTTGTATTTGGCAAATGAAATCCAGTGTAACTTTAGAAATCTCGCATGTTCCTGTGGGTCTGTGTGCAGAAGTGACTTAAAATCATTAAACTTTGAACATCTGAGCAAAAGCATTTAGCCATGACCAGAATCTGAGAAACATTAGAGGGTGGAAGCCAGGAATATTACGTATACATAAAAATAAAACAAAACAGTAATAAAGACCATCATATGTCTATAATGACTATGTTTTCTAAGCAAAGAATTAAAATACACAAGGAGTTCACAATGTACTCCCTTTATACCCACAGGTTTACTATAAAGTAAGATCAACAAAATGTAGCTTGCCATAGGGGCACATGCTGTGACCTCAGCATTCATGAGAGAGAGGCAAGATAAATTTAAACCCAGGCTCAGCTACATAGTAAGTCAAGGCTAGTTTGGGATACATAGCAAGACTTGTCTAAATAGACCAGAAAAAAATAATCATATGGAAACTTTTGTCTAAAACTACACTTTTAGGATTATTTAACATATATGAAAAAAAGTATACATTCCACAGTTTCTGATGTTGACCTTCAATGATAGTTCTGAAAAAAAATCTGGCACCAATATAGAGTCTATTACTTATTTTGACTGATGGCTGTAAATGATCTTTGTAGCTCCAGATTGATATGTATTAATTAGACCTAGATACTCCTCTAGGAAACCAGTGTCTGTTACAGAGACAAATCATACTCTCATAATGAGACATCTTTCAAAGATAAATAATTATGTTAAATTCAATTTTAATACCATTTTAACACTAATATTCTCTGAAACATCTTCATTAAAAATGGCAAGAGTGACATCTATTTACACAGTTGATCCTAGGATACAGATACACACACATGCACGCACACACACATATCTACACAAACACATAACACATACATACACACAGAAACATATACACATGTATATCATATATTCTACAAATATTGATTTCTTTATGTCATTTTAGAAGAATAAGTCCAATGTTTACAGTTAAACTCAGATTAATTTTAGTTTAGGATTAAATCCCATGTTCTTCCATATTTCCTACAATAAATGCCAGCTGAGGTTTTGGAACTGTTCATAGCAGTGTTTGCCTCATACTCAGCAATGTTGTGCTGGGAAGTTGTATGCACTTACTGAAAATTAAATTGCATAACTCCAAGTAGATCTACAGTTATTTCTTCCCCAGCTGGATTTCAGAATGAAGACAGAAGTCATTTTGAACCTGAATTTTTCTTTTTGTTAATAAGCAGCATCCCAGATTTGTGCATAGACTATACCAGTAGGATTATTTCCACAAATCTGTCGAACTTTCCCTTTAGATTTGCAACTTACAGCTTTCTGAGTTCACTGCAAAGAAAAGTATTTTGGTTTTGGTCAGATTCTATGAATTTCTGAGCTGGTAGTTTTCAGTTTTAGATAAAAATGATTTCATGCAGTTGAATTGCATATATTAAATGGAAACTCACTCTAAAACAGATCAAACAAATGAACTCAAAATGTGGAATTTCAGTCTACATTGAATAAAGTATTATTTTAATTTTTCTTCTTATCTGGCATTAATTTATTGACACATTTTCTACTTGAAAGATTATCTTTTAATCAATTCTCACAATTAGCAAGCAATGGAGGAAAATATCTCAGATTCTTGACATGTGATTGAGGGAGTCTATGATTAAGAAATTGAACATCAAAATCATGTCCTTCCAATACTGGACATTCTTATTTATATGGTAAAGCTTGGAAAACATTGCTCTTACAGTCACAATATTGAATAGCAGCTAAGAAGATTATAGCAGAAGGCTGAATAGAAAGGATGTTAAAGGGAGCATGCATGCAGTTAAACATGGGCAATAATCCCTACTATGCTATATGTCAGTAGCATGACTATGGGTGACAACTATTACGTTTTATAACAGGTAATAGGAAGATTTTTGAATATTCCCATGATGAATTGAATTAGAAATGTTCCCTATTTCAAACCATAGACTGAGATATTTGAACTTCTTCCCCAGTTGGTGACAATGTTTGGGAGGTAATTGGGAGGTACAGCATTGCTGAAGGAATCACTGTGGTTGAACTTTGAGAACTGATAGCCTTGCCCTGCTTTCACTTCACCTTCTGCTTCATGTTTGTGGTTGACTGTGGTTGAAGGTGTGATCACTCTACCTTGCATGCTGCCATGACTCTGCTGTCCTGTGGACCTTCCCTATGAAACAGTAAGTCAAAGTAAAATCTTTTTTTTTTCTGTGAGTTTCATGGTCATGTTATTTCATCTCAACAACAGAAAAATAACAAACACAACTCCCAGCACAAAAATAAAATGATGGGTATGTCAGCCATGCTCATTCTGACAGTCATTACCGTATTAGGTACATACTGATATATGTTCTCAGTATTGTTATTGAGCATCAATTAAAACAAATACAAACTAGCAGAAACATTCTGTTCAATGAATGGGCTAATAGTCATCATAATTTGAACATTTCTTTGCAGTAGAAATGATCTAGGTAAACAGCACAATTTTAGGGTCCTGTGTTTTAGGCTGTCTCTATATGCCTAGAACTTTATTTATTGTCACAGTACATTATCTCACTGTGCTGAATAGTTTTATATCAACCTGATGCAAGATAAAGTCTTCTGAGAGGATGGAATATAAGTAAGAAAATATCTATAAAATAGCAAGGTGTAGGCAAGTCTATAAGGCATTTTCTTAATTAGTAATTAATGGGGGAGGGCCTGATCAATTAAGGATGGTGCCATCCCTGGCTGATGTTCCTGGGCTCTATAAGAAAGCAGGATGAGCAAGTCAGGAGAAAGTCTGTAAGCAGCATCCTTTCATGGCCTCTGCATCAGCTCCTGCCTCCAGATTCCAGCCCTGCTTGAGATCCTGTCCTGACTTCAATCACTGATAAACTATAATGTGGAGGTATAAGCCAAAAAACCCTTTTCCTTTCCAGCTTGCTTTGTAACATAATGCTCCATTATGGCAATAACAATCCTAACTAGGATACTTAACAAGTTTTTCATTAATGTAACTATATTCATTTTGTAATAAAAATGAATTCATGTTATCTGGATAGTTTTTTTTTTTGTTAAAGATTTCTGTCTCTTCCCCACCTCCGCCTCCCCTTTCCCTCCCCCTCCCCCAATCAAGTCCCCCGTCCCTTGTAAGCCCAAAGAGCAGTCAGGGTTGCCTGCCCTGTGGTAAGTCCAAGGACCACCCACCTCCATCCAGGTCTAGTAAGGTGATCATCCAAACTGCCTAGGCTCCCACAAAGCCAATAGGTGCAGTAGAATCAAAAACCCATTGCCCTTGTTCTTGAGGTCTCAGTAGTCCTCATTGTCCACTATGTTCAGCGAGACCGGTTTTATCCCAGGCTTTTTCAGACCCAGGCCAGCTGGCCTTGGTGAGTTCCCAATAGAACATCCCCATTGTCTCATTGTGTGGGTGTACCTCTCGCGGTCCTGAGTTCCTTGCTCGTGCTCTCTCTCCTTCTGCTCCTGATTTGGACCTTGAGGGAAATGCAAATCAAGACAACTTTAAGATATCATCTTACACCTGTCAGAATGGCTAAAATCAAAAACACCAATGATAGCCTTTGCTGGAGAGGTTGTGGAGAAAGGGGTACACTCATCCATTGCTGGTGGGAATGCAAACTTGTGCAACCACTCTGGAAAGCAGTGTGGAGGTTTCTCAGGAAATTCGGGATCAACCTACCCCTGGACCCAGCAATACCACTCTTGGGAATATACCCAAGAGAGGCCTTATCATACAACAAAAGTATATGCTCTACTATGTTCATAGCAGCATTGTTTGTAATAGCCAGAACCTAGAAACAACCTAGATGCCCTTCAATTGAAGAATGGATGAAGAAAGTATGGAATATATACATATTAGAGTATTACTCCGCAGTAAAAAACAAGGACTTCTTGAAGTTTGCAGGCAAATGGATGGAAATAGAAAACACTATCCTGAGTGAGGTAAGCCAGACCCAAAAAGAGGAACATGGGATGTACTCACTCATATTTGGTTTCTAGCCATAAATAAAGGACATTGAGCCTATAACTCAGGTTCTAAGAGAAGCTAAATAAGAAGGAGAACCCAAAGAAAAACATATAGGCATCCTCCTGAATATTAACCTTCATCAGGCGATGAAAGGAGACAGAGTCAGAGACAGAGATCTGGATAGTTTTGATTCAGTCTCTTGAATTGTAAATAATGTGGCTATTATTCTAAACTATAATTACAGTATTCTGTAGCATAGATATTTTCATTAATCTGTGATTTTGTGCCTTTTAGATCTGTTAGTAGTTGTTTTTCAGTGAGAGATGAGCCATATCAAACACTGGTTTTCACTGGCATCTGTGACACCTGGAGGAAATAGCTTTTCTCATTATGACTTTGCTTTATTAATGGAATATTCTCCTTGTGAATGCAATTGTATTATCATTTTAACCTTGAACTTTGAAAACCATGCTACATTGTTTCATAAGAATTGCACATCAGAAATACACTGATGAAAAGGAATTGCTGGTTAATGAGATAGTTACTTGAGATATGAGGAAGTAACATTAATAAGACATCAAAATCATAATCCAGAATCTGAGCCCTATGTATCTGACATAAAGAGAAAGAGGTATTCAGGAAAAGGGATGGTGCTTTCTCATTTTCAAGAACTGGTTTTATTTTATGTTGAAAATGTTGAGATAAAAATTATTGCAAAGAATGCTGCAATTCAGAATCTTTTTTATTCAGTTCCTGTTGCTGTGGATTGGCCTTTAAATATTTGTGATTCAAGGCACTTATGTGAAATCAGGTTTATTTTTGTTCAAATAAACAAAGAGCATTTCAATCATCTATCTATCTATCTATCTATCTATCTATCTATCTATCTATCTATCATCTATCTATCAATCTATCTACCTACCTACCTACCTACCATCAGTTACCTATATATTAATCATATATCTATAATAAATGTGTATTTCCTTATCTACTATTCATAAAATACTTAATTAGACTTTTATTGTGGGTTTCATGATGATCTGGGCAACAAAGAAGATAATTATAATTACTATTCAGTATACATACACATGGTGCTTATAATTTATTATGTGAAGCACACTAATAAGCAAATAATTGTAACAATTTGCAGCCTAGAAAGTTTCAAATAGAGTACCCTAATGTTGATACTTTAATACCTTCAGAAATGTAAATGATGCTAACTTATAAATATTCTAAAACCTTTATTTCAAGATCTTAGAGATTTATTTAAGAAATTTTCTACAATTTAATAGCTTTTAATTTTAACATCTATTAGTTCTTCTGTTTAAAAGCACCAAGTGTTGACAGAAACATATCTTAAAAGTCTCATGAATATACACAAAATTGAAGCACTAAACCTACTAAATCATTTTAATTTTAAGTTAGTATCACTTATATTTGGAAAATGAGCTTTATTTATGCCATAGTAGCAGAATGCCAGAAGTAATAACCTTGGAAAAGGGAACATTCTTTGCTGCTTGGATCATGAAAACAGAGATGGATCCCTTTGGGCCATGGCAGGGATTATGTGTGCAATAACACCACTCACTTTACAGTATCTGGAAGGAGAGAGTGAATAGGTGTGTGGTCCTTCCTGGGAAAGTTCAGTGACCTAGTTTTTTTTTACATTAAAGACCACTTTTAAGCACCTCTCCTTACCTCCTAGTGGTGCTAAAGGCTAACATCAAAGAGTTTATAGCACTTGAGCATTTTCAGGGACATTCCATACACAAATTATCAGAGGAAATCAATGAACCTTTAAACTGGGTAAAAAGATTGAAATTGGGGAGTGCTGAGCCCCAAAAGAACATGTATAACACACCACTTCCCCTAAGACTCAGGAAACTTCATGGATGGGGAGGTAGTGAATAACTTCAAGGAAACTGAGTTCTTAAACACAGTGAGGTGATGCATATATGAGTTCACAGTGGTTGTGACTACAAACATGAAAGCTATAAAAGCTCAATTCAGACAAATTCCAGCATGGAGGACACAAGATAGGCAAGAAGTCCTTACACTAGCTAAGGGTCTATTGATATTTGACAGCTCCTGAGAGAGGGAGAATTAGCTTTCATTAATAGTGTCATGGTGTAGGAGGTTCTTCTGTCTATGTGTTGCTTTCATTGGTTGAATAAAGAAACTGCCTTGGCCTTTTGATAAGGCAGAACTTAGATAGGTGGAGTAGACTGAACTGAATTCTGGGAAGAAGGGCAGTGTGATAGATGCCATGAAGCTCCTTCCTGATACTGACACTGGTTAGAATCTTTCCCAGTAAGCCATGACCTCGTGGTGTTATACAGATTATTAGAAATGGGTTGAATCAAGATGTAAGAGTTAGCCAATAATAGGCTGGAGATAATGGGCCAGGCAGTAATTTAATTAATACAATTTCTGTGTGGTTATTTCAGGTGTAAGCTAGCTAGGTAGGATGAAACCAAAGGATCCACTCTCCCTACAACTGTGTGACCTTTGGTATATTGACCACACTTCTGGGCTGGTTGCCACTCTCAATAGCAGACAGGTGAGACTAACTGGATCTGATGAAAAAGTAAACCATTCTCAATCATGGGTGGGTAGAAGTGTGAAGGTAAAGAGGTTGGATTTGAGAGCAGTACATAGTACAGAAATTGTAAACAATTAACACTGATATGAAATTTTCAAATAATTAAATATTAGTTTAAAATCATAATATATTTATGACAAAGATTTAAAATGAACAAAAATTTAAAATATAGAAGAGAAGTCTTTCTGGTAACTGTATTAAAATACGTAAGAGATGTCTAGGAAAAACAGTAGAAAAAATGTGAGTAGAAGAGATTGCATGCAATTCCTGGAATAATAAGGGTGTTTGACACTTAGGCATTGTCTTCTCACAACCTTGAAGTGATTCTGCTTCTTTATTTTTTTCTTATTCATACCTTTACTCTTTGGACATTTATTTTTCCATTTGCTGTTACTTTATTGATCCTTTATTCTCATTTCCCTCAACACCTTCATAACAATATAGATAATTGACAAAACCATTTTGAATTCTTTTTTCATTGCCTGTTAACTCTCATATTGTTTGGAACTTGCCGATACCCAGAAATATATGCATCATGAAGCCTAATAGCTTATTGGATCACCCTATTTTTTACATATGCTCATTCCAACATTTCAGGATAAACATTTTCATCCTGACTTTAATAAAATCAACTAACTCCTCTAAATTTATGTCCAAAATATTTGTCCAGTGTGCAGAGGAACAGAGTGAGTCAAACAATGCTCTGCAGTTTGTACTTCACATATCAGATACCATTGTGGTTTGAATATTAACACCAGAACCTCTTGCTCTGATATTCTGGTTGCTTGCTTGAGTCTTTGAGGACTTGTGTGGATCTGGAGGACTCTGATTTAGTCAGTGGATTAATTTGTATTAATCTGATTGCATTATTTGGTGGTGGAGAAGATTTTGGTATCTGGTTAGTTAGGGCAAGTGTAGATAAAACCCTCTGAAATGGTAAACATAAACAAATCTCTCTTTCAGGCTATTTCTGTGAACTGTTTTGTTGTATCATGGAGAAAAGTAAACTAATACAGAAAAGTATGAATACCCACAGCCCCAAATCACCTATGAATTATTAGAAAAATGTTACAACTTTTAGAAATTCTTTTCTTAATATATTACTTTCCAATCAAACCCTTTAAAGTTAAACTTTTCAGCATGTAAAGATGGGAAAATGTTTTTAGAGATAAAATTATTGGATTAAGTGGCATAATAGAACCTATTTCTTTATCAATTGTCCCACACTGTTTCGATTTATTTTAACATGATGGGACTATTTTGGGACCATCTGAGTTGATCTGATGCAAAGGAGCAATAGTGATATAGATTTGAGTCACACATAGTATAGAAAACAGGACCTCTGACTTTTTTTTTTTTTTTTTTTTGGTTTTTCAAGACAGGGTTTCTCTGTGGCTTTGGAGCCTGTTCTGGAACTAGCTCTGTAGACCAGGCTGGTCTCGAACTCACAGAGATCTGCCTGCCTCTGCCTCCCGAGTGCTGGGATTAAAGGCGTGTGCCACCATCGCCCGGCTGTGACCTCTGACCTTTGAAACATAAAGTCTGCAGTTGTTCTGAGGTACAGCCCTTACAGTGTCAGGCAAGTTTCCAACAACAATCCAAGGACAGCCAAATCTCCATTCCAATGGCTCTCTCCAAGGATTCATTAACCAAGAATAATTTTTCCAATCTAGGAAATTTCATTTTATGACTGAGTAGCCAGGAGTTTCAAATTTTATCAATTCAAAATTTTTATCCCCTAACTATGTCTCCATATTTTGGGGCTTAATTGGTGATTGATGGAAGCACACTGTGGGCTGATGGTTCTGGGTTCTATAAGAAAGCAGGCTAAGCAATGAGGAGCAAGTCAGTAAGCAGCACCCCTCCATGGCCTTTGTACCAGCTCCTGCCTCCAACTTTCTGCTCTGAGTGAGTTCCTGTACTAACTTCCTTTGACTATGAACAATGAAGTTTAAGTGTAAGCCAATTAAACCCTTCAATCCCCTACTTGCTTTTTGGTTGCGATGTTTTGTTGCAGCAATCGAAACCCTAACTAAGACTTTCAGAAACTAAAGTTTATCTCTCCCCTTTACTATATTCTTCAGAAATGTCTAAAAATCTTATCTATGCTTAAAGAAATAAGTTGATTAATAATCCACTAATATTTCTGATTTTATAATATTAAATATCTTAAACTTTAATTTACCATAAGGACAATGATACAGTACTTCTAGTATAAATCATATCAAAGATTTATAATGTGAGTTCAGTACGGCTTAGTTTTAGAGCTTTTTATATATCCCAGTGCTTAATAGTGGTTGTTGGGGTTTTAAAAATACTGATGTATAAATTTTTCTTAGACAAAATCTCCCACATATAACTCTATTGTAAATGAACATATAAAATGGTACCTGGGAATAAGACAGTATTCTAAATGTCTCAGGATTACATTTGGAATTGAAAGACATAACCCAGGGAATGAATGACAAATTAGTCATAATTAATACCAGTAGCCGAGGCTCAAAATTTTTGGTTTGCTAATAATGGATGTGAGTATTCTAAAATAAAATAAGAAATGCATTTAAACCTGACTTCTATAGGGAAACAAGCTACTGGAAAATATAAACAAAAAAATCCATTCGAATGTCACATGATTTGGTCAAATTAATGCCATATTAAGATTTTCAGTCATTTTTTCTATAGGCTTTGATTTCCCACCTGACATTTACCTCCAGAGACTTTGCTGCACATTGCATCGAACACTTTTAAGCAGTGAACACCAGCCATCACTCATTTGAACTTTTACAAACAACCTTTTATAATGGAGCACTAACTGAGATAGAAGAAGCACTGTTCTATGAATAAGAAAAATGGTATCCTACATCTCCAAATAGATTTAATTACCTTCCCTTTAGAAATTAAATATTTTTTCAAAGTGTTTCATATGCCTCGCTCCTCATTGCTTAATAGAACTGTGATTAGACAGTACCTTTTGGTCCTCATTCCTACCCTGAGGTGTTTGATAAGACAGGATAGATGTTCAAGCCATGCTAGATGCTGGCAGTGATGTGACAGCTCTTAGGATATATGTCAGCCCCATTATTTTATTATTAGTTAATTTGGATGAGGTTGCAGAGAAAGTCTTATACTTTGTTTCCTCATTCCTGTCTGCAAATACTTTGAAGTGATCATTTTTATGTATTAGTTGTAACTTTCCTCCCACTCACAAGTTTAATGAAAGTTTCATAATATAATTGCATTCGAAATACATCTGCTGTAATGATGTTGGAGGTCAGGTCAATCTTCTTCCAAAACAATCTGAAACACCAAACAAGGAACCAGTGAGCAGGCTTAGTGGGCCAGGGTACATGCCACCAAGCCTTACTTCTTGTATAAAGTGAGAGAGCTAGAGAACTGACTTCCACAGGTTGTCCTCTGACTACCACATGCATGTGATGGGTGATGGAATGTATGTACACTTGTGTGCACCACATGCATACATAATTTAAATGCAACACCAGCAGCCAAAAAAGGAGAAAAAACAAACCATCCAAATAAACAAAGGAAAAAAAACAGCCTAACAACAACAGCAACAAAAACAAACTATAAAAACAAAGAAAAACAAAAATGGAAACACTAAAACGATCAAATGTTTTTAAGTATCTGTAGGTGCAGGAGAATCTGAGTGCTGGCAGAATCTAGAAGATGGCAGCGCCCCCAGGCAAGGATTTCATGCTTGTTGCTGAATACAGAAGAAGCATCCCCAGTCATCACTTTTCTTCTCAGTGTAGACCCCAGTTGTTACCCTCAAGCTGGCTAAAATAGTGAAACATAGCAGTGCATTCTCACGGTTCAGGAGTTAGAAAGACTGTTTCAGGCACCACACAGCTACGTAAAGAGAGACTGAAAAACTTAAAAGATAAAGATGTAAACATTGACCAGCAGGCTGGTGACTGCTGTAACTCTCAGCAGGACACACTCCAGCAAACCCTGCTAAGTTTGAAAGAACCCAGCAGATAATTTTGTTTCTGTCATCTCAAGAGACAAAGGTTTAGAGCTTGTTGAATCCTCTAGCTGAAAACTGAATTTCCTGATATTAGCCATCTTGAATATTTTTATTTGTAGAATTTTTGCCAATGGAAAAATTCTCTGACCATCATCCATTTTATTTCAAGAATAGAAGAGAAAGATGTTGAGAAGGAAAGTGTTGGGGAGGTATTTCTGAAGAACTTTTAGCATACACATATGTATATACATACAATACAAATTCATATATAAGCAATATATTCTGTACATATGTAATATAATATATGTATGCAAAATAAACAGTAAAACCAGAATAAACATGATGGGTGTTACCATCCTTGCCACTTCTCATCTGGTAACTAAAGGCAAATAATATTTTCGTTTGTATACTGGTGTCTGAATGTCATCTCTGAAACTAGCCTGTTTTATAGTCTACTTTCTATATATTTTATCTAGGCTATATATGACCATGGGAATTGAAACACAAGGCATTAAATTAGATATGGCCTCAGTTACAAGGGCAGGGCAACATGGCTCTGTTGGGATTGTTGGCTTTATGGTTTGTAGAACTTCCTTCATTTCTAAATGTAGGCCTTCCCTTTGCCCTCCATTTCTCATGCCATGTTTTATTTTCCTCGTTTCTCTGATTTAAAGCTGTACTGACCCCTCTATGGGATTCACCCAATAATTCACTCCTGTCTTCTAATGTGTTTTCACAATGGGTAAGATAACATTTAGCAAGAGGAGTTTCACCAGAACTTCTCTTCATCACCATACTCCACACCCAATGCTCAACCCACACTGAAACTACCATTCTGGGTAATATTGACCATGACAGTTATGCTACAGCTTTTATTATTAACTTTTACATATGCAGATAGAATCTTAAGTAGCCATGCTGAGCCTTTTATTTTGAATTCTCTTTAGGTTTCTTCTCTGCACTCCTTTCTAAAGCATACAAATGTAAGATCAAACTTCTTTCTGCATTTTCAAGGATGCCAAAAATCATTTCCCAGAGTTAAGATAAAACGCATACCATTATATTGAAAAATACACAATTTGTTAAACAGGGACATGCTATAAAAAAACAAGACTCTCAAAAGTGTACGATAGAAAAAAGGCTATTTGAGGTTTTCAAGACAAAACAAAGATTTTCTTCTTTTTTTTTTGTATCAAGAGGGAGTTCCAGTGAATCCTGAAATCCCTGCGTTTAATTTCCCATATGCTTTTATACCCCAAATACAACAGGGGGAAGAAGAAAAAGACTGCTTTAACAGGATATGAAAGACAACTAGTACAGTTACTTGCTTCAATACATAGAGATATCAAGTCATTAACATTTTGTTGCCTAGGCAGTGAATCAGCCTAGACCAAGTATCTTCAAGGCAGCCACTCCCCACCCCCAGGTTTGAAATAGTCAAACCTCCTGTTTCAAAAAGAAGGAGCAGAAGTATACTTGAAACTCCTGACCATTGGTCAGGATCAAGTGAATCCAACTGTGTAGGTCATGTTAATATCAAAGGAACCAAGTAACCATGTCCTGGGTCAGAATGTGTAGCCCTGGTTGTTGTCAACAATTTTTTTTGATAATCTTTTTTTTTTTTGAAAAAGAAAAGAAAAATTTCTGCCTCCTCCTAGCCTCCCATTTCCCTCCCCCTCCTCCCGCCCTTCTCCCCCTCCCCCCACTCCTCTCCCCCTCGATCTCCAGTCAGAAGAGCAGTCAGGGTTCCCTGCCCTGTGGAAAGTCCAAGGTCCTCCCCCCTCCATCCAGGTCTAGGAAGGTGAACATCCAATCTGGCTAGGCTCCCACAAAGCCAGAACATGAAGTAGGAACAAAACCTCCTGCCATTGTCCTTGGCTTCTCATCAGCCCTCATTGTCCGCCAAGTTCAGAGAGTCCGGTTTTATCCCATGCTTTTTCAGTCACAGTCCAGCTGGCCTTGGTTAGCTCCCAATAGATCAGCCCCACTGTCTCAGTGGATGGGTGCACCTCTCGTGGTCCTGACCTCCATGCTCATGTTCTCCGTTCTTCTGCTCCTCATTGGGACTTTGGGAGCTAATGCGATGCTCCAGTGTGGGTCTCTGTCTCTATTTCCATCCATCGCTAGATGAAGGTTCTATGGTGATATGCAAGATATTTATCAGTATGGCTATAGGATAGGGTCATTTCAGGTTCCCTGTCCTCAGCTGCCCAAGGAACTAACTGGGGACATTGCCCTGGGCACCGGGGAGCCACTCTAGGTTCAAGTCTCTTACCAACCCTAAGGTGGTTCCATTAATTAAGTTATGTGATTCCCTGCTCCTCTATCCAACCTTGTTTTATCCCCAATCATCCTGTTTCCCCAAGTTCCCCCCATCCTCCCCTTCTCACATTTTCTCCCCTTCTCCTCTTACCCCCATCCCAGCCCACCCACAAGATCCCAATTTTTTGCCCAGCAATCTTGTCTATTTCCCATAGCAGGGATAATACTTATATGTTTTTCTTTGGGTTCACCTTATTTAGCTTCTTTAGGATCACAAATTATAGACTCAGTGACCTATATTTATGGCTAGAAACCAATAATGAGTGAGTACATCCCATGATTCTCTTTTTGGGTCTGGGTTACCTCACTCAGAATAGTGTTTTCTATTTCCATCCATTTGCATGCGAAATTCGAGAAGTCATTGTTTTTTATGGCAGAGTAGTACTCTAATGTGTATATATTCCACACTTTCTTCATCCATTCTTCCATTGAAGGACATCTAGGTTGTTTCCAGGTTCTGGCAATTACAAATAATGCTGCTATGAACATAGTTGAACAAATGCTTTTGTCATATGATAGGGCATCTCTTGGGTATATTCCCAAGAGTGGTATTGCTGGGTCCAGGGGTAGGTTGATCCCAAATTTCCTGAGAAACCGCCACACTGATTTCCAAAGTGGTTGCAAGAGTTTGCATTCCCACCAGCAATGGATAAGGGTACCCCTTTCTTCACAACCTCTCCAGCAAAGGCTATCATTGGTGTTTTTGATTTTAGCCATTCTGACAGGTGTAAGATGATATCTCAAAGTTGTTTTGATTTGCATTTCCCTGATCGCTAAGGAGATTGAGCATGACCTTAAGTATCTTTTGGCCATTTGAACTTCTTCTGTTAAGAATTCTCTGTTCAGTTCAGTGCCCCATTTTTTAATTGGGTTAATTAGCATTTTAAAGTCTAGTTTCTTGAGTTCTTTATATATTTTGGAGATCAGACCTTTGTCTGTTGCAGGGTTGGTGAAGATCTTCTCCCAGTAAGTAGGATGCATTTTTGTCTTAGTGACAGTGTCCTTTGCTTTACAGAAGCTTCTCAGTTTCAGTAGGTCCCATTTATTCAATGTTGCCCTTAATGTCTGTGCTGCTGGGGTTATACATAGGAAGCGATCTCCTGTGCCTACCTGTTATAGGGTACTTCCCACTTTCTCTTCTATCAGGTTCAGTGTGTTCAGATTGATATTGAGGTCTTTGATCCATTTGGACTTGAGTTTTGTGCATAGTGATAGATATGGGTCTATTTTCATTCTTCTACAGGTTGACATCCAGTTGTGCCAGCACCATTTGTTGAAGATGCTTTCTTTCTTCCATTGTATACTTTTAGCTCCTTTATCGAAAATGAGGTGTTCATAGCTTTGTGGGCTAAAAACTGGGTCTTCTATACGATTCCATTGGTTGACTTCTCTGTTTGTATGCCAGTACCACACTGTTTTTATTACTGTAGCTCTGTAATAGAGTTTGAAGTCAGGGATTGTAATGCCTCGAGAAGTTCCTTTATTGTATAAGATTGTTTTGGCTATCCTGGGTTTTTTGTTTTTCCATATAAAGTTGATTATTGTCCTCTCAAGATCTGTGAAGAATTTTGATGGGACCTTGATGGGGATTGCATTGAATCTATAAATAGCCTTTGGTAGAATTGCCATTTTTACTATGTTGATCCTCCCAATCCAAGAGCAAGGGAGATCCTTCCATTTTTTTGGTATCCTCTTCATTTTCTTTCTTCAATGCCTTAAAGTTCTTGTCAAATAGATCTTTCACTTCCTTGGTTAGAGTTACCACATGATATTTTAGGCTGTTTGTGGCTATCGTGAAAGGTGATGATTCTCTGATTTCCCTCTCTGCTTCCATATCATTTGTGTATAAAAAGGCGACTGATTTTTTTTGAGTTGATCTTGTATCCTACCACATTACTAAAGGTGTTTATCAGCTGTAGGAGTTCTTTGGTGGAGTTTTGGGGTCATTTATGTACACTATCGTATCATCTGCAAATAATGAAAGTTTAACTTCTTCCTTTCCAATTCGAATCCCCTTGATCCCCTTATGCTGTCTTATTGCTACTGCTAAAACTTCAAGCACTATATTGAAGGGGTATGGAGAGAGTGGACAGCCTTGTCGTGTTCCTGAATTTAGTGGGATGGCTTTGAGTTTCTCTCCATTTAGTTTGATGTTAGCTGTTGGCTTGCTGTAAATAGCTTTAATTATATTTAGGTATGACTCTTGTATCCCTAATCTCTCCAAGACCTTTATCATAAAGGGGTGTTGAATTTTGTCAAATGCTTTTTCAGCATCTAATGAAACCATCATAATGTTTTTTTCTTTCAGTTTATTTATATGATGGATTACATTGATAGATTTTCGTATGTTGAACCAGCCCTGCATCTCTGCGATGAAGCCTACTTGATCATAATAGATAATTTTTCTAATGTGTTCTTGGATTTGGTTTGCCAGTATTTTGTTGAGGATTTTTGCGTCGATGTTCATGAATGAGATTGGCCTATAATTTCTTTCTTGGTTGAGTCTTTGTGCGGTTTTGGTATCAGAGTAACTGTAGCTTCATAAAAGAAATTTGGCAATGATTCTTCTGTTTCTATATTGTGAAATACATTAAGAAGTATAGGTATTAGATCTTCTTGGAAGTTCTGATAAAATTCGCATCAAAACCATCTGGTCTTGGGATTTTTTTGGTAGGGAGGTTTTTGATAGCCGCTTCTAATTCTTCGCGACTAACAGGTCTATTTAGATTGTTCACCTGGTACTGGTTTAACTTTGGTATATGTTATTTATCTAAAAAAGTGTCCATTTCTTTTACATTACTAGAATGATGTGGGAGTGTCATATATCAATCTGTTGATTTCATTGGTTAAGTAATAATGGAACTGCTTGGCCCTCATAGGTTAAAGAAACAACATATTCAAATTTATGGACACTATGAAAGCAGTCCTAAGAGGAAAGTTCATAGCACTAAGTGCCCACTTAAAGAAAACAGAGAAAGTACACACTGGTGACTTAACAGCACACCTGAAAGCTCTAAAAAAAAAAAAGAAGCAGACTCACCTAGGAGGAGTAGAAGAAGGGAAATAATCAAACTCAGGGCTGAAATCAACAAAATAGAAACACAGAAAACAATCCAAAGATTCAATGAATCTTCTATTTTTTTTAAAAGAACTTTTGGTAGAAATCTAAAGTCTTATCATTTATAACTGAACACAAATCATATTTCTTATGAATAAAACTGAACTCTAAAAGGCAATGAAACACTGTGTTTAAAAGTCTATGTGAGACTCATTTTAAATGAAGACATCTCTCCCAAGATAATTCATCCCTAACAAATAAGAATAAGGTAAAGACACCGATACTTCTGAAGTCTCAGAAATGCTTTGGGAATTATTAGTTCATAACATAAGAGTGTTATAATAGGTTCACATTCAAATAAAGATATGATTATTCAATACTAGAATTATATAGAGAAAATCGGTCTATATTTCATTGCTCAATAAGAGTATAATTGTGAAGATGGAAAGTGCAGTGACATTCCACTTCACAACTCTTAGAATGGCTCCAAATAAACAGAAAGCCAAAACTAAAAAGAGCAAAAACCAGTATTTTGAATAATACTCATATGCCAATGTTCTTGATAGTGTTTTTCATATAGATAAATGATGAAAAAAACCCTAAATGTTTACCAACTGTAAGTTTGACACCATCATGCTCTACAGAGTGAGTTCTAGGACAACCAGGGCTACATACTAGTGGTTGCCATGGCCTCAATATAACTGATCTATGGTTGTAGAATTTAGTTTGGAGAAATGAAAAGTTGTGAAAATGGATGAATTATGATCAAAGAACACCAAAAGAGTAATTAATGATGGAACACTGAAAATAGAATGGAGTATTTTGCTAACATATTAGAATATGTACTTAATATATAAATATTTATTAAACCTAAGTCAAAAATTTCATAATGCAGTATGCCCAGTAGTGCATTGTTAATGGGTGAGTTACATGGTATGTCATCGGAATTCATATTCAAATGATTATTAATGGTGATCTAAGGGTCCAAACAAAGGAAATGGATGCAGGAGATTAATTAATACCTGTAATGAGAACACCCACTGTTAAAACCCCAGCTCAGTGTCATGCTAAGTCTTTTCTCCAAAAGAAATTTAACTGATATTCTCTATTTACATCTTTTTATTCCACCCTTTTCAGGTAGACTGCATTAAAAATTTATTAAAGAATAAGAAATAAAGTGCATATATTTTAGGTTCAGACCAAAATTAATAAGCTGTAATGTTGACAGAGGTTTCTGTCCTGCCCTGTCCCGTAGTCATTCAGTCCTGAAGAAATACACAGAGGTCTACATTAATTATAAACTGGTGACCTATTAAGCTCAGGCTTCTTACATCATAAATTAACCCTTAATTCTTGTCTGTGCTAACCACGTGACTTGGTACCTCTTACTGAGGCATTCTCATCTTGCTTCCTCTGCATCTGGGTGACCACTGCAGACTGAACCTTTCCTCTTCCTAGAATTCTCTTGTTCTGATTGCCCCACCTATACTTCCTGCCTAGCTACTGGCCAATCAGCATTTATGAAACTAATACAAGTGACAAATCTTTACAGGGTACAAGACCATTGTCCCAAAGCATTGTAAGGTTAAATCTGTCCTACCAATAGCTTCCATGTGACCTATTAAGTTTGCTACAATTTTACATTACAATAAGCAATCAAATTATGACATCTTGATCAATAGGAGATGTTATATCACACATTGGTGTTGACCCAACGTGCCTTCTTGTCTTTCATGTATCATTTGTTATTCTGCTGGCTGACGTGGCCACAGAGATCCCATATTTGCACATTTGTGGAGATGCTGCTATAAACACATCCTGCTTCTCTGTGGAAAAACACAGAAATACAATTATGCACAGATGCAGGATGTTTTCTGGTGAAAAAAGTCTCTAGCCTATGTCCTAACTTTACCATTTGTGGATGTTATCTTAAAATGCACACTTCCTATTTAAAAACTTTACTAAAATGCTGTGCTCTGGGTTCTTTTGGCACTAACTTCACACTTCTTATACTTAACTGCCACTTTTGTTCTATTGCGTTCTTCATGGCTCATAGGATATTAGGCAATACCAAAGTAATTATTTTGTAGCCTTGGCATATAGTAGGTTATGCCATGACAGTTTGTATTTGGTATATACCACCATGTTTTTTTACCATGATAAATTTATCTAATGATGATTTCTTATAATCAAACCCATCATTAATTGACTAATGACTATATTACTTTTATACAGATATTTACATTGAATTTTGGATGAGAGTTTGTTTCTTGAACTTGAAAGTATTTTTTTATGTAGCACTTTCAAAGACAGTTTGTAATCTTTTGAAATTAATTCTGTATTTATTTATTTTTATTTTATTATATGAATGTTTGCCTGCACATGTTTATGTGTTCTGCATACATGATGGTGCCCCTAGAGGCCAGAGGAACATAACAGTTTCCTTGAAATGGGAGTTAATAGAGTTGTGAGCCACTTGACCATAGGTGTTGGGAACTGAATTCCAGTCATCTGTAAGAGCAGCAAGGGCTCTTAACTTCTCAGAGATCTTTCCAGCCCCATATCTCATTTGAAAATATCAAGTGGCAATAATAACAAACCCTGGGTTAAATATGAGGAACAAACATAATATTTATGAACTCAGCAGAGAGTATAGCATATAGTAATGAGTTTATATTTTCTTTATTTTCATCACCTCTGTATTTACTTCAGATGCATTCTAAGAGATGAAAGCTTATGCGAACAGGGTGATATTCTCAGACTTCACAGACTTTGAACAATACATGTGTGTGACTAGTGTCTCACAAGTGTGTCTGGGTAGAGAATTTACCAAGTTTTCTTGAATGTATTGAATGAGTGCATTAGTGTTTGGTTTTAAAGCTCCATGCATGAAGATAATTCTTATAATCTAACTTCAATATAAAGAAAAACCTGATGCTGGACTTGTGTGCCATCTTAAGAAGGTGCATGGAGATAAGAAGATTCTTTTTGTTTGTTTGTTTTTGGTTTGGTGTCTATTTTATTATTTTTAATGAACTACACAATTTTCTTTACTCCCCTCCCTTTCTTTCCTCCCTTCTACCCCTGTTCATGGTCCCCATGCTCCCAAATTACTCAGGAGATTTTTGTCTTTTTCTACTTCCCATGTAGATTCGATCCATGTATCTAGGATCCTCTTTGTTGTCTATGTTCTCTGGGGTTGTGAATTGTGACAAGAACTTTAAATCTTTGAAGAAAGAAATTGAAGAAGACACCAGAAAATGGAAAGATCTTCCATGATCTTGGGTAGGTAGAATTAACATAGTAAAAATGGTAATCTTACCAAAAGCAATTTACAGATTCAATGCAACGTCCATCCAAATTCCAACAAAATTCTTCACAGACCTCAAAAGGAAAAACAACACACAACTTCATATGGAAAAGCAAAAAAACCCAGAATATCCAAAGCAATCCTGAACAATAAGGGAAATTCTCGAGATTAAGGACATTCTTAGGTTTGGGAATGTATTAGCAAGGCAGTTGCTTTTTAAGAACTAATTGCTAAATAAAATACATTGACCTCTTTTGTTAGACCATATAACAAGAAGCTACTTAGAATTGTCTTAGGTGAAGCTGACAAGGAGAGAATCAATTCAATGAAGCCAGTTGAAGAATCATTCCATTTCACAACAAACACTGTTCTTGTCCAGGTGATGTGGAAGGGTCTTCTGTTTTGTGTTGATTTCATTGGATAATAAAGAGACTACCTTGGCCCTTTGATAGGACAGCAAATTAGGTAGGCAGAGTAAACAGAACAGAATGCTGGGAAGAAGAGAAGTGAGGTCAGATGCCATGGATCCAGCCACCAGGTCAGACATGCTGAATCTTTCCTGGTAAGCCACCACTTTGTGGTGCTACACACATTAATAGAAATGGGTTAATCAAGATGTGAGAATTAGCCAAGAAGAGGCTAGATATAATGGGCCAGGCAGTATTTAAATGAATACAATTTGTGTGTTGTTATTTTGGGGCATAAGCTAGCCAGGCGGCCAGGAGCCAGACGGCAGGAACACAGCTCGCAGCCCCTTCTACACCCAGGTCTGTGTTGAGGCTTGGTAATCAACATGTAGCTTCATCCATGGGATCAATGCACAAATTTGAGGCAGGAGCAAAGGTTGATTGGAGATGCTCTGTTTGCTTTATCCTCCTGTTCATATGCCATGTAGAGATAGTCATCACAACATCAGCTGATGAAACAGGAGATGGGGGAAGCTCAGGTAAGATATGATGCATAATACATTCAGTAGTAATGTACTTAAAATAATTACAACATTCTAATAATGCCATATTTTCAGAAAATAATAAGTAAATTGTAGCATGCCTCAAAAATATAAAATCAAGTAGTATCCAATGTTAACATTAATTGATTGGAAACTATGAATATATATAAACCAGTAATGATGCAATTTGTTGAAAGCATTTGTCTAGTTACAATGTTAATAAACTGTCATAGTTTCTATATTTGGATGACTTTAGATCTCCTTACTTGTGTCTCCATATGAAGATTGAGAAGTAATTCCCATCTTTTCACTGGTTGAAAAGAAAATAGCAAGTGGGGATGCTTATGTAATGGATGGATGAACTTCATCTCCCTGAAGTCCTGCATCACTTGCAACCATTTGTTTTCTGCAGCATGCTTGACTGCCACTTCCATGCCCCCAACGTGCTTCAGCACCCTCCTCTGTGTTTGCTTTCTCTCAAGTGATTGCTGAAAGGGAAGCAGCTGGTGTTTCCAATTCTAACCATGGCTGCTCAGTGCTAACCTCAGGTTCAGACTGCAAATCTGTCACTGGTTGCTTTCTTTAGTTTTTCTTGAAAATGATATTGTAACTCCTGCTTCAATTTTTAAACTGTTGCAAGCTCTTGTGGTTATTTTCTTGTTGCTATGAGAAAGTAGTAGATAAAACAGCTTATTGACATTGACATGAAGAACATTTATTTCATTGGGTTTACAAAATGTTCTTAATTAAATTAATATTTATTTTGAATAAAAAATACCTAACAAGTCTTTACTGCAAAACAATAACATGATAGACAGATGTAAGAAGCTTAAGAGAGAAACTGTGGTGTTTGTAAAATTTGCTATGCTGTTTCAGAAAATTGAAAACTTGCTTTGAAAGAATATATTCATCATGTTAAGAATTATGGCAAATTAAGTTAGTAACTTTTGTTTACTATGTACAAGGACTTAAGTCTGAATCCCCACCAAACCATGTAAAGTTCTAGGTGGGCATAGCAGGTTTCTGCAGTTACAGTCTTGGGAAGTGGCAATAGGAGGTCATCAGAGTGACCTGCTTCAGAAGATGACCACAGGGGAGAACTCAGGGTATGATCAAGAGACTCTGTCTCATTGAATAAGGTGAAGAACATGGGTGATAATTTCTGGTATGGACTTCGGGTCTCTGCATGTATAGACACACATGGGTGTCCCATCTATGTGTACTCACACCTGCATAAATACATGCACACAAAACACATAAAAATTGCACAAAATGAGCAATTACACATGTTATATTTCTTCATCATCTGACAGAGAAATCACTGTTATCACTTGTAGTGGCATAAATAAATGCAGACAGATTGTAAAAAATATATACAGCTTTAATGGAGAAAAAGACTTATAGTACCATTGTTCCCATGGAGAACAGGAAGCAGAAGGGGCTGTTGGGAGCACACCCAGCAGATTTATAGGTAAACATTAGCCCCAGGCAAATCTGCCCCTAATGGGCTGGGCTTAACCCTACAATCACTTCCATGTGCATGATTTCTCTGAACCAGAATTCTTGTCTTCTGACCAGTGGGATTTATACATTTTCCCAAGGAATCAATCCAGTGGCATAGTTGGATGCAAAGATAGAGAGTCAAATACATGTTCCTTGTTCTAAATCTCTGTCATATGTTATTTCCTTTGTTAGCAACATAATTCTAGTGCATTTGATTACCAGGGAACTAAAAGCTTATCTTCATTTTCTAAAGTTATTACAGACTGAGTGGATCACAAATTCAGAAACTGATTTTCTTACAGTTCTGAAATCTGGAAGTCTAAAATGAAGGTACTAGCAAGGTTGATTTTTGAAGCCTTTTTCCTTGACTAGTAAATGATGCCTCCCTACATAGCTGTTCATCTATACATGTAACCCTAGCATCTGTATTGTATGTAATAAGAACAATGAGTTTTTTGGGAGTCCTGATACATTCAATATACTGTTTAGAGAAGCATAACAGTGGCTATCCAAGGGTGTTTCTTTATGTATGTGTGTGTGCTCATGTTTGTAGGAGTTTAGCTTCCATGTGTGTAACACAAACGAAGCCTGCTTTTTGGGGTTTCTGTCCCACCTGATACCCCACAGCCAGCAAGCCCCAAAGAAAATCACACAGAGGTCTCTATAAGTTATAAAGCTGATTGGCCCATTAGCTCAGGATACGTATTAGCTCTTATAGCTTATATTAACCCATTGTTCTTATCTATGCTAGCCACATAGTTCAGTACCTTTCTCAGTAGGGCAGCTCACATCTTGTTTCTTTGGAGTCTGGGCAGGAGTGCGGAGGGAGCTTCCTGCTTCCCAGAATTCTCCTGTTCTCATTGCATCATTTCTACTTCCTGTCTGGTTTTCCCACCTATACTTCCTGCCTGGCCAATCAGCGTTTATTTAAAACATGATTGACAGAATACACACAATTCTCCCATGCCACATGTGTGTATGAATGTCTTTGCTCTCTGTGTGTCTGCATGTGTGTGAGTACTTGTGTGTATATATATATAAATGTGATGTTAGTTGGATAATAACCTTATGACATATATCACCTCCAGTCATCTTGTCTTTAATTTTCATGGTACAGTTTCATACTGCTCTCAATGTCCATTACTACAAATTCTAAAGATCTTATGTTATACTAAAAAGGAAGAAACAGTGAGTTGGAAGAATGCAGGGAGTGAAGAAGAGAGTAGAAACAAGCACCAATAAGAAGAAATGAAATAGAAAAAAAACAGTAAATTTCCAAACTTATGTGTTCCTAGCTTCAAGTAAGTTGTTCTCTTAAATCCCAAAATCCCAAAATTTCCACCTCAAACACACACACACACACGACAGTCACAGATAAGCAAACACACACAAATGCACATATATAGCCACTTACAAAGTGACACACAGATGCTTGCATATATATATATATGCACTTTAGGTCAGTGGTATTCAGTGGTGCTATGAACGCTAGTTACAACCATATAGCTCAAAGACCAAATTAAAAATTTTATATGAAATTCAGCAATCTGTTTGTAGAATTAGCAATGAGATGAGAGTAGGGAAATATCTCCTGATTTTCTGTCATAATTTGCTCCAAGCACATAAACAGACAAGGACATCAATTATGTACATGACACTGGAGGTAATTTTCTATAGTATCATAAAATAATAAAATCCTAGGATTTTATCATTCAGAAAAAGTTTGCTGAATGATATGTGAAAAAGGAAAATCAGATAAAAGAATGTGAAAATTTTACCCCATCATGAAGAAAATTCATGTCATGTTATTTATTTTGAGTGATGAAACAGAAACATTTTGGCATTTAGTTTGTTTTTTGATAGAATCAGAGGAAATAACAACTATGGAGAAAAAGCAACTGATTGTAAAACAATGAGCCTTGGACTATGAGCCAGAGGCAAGTGATCATGGTTTATGAGTGAAACCACAGACCCTGGCAGTGAAAGGTGAAGACAATAATGAGTACACTCATTGGCACTTGTGGCATAGCAATTGGAGAACAGCAAAGTTGACCAGAAAAAATTAATTCAGGGTAATTTGAAGATTAGGTTTAGAGCTGAGTAACTGATACATTTCATTTTATAACACTTTCCATTTATGTATGTATGTATGTATGTATGTATGTATGCATGCATGTATCTATCATCTATCTATCTATCTATCTATCTATCTATCTATCTATCTATCTATCTATCTATCT
>JABTXL010009180.1:198536-217009 GCA_025134845.1 Neodon shergylaensis | reverse complement strand
TCTATCTATCTATCTATCTATCTATCTATCTATCTATCTATCTATCTCTATCATCTATGTGTTTATTTATTTACTTATTAGTGTATCTGCATATCTGTGTGGGCATGTTGACATGAGGTTGTCAGACCAGAATGTCAGGTATTCTAGAATATTACTCATATGCTGTTCTAGTTTCCTTTCTGTTATCCTAATACACCTTGACTAATAGCAACCCAGGGAATGGAATGGTTTCTTTAATCTCCCACCTCTATGTCCACCTCAGAGAAGGATCTCAAAGGCAGAAGTCATGGAGGAACACTACTTGCTGGCTCAAACTCTGGGCTTGCTCACAGGCTCACATGTGTGGGAACACCTACCTAGGGATGGTATCCCCCGTAGTAGCCTGTGCTCTCCTGCTTCAATTAATAATCAAGACTGATTAATTCCATGAAGCCACAACTGCAGGACACCATGACATGTGAAGTTTCTCAACTGAGACTTCCTTTTCAGGTGGCTCGAGCTTGTCAGGTTGCCTGATAAAGCTAACTATAACTAGGACATAAGCTATTCCTCTGAGGCAGTCTCCTTTTAAGCATGGGATGTGAAATTCCATGAGTCTGAAAGCCAAGGTTCAGCAATACTCTTGCCCCCAACTCTATCAAAATTTGGATTATAGCCCTTAGTGCAGAATGGCTTTACATGTGGGCAGTGTGATCTATGACCAGTTATGTGGCAAGTCAGGTTCCTAGAGAGCCAGCACTGAATCTATTCCTATGGTTTAGGGGAGGCAATAATTAAACAGACTATGCTAATGCTTCTGAAGACCAAACCTTAGCTTGAGGATTCACTGAAAGGATCCATAAGAGTCAAAGGCTCTTGTATTGTGACTAAGATTTATTACAGAGGAAAGACAGAGATCAAAACTAGCAAAGGACAGATTTACAAAACAATTTCCAGGAGAAATCAAGAGTCTACTTCCACATCTTCCTGCCTCAGTGGGATTTCACAGGGATTTGCTTTACTCCCCCAGTCAAGGTATGTGAACATGTAGACAATGATGCCATCCAGGGGAAGTCATTTAAATCTTGGCATTGTAGGCTTTATTTGAAGACTAGTCATATAGACATGAAGCATCCACAAGACTGACCTTAGCTATGTGTTGGGGACCCTTCCCCAACTACCTCGGTTATGGATGACCATGGGTAGTGGTGCAGAAATCAGGACACGGGATGCAGAGTAGGAGATATAACTGCATACTTTATTGCAAAGCCAGTGTTATTTTATAATACTCAAATCACAATTTAAACTAGGTTCCCATAATACATGAAAATAGTTACATAAACTAATAACCTTGCTGCAAATAATTTCAAGAGCTTTGTGCCCTAGTTAATCTAAACAAAAATCCTGGGGTTATGGGAATAACTTTTGCTGTTATATATTATGTAAAAAGACCTCATCAGAAGACAAACTACAACCTAATCAGAGCCTTTGAACTACAGTGCTCACCTGTGTTCTGTGTTCCCAAGGACTGACTATTGGCAAGGCACTCTATTGATGGAAGAGGTTTTGTTTGCCTCCTCCAAACTTGGATTTCCAAGCATGTTAGTAAGAGTGCTACCTCAAGTCACTCCTGCACAGAGTTTCTATGCAGTTCAAAACTGGCCCTCCACAGCTATTCAGAATTACTGTTCATCCTTGGAGAAAAAGCAAGTTAATATTCATTACATACCACACTGTTAAGATATTCGTGTCAAAGGAGTACAACACAGCTAGTTTCAGGCATTTTTGAGGTAGAACAGGGCTCAGGGAGTTTTGATTCAGTAGTAGCCATAGAGGATGATTTTTACCCTAAGGAAAACACTAACCAGATGTCTTTTTGAGGATGTTGATGCAGTTTAGCGTTTTTTTTTTTAATGAAAATAAAGGGTGTCCTGTGAATTCTTCCAGGGGATACAGTCAGTATGCAAACATGTGTGCATGTGTGGTGTGTATGTGGAGGGGTTCTTTTTACTGTTTACTCAACAAAACTCTAGTCTACTTTCCTATTTTATTAAGATTCTGTAAAAGATGTGTATGTGTGTGTTTTTGTATATGTGAGAAGGTGCCCATGTAGGCCAGAAAATAAATTATGAATATTCTATAAATATTTGATCATTTAGATGATGTTTTAGTGCTTATTTAGACACTTATGTACATAATTTTACCAACTGAGATAAATTAGTTGTTCTTCAACTTTTTGGTAATGAATTATTAATTCCATGCCAGGTCCAGTTAGGGATTTCTTGATCATGTTACAATCATATTGTTATCATATTTTTGAAAAAAACAGAGGAAATACAGTGTTAACATTGGTTGTCAATATGGATGGATCAGGAATCAGCTCACAGACATAACTCTGGGCAGCTCTGTAAGGAATTTGCTGAATAGGTTTACTGATGGGGATGCCCTCATCAGAGTGTATGACACTTTTGGAAGTGGTCAACATAGAAGGGAGGGTCGAAAGAAATGGTTTCCTCTGCCTTTCACCACTTTCCATGGTGAGTGAACTCATGCTGTGGATGCTCTGTTGCTGACACTCTTTGCTTATGTCACAACCCAGATTTTTCCAAAGTGGATTGGATATCAGCAGCTCTCTAGTAATTCCCTAAATTCTCAGCACCAAACTGTGCTGGTTGGGGCTTCTAGCTCTGTGAATCTAGCAACTGCGAAATTCTCAGCTTTTCCAATGTGAAAAAAGCTATGGTTGGACTACCCAGCATGTGTGATGAAGATCAATCTAATAAATGACATCTTATATTATTATGTATCACATATTTTATGTTTTAATATATTATATATTCTGTATATTAACATATGTATTCGTTCTATTTCTTCCTCTAGAGAACCCTGAAAATTACAGCTAGATATTATTAATAGTAATTTGGTTTCGATTAACAAAGGCAAAGTTTCCATCGCTCATGAGAACATTGCAGGTCATTTTCCATCACACTTAGAACCAATATTGAGCTCAGTTAAGCACACAACTGCATCTGTTTCTTAAAATCGTTCCAGCTTGCATCAGCCTGTGTTACATGTATGGTGTATGACTTATCCATATTTTCTTAAGTGTTACCATAGCAGAATATGGTGCATCTAGCTGTCACTTCCTTTGGGGTCTTCTACAGGTCCCAATTCTCACTATCTACTTTCACAGCTGGCCAGAAAAGCTCAAAAATTGTTTCCTGGAAACAGCAAACAACCGATTACAGACAAAAATTATATATATATATATATATATATATATATATATATATATATATAATCTTAATTTACTTGTCCCTTATTTAAGAGAATGTTGAAGCATGTTTTTATAACACTTCTCATAGTTCTCCAGGCAGTTATTTTCCTGGAAGAAACTGTTGGGTAAGTCACCTTATTAGTATCTACACTTCCTTGTCTGATTTTCCCAGAACCCTGCAGTGTTTCTCAAGATCTTTTGTGTCCCTTTTGTCATAAACTGTCAAAAAGAATATATGTAGACACAGACGACAACTTGGATAATCTCTTCTGAAAATAGCCAGTCATTTAATCTACTTCCTGCAATGAATTAAAAAAATTATACTTGAAGCAGTAGTTTGGTCATCCTGCTTTTCAGCTGGACGAACTAGATAGCACATTAAATGTCAAGACCACAATGATCAATATGCAGACTGGGAAACACACAGAATGATGTATGGCTATGTATTTTTATAATAAAGGACTGTTTGATGAATGTAATTTATTGTTAAAGTAAAAACAGAATTTGAGATTGTATCTTAAATAGCGTTTGGAAACACTATATACATTATATTAATATTTCACACAGGATAAGGACATTAGTTCCATCATAGAGTCAATGTATTATGCAAAACTTACTATTATCAGACAATGGATACAGCAATACTCCCTAATTTACTTGTATCTATTTTCACCATTAATGATGGCATTTCTGCCATCACAATCTATGGGAAAAAATTCATATGAATAATCTATCAGTGAGACTGAATGATACTCATCTTTCCATGGTTGTATTATTAAATAAACATAATAATTGACAGGTCCATCTCTTTCAAATAATTACATTTTTTGTACCCGTGACTCAGTTGATGGTTACAAAATTTGTTCCTGATTTGAATTTATTAGTGTTAGTCTAAGTATAGGGGCTGATAGGAATTTACATACTGGTTATTTGTTTGACTGTCTGTCCAGAAATAGGATGGCTGAATCAAATAGTAAGTCCATGTTGCATTTACTGAAGAACTTCTAAATTGTAGTAATTTAAATCCATGATAGTGAGTAGCTATTATTTTCCCACACTCATCAGAACTCCCTCTCTTTGCTATAGTTTTTGGAAATAATAATTTCTGTTGGATTTATGAGATGAATGGCTGTGTCTTAATGAATTTTTTTTCCTGCACTCTAGAGATGTTGACCATTTGTTTATGAACTGTTGTCCAGTCATGTGTCTGCAGAAATTTACAGTTTTGAGTATAACTCATTTAAATTTTTTATTTTAATGTGTGTGGGGGGGTGTGGGTGGGTGGGTGGGTTTGGGTGAGAGGGAAAAGAAAGAGACAGAGAGACAGAGAGGGGGGAGGGAGGGAGGGAGGGAGGGAGGGAGGGAGGGAGGGAGAGACAGAAACAGAGACAGAGGAGAATACCTATACCTATAGGGGTAAAAGGAAAATTCAGCTCCAGGGATCAAACTTGCTTCCTAGTCATGGCAATTGATCCCCTTATCTGCTGACCCATCATGCCAAACCCCCTATTCTCCTTTTTAATCACATCAGTGAATGTTTTACTAATGAGTTTTTTTGGACTTTTTAACTTAAACTTTTATTAACTTTTGTCTAATATTTGGAATTAAAGTATATGCCTATTCCATGTGATTTTTCCATATTTTCTATTTCCTTTCCCTCCTATACATTTTGAGGTCTTACAAAAATCACCCAGTCAGGGGTGACAGCACAAATCTTTAATCTTGGATGTACTTGGGATGCAGAGGCAGGCAAATCTCTGAGTTTGAGGCCAGTATGGCCTACAAAGTGAGATCTGTGACAGGAAGGGCTATCCAGAGAAACACCGTTTTGAAAAAAATCACCTTCTCCAGTGTCCTAAACCACTTCCTTGGGTGCAGCAGTTAAATAGTTTCATTTGGTTTCTTTTATTTTGGTCTCCAATTCATTATGGTTTAAGTTTTGTAACTGATAAGATATAAGGGTATAGATTAATTTTTCTGAATGTGGATACCTAATCTATCCATGATCATTTTTTGAACTTGCTGTCATTTCTCCAGTGCAAGCTCTTAGCACTTTTGATGAAAAATAGGAAGCTACAGGTCTCTTACTTCATGTCTTCTTTCTCTAGTTTGTTCTTCAGATCCATGTGTCTATTTATATATCAATGCTATGCTGTTTTAATGACTACAGATTAATAATGCACATTGAAGTTATGTCATGTAATATTTTGCACTTTGAACATAGCTTTTTATTGTTTTAATGATAAATTTGGGGTTGAGGCAATGACACAAGAGCACTAACTACTCTTTTAGTAGACCTAGTTTTGATGCTCAGTGCCCACATAGCTGCTCATAATCATCTACATTTCTGGTTTCAGGGATTTTATATCTCTTTCTGGTCTCTGGCCTATACAGATATAGCAAAAATATCATACATATAAAATTAAGTCTATTTTTAAAGACGACTTTCATTGTATTTGTATTTCTATATATATTTTAAGATACTTTAAAATAGACAACTTCATTGCTGTTTTGATAAGCATTGAACTAATCCATAAACCATGTTTTAAATAGCATTTATAGCTCCAGTCTATGAATGTGGATGTCTTTATATTTTCTGGGTATATTTGTTTGTTTATTTCTGTGCTTATTATTTTTATTTTGTTATTCTATTTTCCTTTGGAAGATCTCTCACAGCATACTTAAAAATGCACGTAGGCTTGAGAGAGAGAAGAAAAAATATAGAAAAAATGAAACAAATCTTTAAAGATACAGAGTACAGAGAGTCCTAGATTAAAGAAGTAAAGAAAAGTAAGCCACATAAAGATTGAATACACAGAGTCCAGATCATGTATATTATTGTGTTTTCATTGAATTTTCTGACTGTGAATGAGCTAAGTACAGAAAGATATTTAATTCTGGGATCATCTAAGCTAAACCAACATATACTCTTCTAAGGTATCTTGATTTCAAAATTTACGTTTAAGGATATGTTGCTTCGGAAAAGAGGTTTTGCTTTTGTTTCCACAGGAGACGAGAACTTTTGGATTCCTTCCAGCCTTATACGGTTTGAGGGAACAAGACCCCCTGAAAGGCCTCTGGAACCCCAAAATTATTTCACCAAAAGCAGACAGCATTCTGTTGAGAAGTATGCCCAAATTTCCAAATATTGTTTATAAATGCTTGTTTATATTTAAAGGAGGATATGCTATAAAGATGAATACTTTGTATTGGTATGAATCTTGGTTTATTGATATGAATATAAGGTCAATTTTGTTATATGTATATTTCTGCTCTTGATTAAGGTATTGTGTTTGTGTAACTAATTTCAAAATGTAATGTGCAATTAAGAAATACATGTTAGATATTCATTTATAAAAGTCAAGCTTATATTCATGTTATTTAGGTTTTCTGGATGTACAGAGATATATTTCAGATATATAGGTATTATTCAAATCTTTCAAGGACTAACAGAATATGGCATTTTGAATGTTTCATGAATTTAGGACTTTTCATGACAGTGAGACATGTCTTCTCCTGGCAGCACCAATCCGCTTCAGGAAAATGATGGGCATCAAAGAGGCTCCTTGTGGAGCTTGTTGGACATTTGGGCAAGAGGCTGCTCTTGACTGGACTGTTTAAAAGTAGGCTATATGAGCAAAGCATGGAAGACCCACAGAAAGATGACTGCTCATATTGCCTAAAGAAGGTGAGACAGTTTTTCAGGGTTTCTGAGTCATGAAGGAAAGTGCCAGACATTCTTCAGGACACAGAAGAGCAACTGGTGAACTTTGCTAGTAATAAGGAAGAATGGATCTTCAAATTTTCTGCTTCACTAAAAGGTCTGCTTGATATTATGGGCCTGTAGACTGAGAATGGATGCCTCAATGTTGCAGAAAAACTTTGGGTGACTGTCCAGGCAGGGAGAAATCTCTGTCAATTCTAGAGTTTTGGAAGTTGCTTATAATGTACTTCCTGTTTACTTAAGTAATATTATATCATTCTGGACTTTTTGATGGAATTGAAGATAGTTACAGTTTTTTGGTTATGATAAAGGATAAGTTAGATTTGAAATTTTAGACTTATGAATCAAGATAGATGATAATTTTCCTTAATTTGTCACATGTAATTTGACTATACATTGTAACTCTAATTCTTTCTTGATACTGTTTGTTTTTTGTATGTAATTTTGCTATGTTAAAGTTGAAACTTTCCTTTTTATTTGAACAGAAAAGGGGAGGTGATGTGGGATTCCCCTCTGCATACTTTGAATATGTTTTGTTGTCATTAATTAATAAAAAAGCCACTTTCAGCCAATTGCTTAACAGAGTGGAGCCATGTGTAAATCTGAACAGAGATGTGGAGAGAGAGTCAAGGAGATGCCATGTACCCACTAAAGAAGACAGATGCCCAGGATCCTTACTGGTAAACCACAAGTCTCTTGGTAAAATATAAAATAATAATGTCTTAATTTATGATATAAGAGCTAACTAGAAGGGCACCTAAGCTATTGGCAAAGCAGTCTTATAATGAATACAGTTTCTGTGTGATTATTTGGGTCTAGGTAGCTGTGAAGCAAACAAGCAGTCTTAGCCTACACTCCTTTTTGAGTTTCTTACAATTAACTGCTGTGGGAACTCCTTTAGCCAACAGCCGTTAAGATACCAACCCACTTTTGGCATGGTCTCGTGTACTATAAATACAGATATAAAAACATGTACAAGTCCCTTGGCTTCTGAATTCGACGCCAGTTCCCCATGCACACAGAGTACTATGGATCACTCCACTTTCTATGAGTTTACTCCTAATAAATAAACCTTTGTTATATTCCTTTCTGGGTGTCTGTAGAACTCTTTTATATGGCAACAGAATGGCATCCATATGCTTGGAGCTAACCCGTGTGGCCAGCCACACACTTCAGATCTGGGTACTTGTGTGCCTGTTCAGGGTTATGAGGAAAGTAGCTGAGAGCATGCTTGCCCCTCAACACCCCTGCCTGGGAAGGCAGCTGGACTGGGTCTGATAGACATGAACAGGCAGGAAAGCATGGCAGATTCCCTCTGCAATACAAGGAGACATTTCCAGACTGTGCAGCATGCTGCATGCAGATTGAGTTTTACTCAGACAAAAAGTGCTTATGTGCTACACAGTGTGTCCCAACATTGAGGTGGGAGCACAGCTCCCACACAGCAGTCTCAGAACCTGCGGTGAATATACCTCCATCATGTTGGAAGAGGCAGAACTAATTAGCCCTAGTCAAGCGGCTTAGCATTTTAAAAAGTGCTCCTTGTCAGAAAATGATTACACATATGCAAAAAAAACATATTCAGAAAAAAGTAAACATCTAAACAGGTCATAGTGTGTTGAAAAAAATATATGTAGGCTTTGGAGAGAGAGAGAGAAAGTAAACAGCTATAAAAAGAAGTAAAATCTTTAAAGAGACAATAAGTAAAATAAAAGAGTACCTACAGTTATAGATTAAAGGAGTAAAGAAAAATAAGCCACATGAAGATGGAATATACACAGAGAGTCTGAATTATATATATTATTGTGTTTTCTTTGAATTTTTGACTGCAGAGAGATATTTGATTTTGAGGGCTAATATGCTAAACTAACATATATATTTTCAAGGTATCTTGACTTCAAATTTGAGCCTAAGGATATATTACTTTGAAAAGAGATTCTGCTTTTTTTCCCCACAGAAAATGAGCACCTGTGGATTTCTTCCAGGCTAATATGTTTTGATGGAACAAGACCTCCAAAAGGTCTCTGTGAACCTAAAAAATACTTCACTCAATAAATAGCCAGAAACAGCTTGGAAAGAACAACACTCAAATTCCCAAAATAATTGTTTTTAGATGTTAGTTTCCATTTAAAGGGGGTTATATGTAATTTTACTATGTTAAAGTGAAATTCTTACTTTTAATTTAGACAGAAAAGGGAAGATGAAATGGTATGTCCTTCTGTATATGTGTTGCTTTTATTTGTTCATGAATATAACTGTTTCAGCCAATGTATTATCAGAGCAAAGCCAGACAGGAAATTCAAACAGAGATTTAGAGAGAGAGTTAGCAGAGTCAAGAAGTTACAAAGCTCCTGAAGGAGAAGGACACGCCAGTAAGTCAGAGCCTTGTGCTTATACACAGATTAATATAAATGAGTTAATATCAGATATCAAAGTTAGTCAATAAGAATCCTGAACTAATAGCCAAACAGTATTATTTTAATATAATTTCTGTGTGATTATTTGGTTCTGAGTGGCCAGGGAATGAAAGAACAGGCTCCACCTACAGAATGACAGATAGTTTAACTGAGCCCATCCTATGCTTTCCTTGGAATGTGTTTTTCTCTTTTTTCTTTATGTTCCATAGTTTTGGAGTATTATATTTATATTTTTTAAGATATTTTCAGGCTATCTGTTTCTCTGTAACTTAAGAATCAGAAAGAAATGAAAAGACATATAAAAAAGAAAGCATGTGAATACAAATTTCTAAAGTTTGATTCATTCCTTCCCATAGTCCAAATTTTAGATGTCACACTTATTTCTCTATTGTCTTAATAGATGAAATAGACTAATTTTACACTAAATTTTTACAATCATTATTTCTATTACTACTTTTACTTTTGAATCTTCATATTGGAGATAGGAATACTTTATGATCCACATTTACATGATCAGAAAGATTAAAACATTCCAAAACTTCTCTTCAGTTATTCTTACTCATGAATTTTACATCTTATGGCATTTCATTTATTTTTTAATGTCTATATCTTTCAGTTTGAAGGATTCCTGTTAGTGACAGGGAAGAGTCCTTGGTCTCTATCCCCAAATGATGGTTCTCTCTCTCTCTCTCTCTCTCTCCCTCTTTCTCTCTCTTGCATACATGCACACACGTACACACACACAATTGAACACCCACATTTAGTATTCATAAGATAAATTTGGTGAAGATACATTCTGTCTTTTGCAGGATTGGATTGTCTTTGATTATTCAGTTTTAAAAGATAGTTTTGCTAATACTATGTTCTCACCTATAGATGTTTCCTTTACTGCAGAAATTTCATGGCAGTGTCTTCTGATATAAAGTTTCTTCTGAGAAGACTGCCAGATAAATTGAGGTGTTATGTGTTATTTGTTGTTTGTTTCATTCAGTTTTGAGATCTTCCTTTAAATTCTGAGAGATTGACCTTAGCAGTAGAATAGAGTTCAGGTTCATTAACTATATTTTTCTTTTCTACCTACGTAAAATTTATTTAACAAAAATAAAGTATCACATACTTAAGTAACTTTATTAAACTCAACCTGTCTTCTTAGAGGATTTTTATTGAGCTTGAATAATTACAAAATTAATTGTGAGATTCACAGAAGTGTCTATAATTACTTAAGTATACAGGCAGGGTTCACATATAAATTATGTGAACATATAAAATATGTTAACACATATAATTATGCTATTCATATATATGAGGTAGGTTATTAGAATAGAATTTATGCTTTCTTTTTCAATTGCTTAATCTATCTTATTTCCTAAGATTGTTTCTAAATCAGGAAATTTGTAACACCAAGACTTTCTGAGTAAAATAATCTAGAAAGCAATAGTAACATTAAAGTTAGGGACACAGTTCACAGAAGATGGGTTATCTTAAGATATCAACAGATTGGGAGATAACAGACTGACTTACTTTTAAATTTTTGTTGGAAGAGTCATGACAGTCAGTGAAAAGTATGATGCTTGCACTTATGGCTTATTAGAGGGAAACACTATAGGTTAAAGAGCCAGAGGGAGAGAGAGCTGCATGAGTACAGCCTATTCAATGTGTGCACGGACTCTCCAGGTGTCCATTATCCAGAGAGTAATAGGCTTCAATAATCAATTTTGGTTTTAGAATATGCATAGGATGTTATGAATTGGAGATGTTTATATTATACTTAGAGTCCTAGAGCTCTTAGTACTCTACTATTTAGGCAGGTTTAACTGTCTAGCTAACTGATCTCAGAATTCCTTCCTTCAAATAGTCAAGACAGAACATTGTGGTTTAAACTACTACTCACCCCAAACCATGTTTTGGTTAGGGTCTGAGGCCTGCTGACAAGTTGTCATACAGAAATGACATTGTAGTTACTTAAGCATCACTGACAAGAAGTCAAGGGCAAAGTGCATGCTTCTTTTAGGACAATTGCTGGCTATGGAAGTCTAGAAGGAGACCGTGAACTCTCCAAAGTGACTTGAGATAGCTTGCTTAGCATAGGCTTCTACGAGAGCATTTTGAAATTTGTGCTTCATATTACATATGTTAGCTCTATACAATGTGGTCTTTAGTATAACTTGCTGAACAAAATAGTATTTGAAGATTTAACTTCAACTTGAAAATTTTATTTGCAGGCTTTTTAGAAATTTTTGATTTTAAACATATGAATTAACGATGTTGGGAAACTTTCAAAGTTCAGAAGAAATGGAAAATATACAGATTAACATAACATGCACATCTTAAAAATGGAGTATTATTAAACAATGAGGAATATAGCCTTATATATAGTAATTCCCCCAAAATAGCAATCATCACATTGGCTTTCAAAATGAATGAAAGAAGTTAATTTGGAAGCAGTCCAACATTTGATTGATATGATTTTCAATTTTAAAAGAAAACATGTATTAGAATAAATAATGTCAGAAATTCTTTCATTCAAAGTTTCAGAATGTGCTTGAAATGCAACTCTTTAATCAAGAGCTGAGGAGAAAACTCGTTATATAAATGTAAAGAATGAAAGTAGATTCATATATCTTACCTTGCACAGCAAGCAATATTAAAAAGAATCAAAGGCATAATATAAGACCTGAAATGTTTAAAATGTTTCAGGAAGAAACAGGGTAAACAAGTTAAGATATGAGTATAGACAAGAGTTTCCTGAAACGTAATCTGGTTACACAGAAAGCAATCCTAACAATTGACAGGAGGGATTACATAAAATTATGAAACTTCTATACAGCAAAAAAAAGTCATAAGCTAAGTAACAAGGGGAACGCTAAGAGAGACATACATGGGTGCATGGATTCCCTTGGAAACGGAAAATAGATAAGCTCCCATGAGTAAATTGGGAGCACTAAGGGAGGGAGAAAAGGAGAACATTAGGGAACACTGTGAAATATTTGAGTTGCGGGAAGGACAGAGAGGGAGAGCAAGGAAAGAGATATCTTGATAAAGGGAGCCATTATGGGGTTAGGGAGAAATCTGGTGCTTAGGAAATTCCCAGGAATCCACAAGGATGACCCCAGCTAAGACTCGTAGCAACAGAGGAGAGGGTGTCTGAACTGACCTTCCCTGTAATCAGGTTGATGACCATACCCTAAATGTTGTTATAGAACCTGGAACCTTCATCCAGTAACTGATGAAAGCAGATGCAGAGATCCATGGCCAAGCACTGGGCCAAGCTCCAGAGTCTGTTCAAAGAGAGGAAGGAGGGATTATATGAGCAAAGAGGTCAAGATCACCATGGGGAAATTCACAGAGACAGCTGACCACAGCTAGTGGAAGCTCACTGACTCTGAACTGATAGCTGGGGACATGCATAGGACCAAATTAGTCCCTCTGAATGTGGGTGACAGTTGTGTGACCTGACCATTGGCAGTGGAGCCAGCATCTATCCCCAGTGCATGAACTGACTTCTTGGAGCCCATTCTCTTTGTGGGGATAACTTGCTCAGTCTTAATATAGAGGGGAGGGTCTTGGTCCTGTTTCAACTTGACATGTCTGACTTTGTTGACTCCCCATGGAAAACCTTACCTTTTCTGAAGAGTGAATGGGCAGTTGAGTGGGAGTAATGTGGTGGGGAGAGGAGCCTGAGGAGGGGAGGGAGGGGAATTCTGGTTGATATGTAAAATGAAAAACCTTTTAAATAAAAAATTAAAAAGAAAAAATAAGAGTGAATAAAATATGAGATCTACATGGTGGAGAAAAATCTTGCTAGCTGTCTCAGGTGAAAGTTAATAGTGACAGCATATAAAGAACTGCAAAATTTTAAAACTAAAAACAATCAATTCATCCAATAAATAATTGAAACAATTAATTTAATAAAACTGAATAAAAACATAATATAAATAAATACTTTAAGGTCAATATTCTTAGCTTTTTGAGCAATGTAAGTGAAAAATATTTTGAGATTCTGTCTCATTTCAATTACAATGGCTATCAAGAAAATCACAAAAAGAAAGAATATAAGTGGGGATGATCTGAGAGGAGCTGCAAGAGGGGAGATGGTGAGACTATAAACAGAATATACTGTATTAAATTTTGTTGAATAATAAAAGTTTAAAAAAGATAAAAGAAAAAGAAATGCTAGTAAGGACATAAGGAAAATGAAACCCTTCTTCACCACTGGTGAAATAGAAGTTAACCACTACAGTCCCTGTGGAAATTATTATGAAGGTACTTGAAACATTAAGTTGAACTATAGGAGCCAACTTTGTCTCTCCTGGGTTTATACTCAAATCTCTCTAATCACTACTACAGAGGTACTTTCTAATCTACCTGTGTAGTTGCACTATATACCAGAACTAAGAACTAGGGCTGGTAATGAATAGATAAAAATATGATGAAACATACATATTACAAAGAAAATGATGAAGTAATGAAAATGGATGGAATCAGAAACCATTATGCCCAACAATATAAACCAGTCTTAGAGTGCATTTTGATATTTCTTCAGTTATGGGTGTGTATGTGAGAGAGGGGGGAGCAAGAAAGTGAACAATAAAAAGGCAAGAAAAGATCTCAAGTGTGATGATGAAGCAAAATAAGCAAAGAAGAAAAGAGACAGTAGAATCCATGTAATATTAAATAGTAGCTTAATAATGGAGAATATTGCAGGCAGAGAACAAGAGGATCAGCAAAAGGGGTTAGGAAAATGGGAGAGTAGCTGGGACCAGAGAGTGTATGAGTGCAATGTATCTGAATGCCTTGAAGAAGCACATACATCTGTAAAATAACTGTAGAAAACTAATACAAAAACAAAAAACAAATTAAAATATGCTATTAGCATAACTTTATCCAGTGACAAGGTGATGAAATCAGGACCTAAGTACATAAATCTATGGAGTGGGTTTCTCCAAACCAGAAGCTGAACTGGGACCATGCCCAATAGAATATGACCACATTAATATAGCTAATACAAGATTGTGTTTGTGTCTAGTATGATTGAGTCCTTCAAGGGAGATACAATTCTTCTAATGAGTCGTTGCTTCTTCTTTTTGACTTGTGGCTGTTCTTTCATAATATTTGGTGGATTATTATTTACATATTTACAACATTCCTGGAATTATAAAATGGACAGAGGACAACTGCAGAATCTAAGACTGCTTCAAATTAAGTTGCATTAAGAAAGAGAAGATTATGTTCTGTTGTCTTATACAATAAAGGGTATTAGAAGAATCTCTTCTAATACTAGACTCATAACCTGTTGAAAATGGTCAATACCTGAAGTTCTAGAGTAAAATAAAAGAGAGAGTCAAATGTGGGATACTGATCACATTAATCTGCTGCACACTTCGGTATGCACTGATAAATTTCCATTATCCTGGCGTATTATAAAGTATGGAATTAAGTCAACACAGACACTGCTATTTACCAAGATGGTTATAGAAAAAAATAGATTAAGAAACTCAGTAGATAAACTCCTATGATGTGGGAAGTCATTCTGTCTGGGTGCTGCTTTTATTGGTTAGTGAATAAAAAACTGCTTTGAGCCTATGGCTGAGAAGAACAGAAATAGGCAGGGAAAGCTAGGCTGTGTGCTGAGAGAAAGAAGGGCGGAGTCAGAGAGAAGCCATGGAGCGCCGCCAGAGTTAGACATGCTGAAACTTTGCCAGTAAGCCACTGCAACATGGCATACACAGATTAATGGAGCTGAGTTAAATTAATATGTAAGAGTTAGCCCTTAAGAAGCTAGAGCTAATGGGCCAAACAGTGACTTAAATAATACAGCTTCTGTGTGATTGTTTTGGGTCTAAGGTAGCCAGGTGGCCAGGGACCAACAAGAAGCCTCCCATTCCCTATGGTTGCCAAGTTTGATAAATGTTATAAAAGAAAAAAAGGCTTTACTCTTTAAAAAAGTTTGTAAATATTGAAATTTGAGTACCGGGAAAGTTAGGTTCTGTTTTGGGTCATATGATCAGAAAAGAATTTTTCTAAGGAGAAATGGTGCATTTGAGTCATGAACAACTATTGGTTTTGGTGAGGGGTAAGCCATACAGAGGAGGTGAGAACAGAAGGCAGAAAGAACTGAGTTCCAAAGTGCAGGGATATGTAAGCCAATAAAATTGAACAGTGTTTCTGGTATACAATTCACGGAGAAGAACCAGGAGACAATAAACAATGCACAGTTTATGTTTCATTTGTTTACTCTATGCCTTTAAAAGCATCTAGACACTGAGATGCTAATGGTATGGAGAAAAATGGTGAAACCAGCATATAGGATACAGTTTTCATGGCCTTAAGTCAAATCTTTAAGACACCTATGGCCACTAAGAATATCTCAAAAGGTTAAAAACAATGGTCTCATCTTAGACAGTAGGATTTTTTTTTCAAACTGAGAAAATAGGGGTGATTGAAAGCTAAATAGAATGTATTTATGAAGTATTGCTGTGAGGCAGTCATTTCTGAGCATGCTGGAGTTCAGAGTTGGATACCAGATAGCTCCTAGCACATACGGAGAAAAACAACAGGTGCAGACATGAAGTGGGAGAGACTATTAGTGCTTAGAATGACAGAGTGATGACTGTAGAGAAGAGCTACAGATGACATAATAAACCCAAGTGTGGCCACTGTGAGCCAAACCTGCATCTCTTGAAGAAGACCTGTGTTCATTCCAGACCCAGTCTGAGCAGCTGATAGGGCCTGTGTCTACTATCTTTAGCCTTGTTGACTAGCAGAGCTCTTCCCTGATACTAGTCAATATTTCTTACTCATTCATAGGAGCAGGGTCTGTCTCTGCAGCACACACACACACATACACACATTCCTGTCTTCTTCATAGCATGGTAAGGGAAACTGAACACAAACCAATAAAAATGTAAAAAAAAACCTTGCAAATTCTAAGGGTGCTGCACTATACCACAGTTTTCATTTTCTTTAAAGCCCACATGTATTCACTTAACATATTCTTATTTCATATTTACTATGAATTAAATATCAAAGCCACTATCTAGAAGAGACTTGTTTGCCATAGGCACACTTACAATTCAGGACAGATCTTTGATTTATTTTTACTTGAACACTATTTTTTGTTTCCTTCGCACCAATATGTTATTCAAAACTCTATTCACTCTCTCTAGCTTCAACATTCAGGCCCTTTGCTCTGGCAAAATGATTCTGTTTTACACTGGTCCTGTTGCTGTTAATCCTTCCATGAGCTGCATATCTTCTCTTTGAGTATAGTCTAGATTCTCTGTTTCAACACTGCTGTACCCTTTGCTAAGAAGCATGATAAGGTCAGAGCCCCAGGTATGTGAGGAACTGCATCAGATATCCTTGCAACTGATGTTTAAAACATTTTCAGCAATCCAGGACAGGGGATTTGGGCACAATAATCTCTTTAGTCACTTGTTATTCTTGTCACTGTTTTATCAGCGTCTGTCAGGCAGGGACACTTGCTGTCTCTGTTTTGTATGACATGACCATCCTGGCTATCTAGCAAAGATGAAGCAATTCCCCAAGCAAGTACTTATCATTGATGGCAATGCCAGCACTGAGACCTGCTCATCAACCTTCCATGAATTACAAATATTTCAAGTTGGATTCATTTTATTTTTAATGTTTTCCAAATGCCTGGAGAGCCCAGCATGGTAGAAATCTCCTTGGAGTAGCAGCTGCTTTCCTTGCAGTTCTGAGCAATCAAATTTGGGCAGTCACCCTTGAGTGATTGTGTTAACCGTGATACTTTTGCAAAAATGCTGGAGTTCTTTATATGGCTTAGTGACTATTCATATCACAGATTACCATATATATTTACCTTTTAAAATAAAAAGCATTCAAGTTAAAATCTTATGGAGTCAGATATATTTTAAACTTTGTTTTACCTATTTGTTATCTAATCTACTCTTAACATACAAAAAATGTGCTTACTAGAGTTTATTTCCTTGCAGTTCTCTTATTTCTAATAATGAGCAGTTTTAATTGTGACTAGGCTTAGGGGACATCTAAAGATTAACTACATGATCAATTTAATTGACCTCTTGAAACTTTTTTTCAGTGTGTGTATTTGTGTAAACCTGGTCAAAAGCAGAAGAGGAGGAGACAAAGGGGAGAGTGGAAAATGTGCTGATTTGCATCAGGAAACTCTGGTTCATTTACTATCTGTAGTTTTTACTCATGTTGATATTTAAAACACAGGTGAAGGGGTAGTGAGATAACTCTGTGGTTAAGAGCACTTTGTGCTCTTCCAGTGGAACCAGGTTTAATCACCAGAACATAATTTATAAATTACTGTAATTGTAATAATTATATAATTGTTACTCCATTCACAGGGGATTGTCTAGCCTTTGTGGGCACCAGACAAATATGTGATACACAGACAAACATGAGACAATAATGATGATGGTAATGATAATAATAAATTCATGGAATAAAATTTTATTCTCCCTAACTTAATCATCATTTAAAAAAAGTGTCAGGATATGCAGATAACAATATGTCTAGTATAATGTCACTTAAGTAGAATAATTTACTGCTATTAATTTTAAATCATTGTTCAATTCACTAGAAGAGACACAGAAGTCAACTGAAGACCCCATATAAATTTTAGTCATTTGTTAGTCTCAAAATTTCAAATTGAGGAAAATCTTTTCAAACATATCTCCATGGATGTAAGATTATGCTAAAATCTGAAGCTTCAAGATGGCTACTTTCAAAAGTTCTTTCTTACTCTAGAGAAATTTATTAATTTACCCATTCTGTGCTCATAATTAGACTTTGTCCTCAGCTTCTAGAGTTATGTCAGGATGAGCACGAGTTAATGATGGTACCTCAATGAACTGTGATGGGATTGAATAACTCTAGACCTATGGCGCAGATCTAGGAAAAGATAAGGAGAATTGGTGGATAAATAGATAAATATGATAGATAAATAAATAGATAGATGATAGGTAAATAGATGACATAGTTAGGTAATAGGTGATAGAATGATAGATAGATAGATAGATAGATAGATAGATAGATAGATAGATAGATAGATAGATAGATAGAT
>JABTXL010009180.1:132320-198526 GCA_025134845.1 Neodon shergylaensis | reverse complement strand
GATAGATAGATAGATAGATAGATAGATAGATAGATAGATAGATAGATTTGTGAACTGGGAAGGTGGGAGCATAAGTAGTTTGAAGTCAGCTTGGGATACATAAGACCCTTTCTGAAAATTTAAATAAAATACTAAAAACACTTAAACATTTATACTTAAGTTAGCTAGTTTTTCTGTTCTTTTCAAGTGAAATTATCCTGAATAATCATTCTGTTGCCTTTTTATGAAAATCAGTACACATTGTCTTGTTTTCTTCAGCTTATGGACATTAGTCATTTAATGTCCGTGAGATTCTGAATGTTCCCTGTTTCCCATGTTACAACGACCACAGCTTTTGAGATGGTCACTGTTGCAACTACTTTGGTTGCCAACTAACTAAAAACGTAATATTGTCAGTGTGAGGTGAACGCTAATATTTGACATTACAGATTAAATACATCTTTGTGTTTTCAATTACAGACAAATGTAGTTTAAGTTGATTTAAGAGATACATTATGGGCTGATGTGTAAGTCCTAAAAAATGTTGAAGTTTTAAGCCTCAAGTCCCTTGGAATGTGATCTTGTTTGGAAACTGGGCAATTGGAGAGTAATCAGTCATGATTTATGCTGCTGAAATCATGCTGGAGTTGTATGGGCAGTACAGTATGACAAGTGTCCTCATAAGAAGAGGGACTGAAGACAGACTCACATCATTTAACAGATTCATCTGTTGCATGTGCCTGCCAAGGAATTCCAAGTCTTGCCAATAAAAATCAATGGTAGCCAAAAAGAGGTACAAGAGGATTATAATGCCACCACAAAGCATAGTTCTATTTGTACTGTTTGGATATTGTCTTATTTTGTCTTTTTTTTGTGGAAGGCTGGGAGCATCTTCATTTAGTCCATTTTTTCTTCCACCATGGAGGCCTTGAAATGGAATTCATGTTATCCAACTCAGTGGCAATTGCCTTTATCTGCTGAGCCATTTCAGAAGTCTTAGAATTACTTTTAGATGATCCACTTAATTTCTATATATTTATATGACAGAGTAACTGCACACCACTAAGTAGGAGACTTTGGTTTGTAGACAGGGCTGTTATGTTAGGAAGAAGATTCTCCGTCCTGCAACTCAACTGAGAACAATTCATCAAAGACCAGTACCTGCTCCTCCAAGACTGGGGTAAATTAGGCCATGCCCTGAGCCAAGAAGACTTCGTTGACACCAATTATATCTCTCTTAAATCAGGAAGTGATGTTTCTGTCCTTAAGATTGGAACCATCAATATAGTATCTATTAATAAAATTCTTTGGGCAGAAGCCAACCTCTTAGAATTTGGCATCACAATGCTGACTTCTACTTACTACTTTAATTTCCCTTCGAGATTAATTAACTTTAGGTCATTTTATAAAACCCCCATTTCCTAGGTGAAGGAAATAAAATTTCTTGTCAGATGAGTGAGACAGATTTCTTAGGTTCCTCTAGGTAGAAAGGGGGCTGAGGAGGGTGGAAGGTTTTTCACTCACAGAAATGATTTGGCTCTTGCTAAATAATTTACAAGTTATGTATAAGATTTGATTTTTTCTTAACAGTGTTAAGGAACAATATGAGACAAAGAAGGTGATGGTTTAAAAAAATATCTAATCCCTATTTCATATAGTAACTACCTTTCAAAACTCTGTTACCATTATGTGGCGATTTCAGATCCAGAATATAAGAATCTTAAAGGACAAAATGATATTATTATTATAATGGCTTGGAGTTTTTGGTTCTGAAAAACTACTGCTGTGTCATATTCTTAGTTACAATGTATTTAATATTAAATATTGTATTATATATGCTCAGAATTACTAGGTAGACTAGTTGTATTGATAGACATAGAGTTCAGTCAAAGATTCTGCTTCATTAAATAAAGAGTAGGACATCGGATCTCAACTTATGATCTTCACACACACACACACACGCACACACACACAAGTATGCATGTGCACATGCATCAGGCCCACACATCTATATTTATACACACTCAAAAACATAAATGTACCATATACACAAAGAATCAGCTTCTAAAATGCCTTTATCAGTTTCTTTTAGTTGGTTATTGAATGGACACTAGCCCATGCAAGCAAGTGGCTCTGGCAGGCTTTGACCTTCTCCCCCATTTCTTCTGCTTTGCTAAATTTCATTAGATTATATTCCTGAAGCTAGCTCTCAAGGTATATTCCCTTAGTTGGCAATCCCTCCTCCTGAGGCAGACTACCAAAGTTCAACTATCAAAGTATTGAAGTCTAGTGTTTGGTTTACTTAATTAACATGTCTAATTAAAATTAAATTTAAAATTTAAAATAGAAAAACCACCTCAGGCTAACATGGTGTTTCCCATTTTACCTTCATAAACTGCTGTTTGCCTATGTACCACTTCCCAGCTCCTCCATACTTCCCCACCCACCTAAATCCATACCCTTTCTTCTCTCTTTCATTAGAATACAAATAGACATTTATAATAACAGCAACAATAACAAAATATAAAATAAAACAAAAGGAAATAGATCAGGTTATAACCAAAGAAAGCAGTAAAAAGAGCCAAAGAAAAAGTACAAGAAACGCATTCAGACAGTGAGACACACACGTTCACACAGAGAGAAAATAAGTAAAAACAAACCATAATAGATGAGCAAAAGTTCTGTAAAGTTAACAGAGAAAAACCTCTCCACTTATGGTACAGGTGACTCTGCAGAAGAGGCGGTGGAGAGAGAGGGGATGGAGGACACCATGGAAATAGGCTTTCTGACGCTACAGGGCTCAAGCCCATAGGAATTCACCGAGACCGTGGAACATGCACAGGCTTAGCACAGGTCCAAGCCAGATGGGGCCCCAGTTCTGAAAGGGGAAATAGACACAGGACCCATCCCTACCTTGGATGCTATCTCTAACTGATAACCGTTTGCAAAAGAAAAATTAATTTTTTCCAATGGAATCTCAAAGTGTATACAAACCACACTTACTATCAGGCCCCTTGCCCAGCAGTAGATAATCAACACAAAAACAAGTGCAAGGGTATTTTGGGAAGTCTTTTGCATCACAATGCTTTGTCTGTGCTCCTATTTCTGACTACTGGAAGTTAGTCATGTCTGAATCTGCTGGCATTATCTTTAAACATCTATTATTTTAGAGAAAGCAAACCTATCCCCAATTCCAGTGCTGAATATAAAAATTGAAATGATTCTAAATATATTGATGTGGTAACAGGCTATATTCTGTCTGTCACTATTACAGATTCATAATCTGGAACATCTTTTGTATAAAACCTGAGTTTTCTTAGATACAGAATTCAATCCCTTTTCTCCATGAGATGTACACATGGGGGCATGGCTGCCAATGAAAGTGGGAGGCACAGACATGGTAACCACTTTAAGTCTGCAGTCAGTAGTTTCTCTCTACACATAGTTTTCAAGACTTTGAAAATATGTTTTATTTATTCATTTTTTGTCTTCAGGATATGCAACTGTAACAGTTTTTTGAAAAATAAACACACTTAACAAAATCCTTACATATAACAACTGAGTTTTTCTTCTTAATTTGGAAAAATGTTATGACCCCTCAAATCCAAAAAATCCAGAATACCACAGAGCATACAGAGAAAGTGTGCAGAGAAGATACAGTACTTATATATAAATATATATGTAGAAGTGTGTTCATATATATATGTGTGTGTGTGCATGTGTATATATGCATACATATGTGTATTTTTGTGTATGTGTTTGTATATGTATGCTTGTATTTGTATATGTGTGTATTCTGACATGTGTATGTGTGTTGGTATATGTATATGCATGTGTATGTGTGTATGTATTCTGTATATGTGTATGTGCGAGTATATGTGTATATTTGTATATATATGTGTGTGTGTGTTTGTATATGTTGTATGTATGTATATGTTTGTATATGTGTGTGTGCAAAACCAGATTGGAATAAAGACATTTTCTTCTTCCCATATAAAGCAGAAACTATTTAGTTCACAAATGCTTTCCTTTTGGGTTTGCATAAAATTCTACCTGACTCTGTTAGCTTTTAGAAACACTACAAAAACAAGGTGGTGTGGGGTGTGTCTTTAGTTAAAGTCTGGTGAGAAAAGCAAGGACTCAATGTTAAAGCTTCAACAGTAAGTGGGCCATGAAATGAAAACACTTTCAAGTGCTGGTTCCATTGTGTAATGGTTAGCACTCTGAACTCTGGAAATGCTTTCACCTAGTTTTTAAAAGGCCTTTACCATAAAGTACAGGGTCAAAATTCTTCCTGGAATACAGGAGAAAAAACAAAATGTCCAAAATTGTACTTCCCATAAAAGCCAACAGAAATCATGTAATAATTGCTCTTGAAAATTCTTCAATTTTATACACAATTTAAAACCTATGAAAAAAGACTGGTGCATAGGTAAAGTTAATATCTCCTTGAGAAAAATAGTTAGGAAACTCATTTAATAAATGCGAGGTTGTTATCAATTTAGAAACAAATTAATTTTATGTTTAGGCTTTTAAAATAGCTTATCAATTACATCTATCTATTTAAGATTTTAGGATGCTTTTCACAATCTGTCCTGCTGATGTCACATAATTGCACTCACATATATCCAACAATAAAGAAATTGCCCTTAGTCGTCATTGCTTTTAGAACTCAGGATAGCACACAGTAAACACAGTATACTGCCAACAGAGCAATAATGTTTAATGATACCAAAATAAAAGTTTAAAAGTTGGAGGTTTGTCCATGATTCTATTTTTTAGAATATCCTCAAGCACAAAAGTGTTAGAAAGCAGCGAGATGCAGGTATCCTTCACCACTAAGTCATAAAAGACTAAAACCAGAGTATATTAGGCATTGAAGTATCCGTGTCAGTTTGTTGTTGAACTCATGTTTCAGATGTGACCGACCTGTGTAATGGGAGAAATTTTGAGGCAGAATGTCAGATCATTCATTTGAGATCTATGGCTGCGAGTTAGTTAAAAATCCACTGAAGGTTGGGCAGAGGAAATGGCTTGGCGTGTAAAGCGCTTGTCAGATAAGCAGAACAATGGGACTTTGAATCCCCAGAGCACACATAAATCCCCTTACTATAGCACACAGTCTGTGTTCCATGTCGTCCCATTGTGAGATGAGATGAGTGGCAGAGAATTTCTGAAAGTTCACTAGTCAGCTAGTCTGGCATACACAGTGGGAGGCAAAGACCCTTCCTCAGACAAAGCAGAAGGCTGGTGCTGTCTTCTGAAGTCTGTGTGTGCACTGGGGCTTACACATATACATACACAGAAACAAAATAAGTATCGCTAAATACACTGGTTGTTCTCTGATGAATTATGGGTAAAGGAAAAAATATTGAAAATTTTCATGTAGAAAAAGTACACTATTGTTTTATTATGCTTAAAATTATTTCTTTTCTTAAAACTTTTTATTGGTCATAAATCTAAATCAAATCCTAGTTTAGCAAAAAAAGGCCAATAAGGGGAAGAGAGGTAGGTTTTCTCTTTCTTCATTTATTGCACTGTGCAAAAGCCTGCAGTGGAATTCTTACTTCTTAATTTCTAGGTAGGGTCCATTTCTAGAATGCTTTCAACACACTAGCCATTGTAAGCTAAAACAAAGACTAGGTCAAAGATGATATTTGTTCCTAATAACTTATAAAGAAGTTAGCAGTAAAAGAATCACCCCCTGCCCTCCCTGAGAGTTCCATCTAACCAAGGGCCAGTGCTGCACACAGATGTTTCCTTAGCCAGGAAGAAACCAAATTTGGTGTTAGATTTACAAATGCAATCTGTTTAGCATTTTGCTCACACATAGCCAGAGCGGTGATTGTGGTAAAGAGTGAGCACACAAAATGTATTATTAACGTTTGCTTCTGGTGTGATGCATATGCCACATGAAATACAGCCAAACGACTGCAGGGTAATGATTTCCTAAAAGCACCAGAGAGCAGATGGGAAGTGTGATTCCAAGGTCAATGATATCATCTAGGAGATGGTTAGAAGTCTTAACATATTTTACTGTTTACAGGAGATTTTAAACAAAATATCTCTTGGTAAGTTTTAATTTTTCAGAATTATTTATTGAGATATACACACATACACAAACAAACATATATATATATATATATATATATATATATCCATATACATGTATATACACAATTTTCTATTTGGGGTTATAATTATTATGGTATTTATCATAGTCACAAGATTGAACAATCACCATTGCATATTATATAATTTATTTAAAAATTATTTTAGTATAATATATTATTAATTGCTTGCAAATTTAATTAAATTATTTTGATCATATCCACCTGTTGTTACTCTTCCTGACTTCTGTCAGATCTACCATTGTTGTGGGAGGCTGATTGTTTGCTCCTGGCCAGAACCAAAAGAATCACCCAGAAACTGTATTAATTACAACACTGGTTGGCCTATTAGCTTATGCATATTCTTAGCTCACTATTATCTCTCAAATTAACCCATTTCTCTAATTTTATATTTATATTTTACTACAAGGCTCCTCCCTACCAGCAAGGTTCCAACTTGCAGCTTGTGTCTTTCTCCTCTGGTGGCTCCATGTCATCCAGGGACTCTGTCTTCTTTCTCCCAGCATTCAGTTTAGTTCTTCCTGCCTAGCTCTACTCTACCCTATCACAGATTAAGGCAACATATTTACTCATTAACCACTAAAAGCAACACATATACAGAAGGACTTGCCACACCATACAACCTCTTTTTAAAAACCACTAAATCTAGCCTTTGATGTCTATATCTCCTGATTGTGGGGCTATTCATTGAAACATGGTCAACCTATGAAGACTGCACCCTTAGAGAAAACTGACTCTCCCCCCCCCCCGAAGCCATTAATTGTAAATGGATCTCTATTTAGAGGTGGAACGCTCATTGAGTCCTCTCCTTTCCATGCTAGACTTGATTTTTAAATCCACTAAGTTATTGAAGGCAATCTTGATGCAGTCTCACACATTGGTGGAGACCAAAATTTTGAACTGTTTTTGTAAAAAATCAAAGTAGCTAGAAAGGAGGAAGCAGGAAATAGGGTAAGGGGAAAAATTAAGAAAGAAGGTCAAGAGAAAGTAGAAGAATAGAAAAGGGGGAATTAAAGGAGTATCAAGAAAAATGATTGAGAAAAAGCAACAGGGGTAGAAAGAATGGAAGGAGGAAGGAACAGATGTTACAAGGGAATGTTGTGTCCAAATGAAGATATGAGTTCAGTGCAAAAGAAGTCGAAATACATAGACTGTCAACAACAAAGCAAATATCCTGACCATGATTAAGAAGAACCATGAAAGAAGATGGTGAGGTACATTCATGGACTTCATTCATAACAGTGCTGTGGAGTACCAGTGCTGTATGGCCTCTCTTACAATTTCCAGTCAATACAGCCACAGAAGGAATTCTTAAGCAAGCCCAAATTTTGCTGATGTGTTTATTTAGAGAGTCTACAGTTGAATATAACCTTTCCCTTTCACTTACTCCTCTTCATTTACTTATATTTCTAATGTGGATTATTTGTGGAAAACTGAATTTGAATGAAAGAAATGTGTGGTGTGTGCTAATATTCTCAAAACTATTAGGTAGTTATGTGTAAGAAATATTATGTATGGTTTTTTATTTTCTTTACCTTATTTCTACTTTTTATTTGTTTTCATTTTGGATAGGGGTACTATAAGGGCACTTGATTGTGGACATATTTCTTCATATATCAGAAATGGGTTAGTATTATTCTTTGTTCAACACCATCTACAAGTAACTTAATTTTGATTTTCATATCAACCAGAGTACATTGCCCAATTTAACCTGACAGCCATGGCATTTATTTTCGTAGCACATTTAGAATTACATTTACAAGTCATTGCTTGCAAGAGTAAATTATCTATTTGTTCTCTTATATTTTGATGCACACAACCTTTCTGCAACACCTGAAAATTTCTTTTTTATTATGGAAATTCCCTCCTCATCTAATCTATTGTCTTCAGTCTTTTTTCAAAATCATATTTTGTTCTAAACCATGAACATCTTGAAAAGCCTTTAAAAAACAATATTTATGGAGAGAGGAAAAATATTATTAAAATTTTTATATTTTTAAATATAAATATTATAAAGTGTTTATATATAAAAATTTAAAAAATATGTTGTTTAGGAAGTCATTGAAGGTTAAATTAATATCAATCTTTCACTTGCCTAAATGCCTATAAATGACTGAAATCTCCAGTTGTATAATATGTAAGCTGTGATGTTTCCTTATGGAGAATGATAACGTATATATACATACATATGAAAGTTCACTTGTTCCCTTGACTTTCTATTAGTTGTCATTTCTGAGCATAAAAGTAAGAGCTTATTATGGAGGAGCGACTAGAAGGCATAATGAAGGCAATTATCTCTTACTCATCGATGGATGTCTTAAGTGGCAAGGGAATTTTCCCCATTTTTTCCAATTAGTCTTTTAAATATCATATGTGCTCTTGATTTCTGAGATCCAAATTTTGATAAATAGAATATCCCTTCATCTTTTAATCATCTCCTTCAATTCCATGATCATTATCATCTGCAGCATATAAGCATCACTATAGTCAGAAGTACAAGTTAAAGGAGATATATTTCAGAAATACTTTGTTTCCCAACCTGTATATTAAGCTCTAATAATATTACAGCCAAATGTTCAAACACCGTCTCATTTTGCAAGTCAAACATGGCTTTTATGTGGTGTTCAAGTGTCTTTGTTACTGTTCTATCACTGAGAAGAGACACCCTGGTAGTGTTGAAGGAAAGCATATGTTTGGGTGGCTTGGTAACAGTTTTAGAAGCTTAGTATATTATTACTATGGCAGTAAACAGGTGTAGTGCTGCAGCAGTAGCTCAGGATTTTACATACTATTCTGCAGGAAGCAAGTAGAGAGGAGACGCTGGGTTTGTTGTAGGCTTTTGAAACCTCAAAGTCTACACGCAGTGACACGTTTCCAACAAGGCCACACCTCCTAAACCTAATCTTTCTATAACAATTCCATCTCTTCATGACTAAGCATTCAAATTATGAGCCTATAAGGACCATTTTCATTCAAACCACCACACCAAATAACCACAATTTTCACTGTTTTGACAACAACAGCAAGTCGAACATCACTCTCATAGAGTCTTTTCTGTGTTGCTTACAGACCTGATTCACCTGGCAGCTACAACCACCAAAGTGACCACCAAAGGGAAGTAAAGACAAAGGAACTGCAGAAAGTCTACATACTTTGGGTTTAAGAAAGTCACATATGATTTCTGCACAAATCTAGTAGCTGGAATTAGAACCCTGGCTTGGCACTAATGCACATGCAGCGTTTTTGGAACACTGATGGCTCTTTCCATACCCTACTCTACCTTCCCTGGCATCTTCAAACTCTACTTAACCCAGCACCTTCTGAAAAGTCTTCACCACTTCTCAATGGAAAAGTAGTCCACACAGAACCCCTGGCAGCCTCATCCTTACCATCTCTTGCCTTATTGATTAGGTGCTTGTTTTCTGTGAATCATATATTTATTTTATAATTTCCCCAACAGGAACATTTTAATATCAGGAAAATATTTGACTTGCTTGTTTCCAAACAACTTTTACTAGTCTTCTCTTTAATTGAACCTATTAATTTAAAAATCTGTTTTACATGTAAATATAGTAGATTAATAAAAATACTTCTATTCCTTCATAAGAAACAACTGAAACATAACCACAATTAGCAATTTTAATGAGAGTGATAGACAGAATTTACACTATGATTTATGCATTTTAAAACAAAGTTGTCTACATCTCATTAAATGCACAATAACCAGATGAGGCCCATTAGTATTATCAGGTATAAACAAGATAATTAGGGATAAATGGAACAAGGGATTTCCCCAAAGCAACACAGATTATGTTACAGAATCTAGACACTAGGTTTGTGAAAATTCCTCATTATTCAATTTACTTACCAAATAGACATTAGGAGAAGGTTTCTGGATCACTTAAATTGCATATAAAAGTCAGCATTTACTCTGAGAAATGGATTAATTATACGGATCAAAGGTGTCCTTTTATTCTTAGTTGTAATCCAGAAGCTAAAAGACACACAAGCTGGCAAAGAAGACGTTATAAAACTCCTGAGAAATGAATAAAAAACATGAAAAACTGAAGAGGAAATTTGTAGAACCAAAGGATGAAAAAGAGACAGACAGTGAATATCAACCCAGTGTGTCTACTGTGAATCAATTCATGAGATGATGCCAACAAATAAACAAAATGTGGACCTTGTCAAGACAAGGTATTGATTCAATACAATTCTGTGAAGGAGAACCAAAATAACCATTGCAACAATAATAAAATGTTCTATAGTATTTTCAACCAAAATCTGAAAAAAGGAATTTTGTTTTATGGATGTCACTGAGCAAGGCTTCAAACTGGGCTTGAGTAGCTGTCACATGATTAAACAACTTATTTGGGAACATTTCAACCTCAGGTCAACCTGTTTTTAGGAGGACTTGTCATACTACTCAGACTAAGAATGAATCAAAGTTCAGGTGGCTTAGAAAAAGAAGGAAATTTAACAAAGTTTGAACAGTGCACTTCTTTCCATATTAAGCAGGTGAAATACCATTAGTCATTTATGAGATAAGGCAGAGCTGAAAAGCTTTTGTGGGACACTATGGTGCCATTAAACTCATGAATTCACAGTGGCTGTGCCATCATACACCACAAGATTGAACCAGACCCAAACCAGTCTAAATCTCAGAATGAATAGTAGTAGTATTCATAGACTCATTTACTGAGGAGCTATTGTTTCTTCCAGGGATACGGCCCATGAGAGGTTATCCATGCTCCTGTAGATAGCTCTACATGTCCATAAAGACATGATTATATGGACTCAGTTTTGTTGTTGCTGTTATCTGATGGTTTTGTAGAGTACGTAAATTTGGGAGGCAAAAGTGGTAGGGAATGAGGGGGAGAACTTTGAAGGAGGAAATTAAGAATGGATCAAATCACATTATATGATATATGATATCATATAATAAAAATAAACAATGGGGGGAATGATTATGTCTGATTGTCTAGTAAGGCACTGGAGGTGGGAGGTAGTGGAATGATTTTGAGAGATCTAAACAGAAAGGAATTGAACTGGACTTGGTGTTTCTTGCCATGAGCAATTTTTCAGTGGACTAGGACATAGGAGAAAAAATATCACTCTGACTGTTTCCTGGCTTATGGGGCCCTACTACAGTACATTTTCAAAGCCATATTTTTTCCTAAATCCTCATCTACATCATAAGAAAGAGAAGTTTTCAAAACCGATCAGATGGTTTCCAGAAGATGACTGTCAAATAGAATAGATTCTGGGCCTCACTTGCTGTTTATCATGAGTACGTGGTATTTCGTGGTAATGGAGCTTGTCTGGCTGGTACGTTTGACTCTGTGTTCTAGTACAATGTCAGCTTGCTAGATTATAAAGTAGTAGTAAAAATTCACTAATAAATGTGAATAGGTAAACCTGAAAAAATTTCAAAACATACTCTAATAAGCAGAAAAGTAAACAGCATTATAGTGATAATGAAACTGTACAGAAATTTAGGACAAACTCATTAATATTTCACTTCAAAGTTCATTTTATTTTCTCAAATTCACTTATTAAGGTGAAGGTCATTTACCTTAAGGTATGAATGTATTCTCAAATATACCAGAAAATCATCACTAAAATGGTAAATTATAGTTGCTATGAAGCAATTTGTCTTGTAGGAATCTTGGTAAGCTTGTGCATCTTCCTCCTTTGTCTTTTTCTCTATGTGGTATGCTTATTTATATACTGCATGTATACGTACAAATCATAAAAATATAACATCTATATAAGCATCTTTGGCCTCTCTTGACTTGTTATGACATCTGCCATGTTCTCTCATTAAAGATGATAAAATCTTTATAAACCTATTATGTTTATGTGACTCATAATAATGATTTACCTCTTTAGGATAGTAAGTAACATCTTATTTTGAGCCAACCCCAATTTTTAAACACTAGAATGGGTGTTTCTCATTTAGTTTGTCAGCTTCCCTAAAACAAAGTCATTTTATGCATTTTATCCTGTTTTTTTCTTTCAATAATTCTGAGGACATGGGAAAATAACTACACATATTCTCCCCATGTTAAAGGAATCTGGCAATCTGAGAAGACGTTTCCTCCCAGAGAGGAAAACAGGTGGGTATTTACTGGGTGAATTCAAGCCTTTCATCTTGAAGTTCTTGTCTGTTAGTCTTTTTCTCCAAATAATTGAACTTGGATGATGTTATCCTGAAGTGGGAGAGCAGACAAACTTTGAAGTGGCACTGGAAGGTAAAGGGAGAGAGACTAAGACTTTCACCAAAGCAAAGCGATAGGAGAGAATGAAGGATGATGAGCTTCTGCTCAGAGATTTGAGGACCAGGATAAAGAGATTTGATTAGCTGGTTCAGGGAGAAAGAAATCGATAGGAAAGGTAAGCCATTTGAAATCATGATTTGAGGGAAGCCCGGGATCAATCTGGGCTAGGAATTACTTTTTCTAAGGCTCAGCCATACTATTTTCAGTTAGATAGGCTTAGAAAAAAATCATATCTAGTCTGAAGTAAAATCATGAATGCTTTACCTTATAAAATGAGAACAAATGTTTAGACTCTAAATGCTAAGAGCAAGAAAATTCTTCAACATAGTACATCTGTCCCTCTGTACATTTTTGAAGCTGTATTCAAATTATTGACAAAATGGTTCAAAGGTTAAAACTGAGGAGATAGATAGATTGGGTTGAAGAGTATTTGAATAAGCAAATCATCCAAAATAAGATTAGTTTCTAATGCAATTTTTTTTTTTAAGGAACCAACAAGGCTGTCATTTGGTGAAATAAAAAAAACACGTTGTAATTTTTTGGATTGAGGTATAGTGTATATAAACTAAGTACTTCAAAGTCACTCATCATCAATGAAACAAAATTAAGTTTTAATCCTCACCATGAAGCCTAACGTCATGGTGACTCTCCCTTCTTCATCAAGATTCCGCCCCCAAATGGTATCATTTATGTTTGACTGCTGTCTTAGGCTATCGTTGCTGGGATAAAACACCACGAAAACCGCAAGCTGGAGAGGAAGGCGGTGATTTGGCTTATGCTTTTGCATCACTGTTCATCACAGAGGGAATCAGGACAAGAACTCAAACAGAGCTGGATTCTGGAGGCCGGAGCAGAGCCAGAGGCCATGGAGGAGTGCTCTTACAGGCTTGTTCCTGCTGGTTTATTCAACCCGGTTCTTTTGTAGAACCCAGCTAACAATGAACTAAGCCCTAACCACATCAAACACTAATTAAGAAAATGCCTTACACTTTTTTTCTATAAATACGATCTTATGGGGGCATTTTCTCAAACAGACTCTCTCTTTCCAGATGACTCTAGCTTGTGTCAAATTGACATAAAGAGAACTGTCAGAATCACCCATCAGATTATCCTACTTTTGAACTCCAATAAATGAGATAACAAACATAAGAAAATAAAATCAAGGGCAAGTAAGGAGAATTACTTATAGTGGCTTATTTTAACACTGAAAAGATAAGAGAAATAAGCATCTCTCAAAAATCCTACATTTTTATTTATTTCATTTTACTATTAAAATCATTAATTTGTTACAGGGGATACTACAACTATCATTAAAAAACTGAACCAAATATTTCAGATCAATAATTGAGAAATGATCATGAAAATATTTTCCTCACTGGATAACAAAATTACTAACCAAATATATTCCCTTCCTTTTAGAAAAAAAACTTTAGAACCAGAAAATTCACTTTTTGGTATGTAGCAGTCTTCATTCTTTATTTTTCTATTTATTTTCTCAAGGGGATTTTTATTTTTTTTTAAAATAGCAAACTATGTTTTTCCATTATACATACCAATCAAGTTTCTACCCCACCACTCCTCCCATTCTTTCTACATACTCCCCCACCCCCATCCACTCTTTAGAAGAGTGTAATGCACATTGCTTTGGGGATGGTCCAAGGCCCTTCTTACTAAATCTAGGGTAAGCAAGGTATCCATCCAAAAAAAAAAAAAAAATAGGTTCCCAAATAGACATTACAAGCATTAGGAAAAAATACTGGTGCCAATGCCAGTGGACCCCCAGTCTGCCCCAGACATGCAACTGTCAACCACATTCAGAGGCACTAGATTGGTCCTATGCTGTGCCTTCCCTGCCTGGCTGGTGTTGGTCAGCTCCTATTAGCACAGGTAGATTGTTTCAGTAGGTGTACCCATCATGGTCTTGACTTCTTTGTTCATATTCTCATTCCTCCCACTCATCAGCTGGACTTTGGGAGCTTAGTCCAGTGCTCTGATGAAGGTCTCTGCTTCTGTTTCCATCAGTTGCTGGATGTAGGTTCTAGGGTATATATTTAAGATATTCATCAGTCTGACTACAGGGCAAGGGCAGTTCTGGTACCTTCTTTTCTATTGCTTAGGGTCTTAGCAAGAGTCATCCTTGTGGATTCCTGGGTATTTCTCTAGAGCCAGGTTTCTTGCTAACCCTGTAATGGCTCCCACAATCAAGATATTTCTTTTCTTGCTCTCATCTCTGTTCTTCCTCCAGCTTCACAATCCTGTTCCCTCAAGATCTCCTCACTTCTCCTTTTTCTTGCCTCCTCTTCCCTTTCCACCCTCTTCTCTACCCACAGCCCTATGTTCCCAATTTTGCCAGGCGATCTTGTCTATTTTGACTTTCCAGGTGGATCTATATATGGTTTTCTAAAGTGTTGACCTTGTTATTTAGCTTCTCTAGGATCATGAACTATAGGCTCAATAATATCCTTTGTTTATGGCTAGTATCCACTTATGAGTGAGTACATACCATATTTATCTTTTTGAGTCTGGGTTACCTCACTCAGGATGGTGTTTTCTAGTTCCATCCATTTTTATAGAAAATTCAAGATGTTATTGGTTTTTTTTTACTGCTGAGTAGTGCACACCTTCTTTACCCATTCTTCGGTTCAGGGGTATCTACGTTGTTCCCAGGTTCTGGCTATTACAAATAATGCTGCTATGAACATAGTTGAACAAATGTCTTTGTAGTATGATGGAACATCTTTTGGGTATATTCCCAAGAGTGGTATTGCTGGATCCTGGGGTAGATTGATTCCCAGTTTTCTGAAAAACAGACATACTGATTTCCAAAGTGGTTGTACAAGTTTGCTCTCCCACCATCAATGGATGAGTGTTCCCCTTACTCCACATCCTCTCCAGCATAAACTACCACTGTTGCTTTTTATCTCAGCCACACTGACTTGTGTAAGATGATATCTCAGAGTTATTTTGATTTTCATTTCCCTGATAATAAGGGTGTTTAACATTTCCTTAAGTGTCTTTTGGCCATTTGAGATTGTTCTGTTGAGAATTATCTGTTTAGTTTTGTACCCCATTTTTAAATTGAGTTATTTAGAATTTTGATGTCTAATTTCTTGAGTTTTTTTATATATATTTTGGAGATCAGGTTGGTGAAGTTTTTTTTCCCATTCAGTAGGCTGCCTTTTTGTCTTATTGACTTTTTCCTTTGCTTTACAGAAGCGTCTCAGTTTCTGGAGGTCCCATTTATTTATTTTTGCTACCTGTGTCTTGATGTTGGTGTTATATTTAGGAAGTGGTCTCCTGTGCCTATGCATTGAAGGTTATTTTCCACTTTCTCTTCTATCAGGTTCAGTATAGTCAGACTTATATTGAGGTCTTTAATCCATTTGGACCTAAGTTTTGTGCCTGAGGACAGATATGAATCTATTTTCATTCTTCTACATGTTGACATCCAGTTGTGCCAACACCATTTGCTGAAGATGTTTTCTTTTTTCCATTATAAAATTTTAGCTTATTTGTCAAAAATCAGGTGTTCATAGGTGTGTGGATTAATATATGTCTTCGATTTGATTCCATTGGTCAACCTTACTGTTTTTATGCCAGTATCAAGCTGTTTTTTTTTCCTTTTTTTTTCCTTTTTTTATTTTTTATTTTTTATTTATTTATTTATTTATTTATTTATTTATTTATTTATTTAAGACTTCTGTCTCTTCCCCACCGCCGCCTCCCCTTTCCCTCCCCCTCCCCCAATCAAGTTCCCCTCCCTCGTCAGCACAAAGAGCAAACAGGGTTCCCTGTCCTGTGGGAAGTCCAGGGACCACCCACCTCCATCCAGGTCTAGTAAGGTGAGCATCCAAACTGCCTAGGCTCCCACAAAGCCAATACGTGCAATAGGATCAAAACCCATTGCCATTGTGCTTGAGGTCTCAGTAGTCCTCATTGTCCACTATGTTCAGTGAGACCAGTTTTAACCCAGGCTTTTTCAGACCCAGGCCAGCTGGCCTTGGTGAGATCCCGATAGAACATCCCCATTGTCTCAGTGTGTGGGTGCACCCCTCGTGGTCCTGAGTTCCTTGCTCGTGCTCTCTCTCCTTCTGCTTTGGACCTTGAGGTTTCAGTCCGGTGCTCCAATGTGGGTCTCTGTCTCTGTCTCTTTTCATCGCCTGATGAAGGTTAATGTTCAGGAGGATGCCTATATGTTTTTCTTTGGGTTCTCCTTCTTATTTAGCTTCTCAAGCTGTTTTTATTACTGTAGCTCTGTAATAGAGCTTGATGTAAGGGATGGTTATGCCTCTGGAAGTTTCTTTATTGTACAGGATTGTTTTCGGCTATCCTGGGTTTTTTGTTTTCTATATGAAGTTGACTATTGTTCTTTCAAGGTCTGTGAAAAATTGTTTTGGGATTATGATGGGGATTGCACTGAATTTATAGGTTACATTTGGTAGGATTGCCATTTTTATTATGTTGATCTTACCTATCCAAGAGCATGGGAGATCTTTCCATTTTCTGGGATCTTCTTCAATTTCCTTCCTCAAAGAGTTAAAGTTCTTCTCAAGTAAGTATTTCACTTCTTTGGTTAGTGTTACCTCAAGATGTTTTATGTTATTTGTGGCTATTTTAAAAAGTGATGTTTCTCTGATTTCTTTCTCAGCTTCCTTATTATTTGTATATAGGAGGGCTACTGATTTTTTGAGTTGAACTCATATCCTGCCACATTACTGAAGATATTTATCAGCTGTAGTTCTTTGGTAGAGTTTTGGGTTACTTATATATATATACTAACGTATCATCTACAAATAACAAAAGTTTGACTTCTTCCTTTCCAATTTGAATCCCCTTGATCTCATTTTATTGTCTTATTGGAATAGCCAGAACTTAAAGACCTATGTTGAGGAGATATGGAGAAAGTGGACAGGCTTGTTTGGGTTTTTATTTATTGAAATCACTTTGTGTTTCTTTTCATTTAATTTGATGTTGGCTGTTAGCTTGTTGTATATTGTTTTTATTATGTTTAAGTATGTTTCTTGTATTTCTGACCTCTCCAAGACCTTTATCATGAAGGGGTGTTGGAGTTTATAGAATGCTCTTTCAGCATCTAATGAGGGGATCTAATGAGGTTTTTTCCCTTCAGTTTATTTATATGATGGATTACATTGATAGATTTTTGTATATTGAACCATACCTGCATCTCTGGGATGAAGCTGACTTGATCATGGTGGATGACTTTTCTGATGTGTTCTTGGATTCTGTTTGCCAGTATTTTGCTGAGTATTTTTGCATCCATATTCATGAGTGAAATTGATATATAATTCTCTTTTTTGGTTGAGTCTTTGTGTGGTTTTGGTATCAGGGTAACCGCAGCCTCACAAAAAGAGTTTGGCAATGTTCCTTCTGTTTCTATTATGTGAAACATTTTGAGGATTATAGGTATTAGCTCTTTTTGAAAGTTCTCATAGAATTCTCTACTCAAACTTTTCAGCCCTGGGTATTTTTCCATTGGGTGGTTTTTGATGACACTATCGAATTGCGACAGTATTCAGTCAACTATACAAGCTCAAACCAGACAAAATTTCAGCTTAGAAAGTAAAGTATGTGTGCAAAGTTCCTCCATTGACAGAGGAACATTTGATAGCTACTGGGAGAGCAAGTTCGTTTTCTTTAAATATGTGGCACCTGGTTATTTGCCCATATTCCAAAAAAGACCCACAGTCAAAAGCATTTGGCCAACACACATCAGAATCCATGAAGAAAAACAAAGAGGGAGAAAACTCTAAGCTGAGTGATAATGTTAGGAATATTTTCTACGCTCCCATGGTGGCATGAGGGTGGTAATAGGATGAATTTGATCAAAGGCATTGTTTAAAATTCTCAACTGCTTAATGAAATAATAATAAAAATAAACTATACATTAATAATTTTTAATATTTTTATACTTTTGAATTGTTCCATTAAAATCCATTTGAGCAGGAATTTATAAAGTTGTTAGTTTTTAATAAAAGGACTTTTAGTTGACATTAAGTAACATTCATAAGAAGCACCTAAACATTTTAATTTTAATTTGTAATAACCTCAGCATGGAATTTTGAATCAATTTATTAATTTACTCCTAAATTTAAGATATTCATTGTGGAAAACTGTCCGAGGTTGTTGTGAGCTGTTAATGTAGCCCAAATGACATAATAATCCAAGTATTGTTTCCACTCTGACAACTGATAACACAGTACAAGATAGAGTCATTTAATATCTTGCATTTCATAGTGTAAAAAGACAATATGACAAAAATGTTTCAAGTGTCTTCATCAGTTTTTGTGATGAATAGTGTGTACTTTTACTTTAAAGACTTTTAGAATATTGACTTGAATAACTATTTTTAATTTTAAATTATTTAGACCTCATTTTAGGTGTATGGTCAGACTCTTCAGTTCCAGGTTTAATATGCAGCTAAATAGTGGAGTTCATGATTAGAAGGCATAAAATTCTCCAGAAAAAAAAGGAGGGATAAAAGGAAGAAATATCAAATGAGAGAAAAAGTAAAAGGAAGAAAGAGGAAATAAAGCAGCTTTACATTATAATAGCACTTTTCTCCAAACATACAATGAAACAACAAACAAAATCCATGAATAATTTGCAAAGGTAGAGAAGCATATAAATTGTGTTTAGGCAATGAAAAGGCATATATTAAGATTGCTACCTTATAATTTCTGAAGTTAAACAGGTGGCAGTGCATACTGTTTAGAGAAACAGTTATGACCCAAAGTCTTCCTGCTAGTAATGGAGCCATGGATGGACCTCTAGGGAATCCACTTTTCTTAGAAGTCTCAAAACAGTGGCAGAGATGGTGAGAATAAGTTTAAAAACCAGGGCTTTTTGTCATGGGGCCTGGCAGTTTTTATGTGTTGAAACTGCACTTGATCTTGTCTATAATATGCTCTAACTTCTTATTGGCTAACTTTTACATCTTAATTTAACCCATTTCTATTAATCTGTGTATCACCACAAGGTAGTGGTCTACCAGCAAAGTTCCAGCATGCTATCTCAGGCAGTGGATCCATGGCATCCCACTGTGACTCTACACTTTTCCTCCCAGAATTCTGTTTAGTTTTCCCCACCTATGTTTGTTTCCCTACAGCTCTGCTCTAAGCCCAAAGCAGTTCCTTTATTAACCAATAAAAGCAACATATAGACAGAAGGACCTCCTATACCAATGCCCCAAATCTATTATTTTAGGTTGCACACCACATACAGAAATTGTCCAGCATAGTTTGCCCCACTAGCTGAAGTCAACTCCAATGATGAACCCTTATGTATTTATGAAAAATTGCATGATTTTCTACTTGATCATTTTCAATTACTGAAGAGACAGGACCCAGAAATCTATAACAGAAGTTTGAATCACAGCTTAACAAATGTTGGTAAGATTTTTAATGGTCACCATCAAGGAGTCTTCAAATAATGCTGTTCATTTCTCTTGCTATTATTTTTTACTAATATATACATATTTTTCTAAAGGATGACTGTATATTTACTTTTTTAGGTAAAATAAAGCATTTAATCTTTGTTTCACAATTTTAGAGGGTTATTAAGTGACTATCTGTAGATAAACACTGTTGAAAATCAGTATGAAAGAGACAGTAGGGAACAACTATTAAAAGATCTTTCTACATCTCCAGGAAAAAAAAGGTTGAGAGGAAAAAAAAGAGGAAGTAACAGAGAAAGGAAACAAAGAAGGAAAAGCAGAAGGAAGACAGTGTTGCAAAATACTAAGGAAGTGAAAGACATCAAGAGCTCACAACAGCACCAAACTCGAAGAAAACAACAAAGTAAGAAAAACTCTGAATAGTTTGCAATTTATTTCTTTATTTACAAAACGTTGTTATTTATCTGTGTCTTGCCACTACCTGAATGCACCTAGTTCCTCAGAAAAATAATTGACTTTCTCCCATAGGCATTCAGTTAATCTCTCAGCATTCTCTACCTGTGGCTGTCTTCCATGATCCATATTTGAACCACATATCTCAGCTATGTGGACTCCACACAGCATCCTTGTGTTGTCAATTGTCAGTGATGTCTCTTGAAGTCTGTAATGGAATTCTCATCTTCCTCTGAGCTCTGAGATACACCTCATTCTTTTAATCTAAAATTCTATAAACTCACCTTTATTCTTTTTGCATTTCTTTTACTCTTTTATTCGTGTTTGTCACACTATCCTCACCTTTTTAAAACATAAATACTATTTCCCTTATATATTGTATCCACACCTTATTTTTCCACAAAAAATCCTCCACACTGTTTTCATAGATTTGAAGATTAATTATTCCAAACTTCCCCCAGTCAAGGAGGCAACATGTTTGTTTATTAGTTTATAAAGCAAGAACATGTGAAGTATAGATTATTTCCCAATGAAGTGAGCACAGTAAAAAAAGGGACAATCTAAATAGCAAAATTTACTTCATCATTGCATGCACTTTTCTATGTGGGGGTTGTACAGTAAGCAGAGACAGGTTATTACAATCGCCCTTTGTATGGAGAAGAGACCTTAATAATCAACTCAAGACAATTGGAATTCTCTAAGAACTATGACTAATGTATTCATTTGAATGACAAATGTCCTCCGTAGCTCCATAGGCTTCACTCTATAAAGTCATAGGCCCTTTGAATTTTGTCCTTACATAATGGTCATGTGTCTTTGATCTTATGATGGACCAGGATCCCTTGATATAAATTCATGTTTTATTATCAGTAATGATAGTTCTGTCACTGAATCCAAAGGACTCCACCATGGCAATTTGAAACTGCTCCTGAGGGCACATATGAGCAGAGTGTTGGAAGGTAAGTTTTTTTTTTTTTTTTTTTTTTTTTGCTGTTCTTATTTATTTGCCTCTAAGGGGAAGCACGTGCTTGCTACAGACGGCTTGCTATCGTGATTGTACGCTTTACTTGCGTGATTCTCCTTAATCCTCAGATTGTCCAAAGCTCTGAGTAAAGTTGGCTATTGCGTGAAACTTTAGTCTGCCTCATTTTTTTTAATTGAAAAAAAAAATCCCAGCCTCCCATTTCCCTCCTCCTCCTCCCGCCCCTCTCCCCCTCCCACCACTCCTCTCCCCCTCCCTCTCCAGTCTGAAGAGCAGTCAGGGTTCCCTGCCCTGTGGAAAGTCCAGGGTCTTCTCCCCTCCATCCAGGTCTAGGAAGGTGAACATCCAAACTGGCTAGGCTCCCACAAAGCCAGAACATGAAGTAGGAACAAAACCCCATGCCATTGTCCTTGGCTTCTCATCAGCCCTCATTGTCTGCCATGTTCAGAGAGTCCGGTTTTATTCCATGCTTTTTCAGTCACAGTCCAGCTGGCCTTGGTTAGCTCCCAATAGATCAGCGTCACTGTCTCGGTGGATGGGCGCACCTCTCGTGGTCCTGACTTCCATGCTCATGTTCTTCCTCTTTTCTGCTCCTCATTGGGACTTTGGGAGCTTAGTCCGATGCTCCAGTGTGAGTCTCTGTCTCTATCTCCATCCATCGCTAGATGAAGGTTCTATGGTGATATGCAAGATATTCATCAGTATGGCTATAGGATAGGGTCATTTCAGGTTCCCTATCCTCAGCTGCCCAAGGAACTAACTGGGGACATTACCCTGGGCATCTGGGGACCACTCTAGGTTCATGTCTCTTACCAACCCTAAGGTGGTTCCCTTAATTAAGTTATGTGATTCCCTGCTCCTCTATCCAACCTTGTTATATCCCTAATCATCCCGTTTCCCCAAGTTCCCCCCATCCTCCCCTTCTCACTTTTCTCTCCCCATCTCCTTTTACCCCTATCCCAGCCCACCCCCAAGGTCCCAATTTTTTTGCCCAGCAATCTTGTCTATTTCCCATAGCAGGGATAATAACTATATGTTTTTCTTTGGGTTCACCTTCTTATTTAGCTTCTTTAGGATCACAAATTATAGACTCAGTGACCTATATTTATGGCTAGAAAGCAATTATGAGTGAGTACATCCCATGATCCTCTTTTTGGGTCTGGGTTACCTCACTCAGGATAGTGTTTTCTATTTCCATCCATTTACATGCAAAATTTGAGAAGTCATTGTTTTCTATAGCAGAGTAGTACTCTAATGTGTATATATTCCACACTTTCTTCATCCATTCTTCCATTGAAGGACATCTAGGTTGTTTCCAGGTTCTGGCTATTACAAGTAATGCTGCTATGAACATAGTTGAACAAATGCTTTTGTCATATGATAGGGCATCTCTTGGGTATATTCCCAAGAGTGGTATTGCTGGGTCCAGGGGTAGGTTGATCCCAAATTTCCTGAGAAACCGCCACACTGATTTCCAAAGTGGTTGCACAAGTTTGCATTCCCACCAGCAATGAATGAGGGTACCTCTTTCTCCACAACCTCTCCAGCAAAGGCTATCATTGGTGTTTTTGATTTTAGCCATTCTGACAGCTGTTAGATGGTATCTTAAAGTTGTCTTGATTTGCACTTCCCTGATTGCTAAGGAAGTTGAGCATGACCTTAAGTGTCTTTTGGCCATTTGAACTTCTTCTGTTGAGAATTCTCTGTTCAGATCAGTGCCCCATTTTTAATTGGGTTAATTAGCATTTTAAAGTCTAGTTTCTTGAGTTCTTTATATATTTTGGAGATCAGCCCTTTGTCTGTTGCAGGGTTGGTGAAGATCTTCTCCCAGTCAGTAGGTTGCCTTTTTGTCTTAGTGACAGTGTCCTTTGCTTTACAGAAGCTTCTCAGTTTCAGTAGGTCCCATTTATTTAATGTTGCCCTTAATGTCTGTGCTGCTGGGGTTATACTTAGGAAGCGATCTCCTGTGCCCATCTGTTGTAGGGTACTTCCCACTTTCTCTTCTATCAGGTTCAGTGTGTTCCGACTGATATTGAGGTGTTTGATCCATTTGGACTTGAGTTTTGTGCTTGGTGATAGATATGGGTCTATTTTCATTTTTCTACAGGTTGACATCCAGTTGTGCCAGCACCATTTGTTGAAGATGCTTTCTTTATTCCATTGTATACTTCTAGCTCCTTTATCGAAAATGAGGTGTTCATAGGTGTGTGGGCTAAAAACCGGGTCTTCTATGCGATTCCATTGGTCGACTTCTCTGTTTTTATGCCAGTACCACGCTGTTTTTATTACTGTAGCCCTGTAATAGAGTTTGAAGTCAGGGATTGTAATGCTTCTATAAGTTCCTTTATTGTATAGGATTGTTTTGGCTATCCTGGGTTTTTTGTTTTTCCATATAAAGTTGATTATTGTCCTCTCAAGATCTGTGAAGAATTTTGATGGGACCTTGATGGGGATTGCATTGAATCTATAAATAGCCTTTGGTAGAATTGCCATTTTTACTATGTTGATCCTCCCAATCCAAGAGCAAGGGAGATCCTTCCATTTTTTGGTATCCTCTTCATTTTCTTTCTTCAATGCCTTAAAGTTCTTGTCAAATAGATCTTTCACTTCCTTGGTTAGAGTTACCCCAAGATATTTTATGCTGTTTTTGGCTATCGTGAAAGGTGATGATTCTCTGATTTACATCTCAGCTTCCATATCATTTGTGTATAAGAGGGCAACTGATATTTTGGAGTTGATCTTGTATCTGGCCACATTACTAAAGGTGTTTATCAGCTGTAGGAGTTCTTTGGTAAAGTTTTTGGGGTCGCTTATGTACACTATCATATCATCTGCAAATAATGAAAGTTTAACTTCTTCCTTTCCGATTCAAATCCCCTTGATCCCCTTATGTTATCTTATTGCTATTGCTAAAACAGCCTTGTTGTGTTCCTGAATTTAGTGGGATGGCTTTGAGTTTCTCTCCGTTTAGTTTGATGTTAGCTGTCGGCTTGCTGTAAATAGCTTCAATTATATTTAGGTATGACCCTTGTATCCCTAATCTCTCCAAGACTTTTATCATAAAGGGATGTTGAATTTTGTCAAATGCTTTTTCAGTATCTAATGAAACGATCACAAGGTTTTTTTTCTTTCAGTTTATTTATATGATGGATTACATTGATAGATTTTCGTATGTTGAAGCAGCCCTGCATCTCTGGGATGAAACCTACTTGATCATAATGGATAATTTTTCTAATGTGTTCTTGGATTCAGTTTGCCAGTATTTTGTTGAGATTTTTGCATCGATGTTCATGAATGAGATTGGCCTATAATTCTCTTTCTTGGTTGAGTCTTTGTGCGGTTTTGGTATCAGAGTAACTGTAGCTTCATAAAAGGAATTTTGCAATGACTCTTCTGTTTCTATGTTGTGAAATACATTAAGGAGTATAGGTATTAGGTCTTCTTGAAAGTTCTGGTAGAATTCCGCATTGAAACCATCTGGTCCTGGCCTTTTTTTGGTAGGGAGGTTTTTGATAACAGCCTCTAATTCTTCGCGACTAACAGGTCTATTCAGATTGTTCACCTGTTTCTGGTTTAACTTTGGTATATGGTATTTATCTAAAAAAGTGTCCATTTCTTTTAGATTTTCTAGTTTTGTGGCATACAGGCTTTTGTAGTAAGATCTAATGATTCTCTGAATTTCCTCTGTGTCTGTGGTTATGTCCCCATTTTCATTTCTGATCTTATTAATTTGCAAATTCTCTCTCTGCCGTTTGATTAGTTTGGATAGGGGTTTATCAATCTTGTTGATTTTCTCCAGGAACCAGCTTTTTATTTCATTGATTCTTTGGATTGTTTTCTGTGTTTGTATTTTGTTGATTTCGGCCCTCAGTTTGATTATTTCCAGTCTTCTACTCCTCCTAGGTGAGTCTGCTTCTTTTTTTTTCCTAGAGCTTTCAGGTGGGCTGTTAAGTCTCCAATGTGTGCTTTCTCTCTTTTCTTTAAGTGGGCACTTAGTGCTATGAACTTTCTTCTTAGGACTGCTTTCATTGTGTCCCATAAGTTTGAATATGATGTTTCTTTATTTTCATTGAATTCCAGGAAGACTTTAATTTCTTTCTTTGTTTCTTCCTTAATCCAGGTGTGGTTCAGTAGTTGACTGTTCAGTTTCCATGAATTTGTAGGCTTTCTGGGGGTAGCCTTGCTGTTGAATTCTAACTTTAATCCATGGTGATCTGATAAGACACAGGTGGTTACTAATATTTTTTTGTAATTGTGGATGTTTGCTTTGTTACCGACTATGTGGTCAATTTTCGAGAAGGTTCCGTGAGCTGCAGAGAAGAAGGTATATTCTTTCCTATTTGGGTGGAATGTTCTATAGATGTCTGTTAAGTCCATTTGCTTCATTATCTCCATTAATTCTCTTGTTTCTCTGTTAGGTTTTTGTCTGATTGACCTGTCCATTGGTGAGAGAGGAGTGTTGAAGTCTCCTACTATTAGTGTCTGCGTTTTGATGGCTGCCTTGAGTTTTAGCAATGTTTCTTTTATGTACATGGGTGCTTTTATATTAGGGGCATAGATATTCAGGATTGAGACTTCCTCCTGATGAACTGTTCCTGTTATGAGTATAAAATGCCCCTCTCCATCTCTTCTGATTGATTTAAGTTTGAAGTCCACTTTGTTAGAGATTAGTATGGCCACACCTGCTTGTTTCTTAAGTCCATTTGCTTGATAAGCCTTTTTCCAGCCCTTTACTCTGAGTAGGTGCCTGTCTTTGTGGTTGAGGTGTGTTTCTTGTAAACAGCAGAATGTTGGATCCTGTTTTCTTATCCAATCTCTTAGCCTGTGTCTTTTTATAGGTGAGTTGAGTCCATTGACATTAAGTGATATTAATGACCAGTGGTTATTAACTCCGGTCACTTTTTTAGTCGTAGAGTTTGTGTGTTTCCCTTCCTTGAGTTGTGCTGGTGAAGGGTCTCTAGATGTCTGAGTTATTGTGGTCATTGTTGGACTCCTTGGTTAGTGATTTTCCTTCTATTACTTTCTTTAAGGCTGGAATTGTGGCTACGTATTGTTTAAATTTGTTTTTATCCTGGAAAGTTTTATTTTCTCCATTTATAGTGAACGAAAGCTTGGCTGGGTATAGTAGTCTAGGCTTGCATCCATAGTCTCTTAGTTTCTGCAATACATCTATCCAGGACCTTCTGGCTCTCATGGTTTCCATGGAGAAGTCAGGTGTAAGTCTGATAGGTTTACCTTTATAAGTAACTTGGCCCCTTTCCTTTGCAGCTCTTAATATTCTTTCTTTATTCTGTATGCTTTGTGTTTTGATTATTATATGGCGAGGGGATTTTTTTTTGGTCCAGCCTATTCGGTGATCTGTATGCTTCTTGAACCTTCATAGGTATATCTTTCTTTAGGTTGGGAAAGTTTTCTTCTATAATTTTATTAAATACATTTTCTGGACTACTGAGCTGCACTTCTTCTCCTTCTTCTACTCCAATTATTCTTAGGTTTGGTCTTTTTATTGTGTCCCAGATTTCCTGAATGTTTTGTGATGAGAGTTTGTTGGACTTGCTGTTTTCTTTGATCAGTGTGTTTATTTTCTCTATGGTATCTTCAGAATCTGAGATTCTTTCTTCCATCTCTTGTATTCTGTTGGTTATGCTTGTTTCTGTAGTCTCTCATTGTTTACTTAAATTTTCCGTGTCCAGCTGACCCTGTTTATGTTTTCTTCTTTGCCTCCATTTCAGTTTTCAAGTCTTGAACTGTTTCCATTATCTGTTTGATTGTTTTTCCTTGGTTTTCTAGGGTATCATTCACTGATTTATTCAATTCTTCAAACTTTCTGTTATATTTCTCATCCATTTCTATAAGGGCGTTCTTTACATGCTATTTAAGGGCGTCAATCACTTTCATAAAGTCAATTTTTTCTACTTCTTCTTGATTAAGGTGTTCATGTCCTCCTGTTGTGAGGTCGCTTGTTTCTGGTGGTTTCATGTTGCTTTTCAGATTGTTGGGTGAATTCTTGCATTGGCGCCTGCCCATCTCTTCCTCCGAATGCTCCTGTATGGATCTTCTTTAACAGGATCAGATCTTCTTGCCTACTGATGTACCTTCCCAGTGATGGCTCTCCCCAGTGATAGCTCTCCTGGTGCCGAGATCAGATCTCCGTGCCCAATGATTACTCTCCCCAATGCTGGCTCTCCTGTCGCTGAGATCAGGTCTCCGTGCTGGTTGGTTAGCTCGTAAACAAAGCGCCTACCTTGCTTGGTGCAGGCAGTCTATTGAAACAAAGGAACTCCCGCCCACCTGGGTGCCCTGAGGATTCGGACCCAGAGTCCAGACAGGCTGAGCTGGGTGATGTTATGTGCCCACAGAGGGCAGAGGGGCCGAAGAAGGGACCGTTCTGGATGCAAGCTGTGTGGGATAGGAAGAAAGAGGCAGTATTCAGGGAGTAGAGGCCCTGCAGAGAGCCCAGGAAGGATAGGGGGTTGAGGAACTTCCGAGTTCCCTGTCCTGGGCTGATGCCACGGGGTCAGCAACTCAGGTAAGATGTTTTAAAATTCTCCCTTAAAATGCTCTTTCAATTGTAAAACTAGAGTCAGTTTAAATCCCTTTGACAGAGAACCACATCAAATGACTCATTAAATACATTCATCATGCATTATTTAGCAAGGACCCTGCTCTAATTTCTGCAGTCAGCATATTCTTGCATTCATTAGAGTCTAATACTAAGTGTTCTGTGCAATAGTCCTGATTTAGGTATTAGTCTTCTTGAGAGCTCATACTACAGACTAGTTGCCTGTACGCTTTAAATGTGAAATATCCCACATAAGCTCACATACTAAAATGCTTGGTTCCCACGAGCGGGTGGTATTCTGCAAGGCCGTGGAACCTGGAAGAGACAAAGGAAATAGGTCTTTTGCCTGGGGCTTGAAGTTTCCTAATCCAGTTCCCTTCCTATCTGTTTTTTGCTTTCACATCCATCAAGACTTGATTATATGATACTTGAGCACACTCCTTATCCATCAAGTCTTGAGCACACTTTTGTCACTATGGAGATGCTGGGTGCCGTGCCTTACCCACAGGGACAGACTGTGTCCTCTGAAACTAAGTAAAAATACCCACATCCTTCAGTTACTTCTTGTTGAATATTTGATCATAGAAAGCAAACAAGAAATACCAGGTCTGAACAGAGGTCTCAGAAGGGAAAGGTACTTGATCCAGATCCCAAATGGTGGAAGGAGAGAAGTAATTTGTCCTCTAACCCCTACATACATGTGTGCCTTAGCATGTACATATTTGTGTGCACTTAATCACAAAAACCCGTCCTCACTAAATAAAGAAATTCAATAACAAAAGAAAAGTTAAGACACGTCTATATGCAAATTCTCTAGGATCATGTATGATAAAGGATGGATAGTCAATATAGTTTTCTGTGATGGCATGTATAGAACACAATGTTCATAACTTCCTGTATTAAAATAAGCAGATTTTTCCTGCTCTGTGTTCATTTCTTGATTTTGTTTTTAACTTTTTGTGCATATTAAAGTTTGTGTGTTAATCTAATGTTTGTTCTGTACATAGTAGTCACATGGCTTGAACATATATAATTGTCCCTGTAAATGTCTATGGTCTAACATAACTTTAAGCTTGCTCTCAATATTGTGTGACCATGTTGTATCTAGTAACTTTATATTCTGTATTATTCAGTATGTTTGAGTTTATGATTATGTTGGCAATTAAACTATGATCTTGATTGTCCTAGGGTAATAAGACAACAAAAGTGCTTATCTTAATAGGTGAAAGATGACTCTGTTTCAAGTGAGAGACAATTGTTTCACAGTGTGATCTGCAAACCAAGACTCCACAGTCCTTTGTGCAGAGATTTGTGGTTGAAAATTGAGTCCTCGGAAGACCCTGGAGAACAAAGAAATGATGATTCAGGAATCTGCAGCTCAGCAGTAGGAGAAAGGGCCCCACAGTGAGTAGCAATTTGGTTCAGTAAAATCCTCAGCTGGCATTTTAAACAAATGCTGTTAATTTTGGGCTATATTTGTTTTAGAGTTTGCTTTTATTTAATGTATACATTTGTTTTTGTTTATGGTTGCATAAAAAGTATAATGTTAGGAGCTTACATGTTATATTTAAATGCATTTAATAATATTATTGTCAACATAATTTAACGCAACACTGGGAGGTTGAGACTTTCTTCGCTTTCAACATAGGAGATTGTATATTAACCTGAAGTGGAAAGACAGTGTCCAAGAGCAACATTTTTACTTCCAAAATCAAATATTTCAAGGGTGTCAGGAAGCCTGGTCCATAGCTCTGAATACTCCCACATGATTTCTGTTGAGCATTAGGGTAGCTGGAAGCTCCTTCTAATGTGTTTTCTTTAATTACATTAGTGTCACTGTTTAATTTATATTGTATCCCCAAGCTAATATCTCACATAAAATGTAGCATTCATGGTGCTTTAAATTTTTATTTGACATTTTTTATTAATGTGTCATATACAATTCTCTACTTCATTTTAGTTTAACTTGGAGATATTAAATTTGTTGTTCTCTTCATAAAATAAATGAAAGATTCCAAAATATATTTATATGAAGAATAAAAGAATCATTTAAATTTTTCTTTAAATTATGTTTTTATTATAAACATTATGTTTCTATTTATTTTATATGTTTGCGTGTTTGGAATGTATGCAACACTTGTATAGCCTGAACATTTGGAGGTTAGGAAAGGGTGTCAGATTTCTTGGAAGTATAGTTACGCAGTATATATATGAGATATGTAGTGTTTGGAATTAGGGTTGTGTCCGAGTGGCTACTTTATTGTAGTTTGATGGTGTTTTTTTCTTGTGAGTATACTGCAATAAAATTATTTTTTTATTTAAAATCATTTAATGAATTTCTGTGGATCATAGGATATGAAAGGTAGCATAACTTGACTGCAGCAATGTCTCCAATGGTAGTAGAGCCCAGGGTCAGTGACAGTGGCCTAAGAAGCATCCGTTGTTTGTGATTAATGCTATCATGGTGTCAGTATTTGTTATACTTACAATGACACTGGGTGGCTGAGGGTTGCATTGTTTTGTCTTTGAAGATAATTGGCTTAGTTTCTTTCCCATTGCATTGTCAAAATACCTGGGCAAACATCATTTAGTGGAGAAATGGCTTATTCAGACAAATCTTGAACTGTGACAAACACAGTGTATTTGTCCTATAGGGAAAAGAAGTCTGTCTTTGCAAAAAAGTCAAAGTGGCAGGAAGTAGAGACAGTGGATCATATTGTATCCATAGTTAAGAAGCAGAAAGCAAAGAATGCATGTGTTTCACCTCTCCCTTGAAGCTTTATCAAATTATTCTTTTATCAACAACAACTTGGGAGTTAGATATTGGGCTAAAACCCTTATTCATTAGAGAAGCAGAGGAGAACTGCCCAGTGGCCTGCCTTCTCTCTCCTTTTTCAATTAATATCACTGTCTTCAATTTGATTCCATTGGTCAACCTGTCTCTTTTTATGCCATTACCAAGCAGTTTTCATTACTGTAGCTCTATAATAGAGCTTGATGTCAGGGATGGTAAAACCTGCTGAAGTTTCTTTTTTGTACAGGATTGTTTTGGCCATCTTGCAGTTTTGTTTTTCCATATGAAGTTGAATACTGTTCTTTTGAGGTCTGTGAAGGATTATGTAGGGATTTTGATGGGGATTGTATTGAATCTGTAGATTGCTTTTGGTAGGATTACTATTTTGATTATGCTGATTCTACCTATCCAGGAGCATGGGAGATCGTTCTATTTTCTGACATCTTTTTTAATTTCTTTCTTCAAAGTCTTATAGTTCTTGTTGAACAGATCTTTCACTTCTTTGGTTAGTGTTACCCCAGAATATTTTCTGTTATTTGTGGATATTGTGAATGCTGATGTTTCTCTGATTTTTTTCTAAGCTTCTTTATCATTTGTAGAAAGGAGAGCTACTGATATTTTTCAGTTGATCTTTTATTCTACTATATTACTGAAGATATTTATTAGATGTGGGAGTTCCCTGGTAGAGATTTTGGTCACTTATGTAAAATATCATATAATCTGCAAATAGTGATAGTTTGACTTCTTACTTTCCAGTTTGTATTCACTTGATCTACTTTTGTTGTCTTATTGCTCTAGCTAGAACTTCAAGCACTATGTTGAATAGATATGGAAAGAAATTTCAGGCTCATGGAAGAGGTACTGGCCAGAGCCATGTTTATTGCCACAACTCTATGGAGTTTCAAGGTCCTTGCCAGCAAGCAAGCTCCAGCAGTGTGTCCACAAACAACACTCAAGTGCTCTCTATATAGCTGGACCTCCTGCCTCAAAGAGTCAGAGTTTGCACTGGCAGAATGGCCCGGAAAGCCAGCATTTAAAAATGGTACAGCTTTTTTTCCTGCTATAGCTGAAAACCAAAAAGCATGCAGTCAGCTTTTCATCAACATCATTTAAGTGTTTTGTGGCAAGACCTATTAAAAGAGCTGCAAGATTTTGCAGCTAAAGCTAAGTCAGGAAGCCTCTCTTAAATGAGAGTGCCTGCCTCTAGCAAGAAGAGTCTATCTGAGAAAATGCTGCTATCAATAAGCCATGCTTAACTCTATTATTTTATGTCTAGAATTAGTTCCCAAGCTCTGTCAGGCTTTATTTGGATGTAGTCGTCCATGCAACTACACCTGGTGCCCAGCGGACCAGGTGGGAGGACAGAAACCAGGCAAGGCAGAAACTCAGTCAACAGAGCCTATATTCCATGATCCCAGAAAAGCTAAGTAACAAGGAGAATTCTAAAAGAAACATATACAGATTCTTCTGGGAATGGGAAATAAACAAGATTGCCTGAGAAAATTGGGAGCATGGAGTGGTGGCAAAGTGTTGTGAAAGGGGAGGAGGGTAGGAGAAGGGGAGGGTGGAGGAGAACTTGAGGCAACAGGATGGTTGAGATGGGGGAAGGACAAGATAGAGAGCAAGGAAAGAGACACCTTGACTAAAAGAGCCATTATAGGGCTTGCAAGAAAACTGGGACTAGAGAAATTATCAAACATTCACAAAGATGACCCCACCTAAGGCCTTAAGAAAGAGTGGAGAGGGTTCCTGAACTGGCCTTGCCCTTTAGTTGGATTTTTGACTATTTTAAATTTCATCATAAAAGCTTTATCCAGCAACTGATGGAAGCAAAGGCAGAGATCTACAGTGGAGCATTGGGATAAGCTCCAAAAATCCAGTGGAAGACGGGGAGGAGTAAGAATGTGAGCAAAAAAAAAAAAAAAGTTAAGATCTTTATGGTGATACCTACTGAAACAGCTTACCTGAGCTAATGGGAATCCATCAACTTTGGCTTGAGAGCAAGGGAACCAGCATAGGACCAAAGTAGGCCCTCTGAATGTGGGTTAAAGTTGTATGACTGGGGTAGACTGTTGGGCCACTGGCAGTGAGACCAGGATTTATCCCTACTGCCTTTTGGGATCCATTCTTTTTGGAGAGATAATTTGCTCAGCGTAGATATAGTGGGGAAGGTCATAGTCCTGCCTCAAAGCAAATTAAACATTTTTGACTCCTCATGGGAAGCCTTACCCTCTCTGAGGAGTGGATGGGGAGGGATGGGGTATAGGTGTAGGGAGCAGAAATAGAGGAGAAGAAATGGTAACTGGGATTGATTTATAAAATGAGAAAAAATAGCATTTTAAAATAATTAAAAAAGAAAACAAACAAAAAATTAAAGTTAATAAAGCATTTTATTACCTGTCATTAGGGAGTCTTTATTATCCCTTTATGTTTATTAAGCACACCTTTTAAAGTATGATTAGATCTTACTCTAACTTCTTTTTCTATGGAATTTTGTTTTATACCTATATTATGCTTTATATTGTATTATGGAAAATACTGCTTCATTTTACTAGAGACTTATACTGGAGCTATGGCAGGCTTAATTCATACAGTATACTTATTGTGGCTATCATTTTTAATAAATGTGTTACTACAGAATCAGTCTTTTTTGATTGTAAAGCAGTTGCCTATTGAAATCCTGGATATGTTTCTATGGTATGGTTCAAATACTTCAATTTTCTAAGTCTGCAAAATGGAACACATCCAGTTGACAAATTTTATTTATTTGAATACATTTTGGTTTACTTTCTTCAAGTAATGAAATTTGGTTATGCAAGAACAAACAAAACATTTACATAAAATTTCTGGGGCTTGTTGCCAAGTTTTAGAAAACTCTTCCAACTTTTGCTATTAACATGGCATTCTTTATGAAGTTCTGAAGCTTTTAGCACATTTTCTATCAACAACAGATAAATTTATTATGACCTTGTGCTAGAGGACATGGCCAACCCATATGGAATCTGATATGTGTTATATACAAGGGATGATTTCTATTTCTGATTAATGTCTATAAATTAGTAAATAACAGAATTAATTCTGGGTCACTTAAAATAACGTGGTTTCAGTATGTAAAACTATTTTTCTGCATATTGAGAGTCAGTTACTATATTAAGAAGTTCTGGAAAATTTAATCACACCATAACAATGTTATATAATTCTGATTTCTAAAATGAATAATAAGAGCTTTAAGCTACTTTACTTAAAATTCCTGACTTATGCAGGGCAGTGGTGGCACACACCTTTAATCCCAGCACTTGGGAGGCAGAGGCAGGTGGATCTCTGTGAGTTCGAGACCAGCCTGGTCTACAAGAGCTAGTTCCAGGACAGGCTCCACAGAGAAACCCTGTTTAAAAAAAAAAAAAGAAAAAAAATTCCTGACTTATAACTCCCTTTTCTTATTTATGTATATCAGTATAGAATGTATGAGCTCCAGAAATTGGTGTTTCCCATAAAATATGAGGTAGGATCCAATTAGTTTTCTTTATAAAATGAAAGCTCTTGTTTTTTGGATATGCGTTGCTCATCTCTCCCCCCCAAAATATGCTTGCAGCCTTTTTTTCCACAATGAGGCAATTTTAGCATTAGTAAAATGTGACATAATTTCTGCTGAGTCTATTCCTGCTAATTGACAAAGTCTCAATTTTTCTTTCAGAATCAATTCAGAAATCTTTTCTACATATATCTTAATTTTTCACTCTGTGCGGCAAAAATATTGATTCTAAGATATTTTCTTTCTCTGCAAGAATTTATATAGGAATGGTTAGAAGGTAAAATGGAGAAAATATAATAAAATTATGAATCCATGCAATCCACATTTGCATCCTGTAATTTCATTTCTACCAGAGCCAACTTTCTCCTAACCTCAGCTGATAACCTTTTTTTAACTATTAAGTCCTTATTACATTGTAAGGTTTGAAATAAATTACTAACTTCTTGAATTGTTAATCCAATTGTAAGCTATAGCCAGTTAATATCTCCCAGAAATTTTAGAAAATCATTAAGAGTTCATAATTGATCTCTCTTGAATTTTAATTTCTGGTTGAATTTTCTGAAAACTTTTATTATATGCCAAATAATTAATAGAATGTCCTCTTTGTATTTTATCAGGAGCAATTCGTAATTCCCAACAAGGCAAAATTCTCTTTACTTTATCAGACATTTTTTTCTAAAGTATCTACATCTAAATTACCAGGTAAGATACTCATATAATGGTAAATTATAGATTGGGGAAACTGTGTCTGAATTAGTTTTAATAAATGTTATAGAAAATATTGATACATGGTGGGGCTTTTTAACATTCCTTGTAGAAGAATTTTCCAATGGCATCTTTTAACAGGTTGAAAATTATTATAGGTAGGCACAGTAAAGGCAAATTTTCTCTTAACTGTTCTCGTAAAGGTAAAATAAAATAGTAGTTTTAATCAATAACTATAATAAACCATCCCCTAGGTACCATAGAAGGTAAGGGAATTCCATGATGTAAAGAGCCCACTGTCTGAAACACCATATTTACACCTCTTAACTCTAGTAACATTCTCTCTTTCCCAGACTTCTTTTTAATAACAAATATAGGAAAACTCTGAAAACTGGTAGATTCTTCAATATGTTGGGCATTTAGTTGCCTCTGTAACAGATGTTCAAGTGCCTGCAACTTTTCTGATGTCAAAGGCCATTGTTACATCTACATAGGTTTGTACGTTAAATATTTTAAAGATAGGACTGTGATACCTTTGAAAAATCAGCAGCTGTTTTTCCCTGCTTATGTACTATTCTATCAAGGTTTATATTGGGGTTAATCCACATTAAACTTCTCAGGATTCAGAAGGATCACTATAACATGCAAATACTTGACTAGTGGTACTTTATACTACCCTCTTAAAATATTTAATATTTCTTTAAGTTTTTGCTGTTCTATACGATTTATTATCAAAGGTAACAATTATAAAGACAAACTTTTAAAAAAAGTGAGCAGAAAATAGGAGGTGCCACAGTGTCTTTGCAGTAACATCTGTCTTCAGGACAAACAAAATAGTGTGATCAGGTTAATATGTGTTAGAAAAAGAGAATGTCTCCTCATAAGATTTTAGGGATCTCATGTTCTGATGTTGTGACCCTTTCTGGGTATATCTATATTTATAATATAGACATTCATATCTATTCATTCAGTATCTATTCATAATAAAAGAAGGTAGTATATACATGTAATATATATGAACATATGTACTCATATACACATTTGAAGTGAAGTGTGTGCATGCCCCCCCTCTCTCTCCTGTGTGTGTGTGTGTATGTTTGTGTGTGTGTGTGTTTGTGCATATGTATTGGTAGGAATGTGAAAAGGGAAATGTCTGTGATTGGCACAGACACTGGTGATAGTAAGACTAGTAAGATATTTCAATCTTCCATCTATTCCAATATCATTGTTATTATTAGAGATAGTGTACTCCAATATATAGAGCTACAGCTTTCAGATCATGACTGACTTGAAATTAAGTGATCAACCCAAAGTTCCACTTGGCCTGAAGCCCTGGAGGAGAATTATTCTGCTAAATGGGTACAATAATAAGACGTCTTCTAGATCTTACTTTACATCTGTAGTTTGGCGAATCTCCTTGGCCTCATCCTTGTTGGTGACACTCCATTTGCTGTAGACGGTGATTAATACAGAAGATCATGGAGCGGTCAGCAAAAAGAGAATAAAAGACTTTGGACATCTCAGCTCTAAATTAGAAATTAGACATCTTTATCACAGCAGTCTCTCATGAATCATCCTGGAAGAAGGGGAAGGAATATTGTAAGAGACAGAGGTGCTGAACATTTGCCATATATGACAGGGATGTTTTAGATGTGCTCATAGCTGTACTTTATGCACAAGACTCACACATGATGAAAGAACAATAATAACTGTAAACAGAGACTGCACTTTCTTTCCCAGGTACCCAGATCTGAATAATCATACAAGAAATATACTAATTACCACACTGTTTGGCTGATGGCTCAGGTGTATTTCTAGTTCATACTTGTTTATTTTATTTTATTTAATAATTTTTTTGAAACAGGGTTTCTATATGTTGCTTTGGAGTTTATACTGGAACTATGTCTTGTAGACCAGGCTGGCCTCCATTTCACAGAGATCTGCCTGCCTTTGCCTCCTGAGTGCTGGTATTAAACGTGTACATCACCACTGCCTGACTGTAGCTCTTAGATTATAAATTAACCCAATTCTATTAATTTGTGAATTGCCATGGGGCTATGGCTTCCTATTTAGTTCCTGGCACCTTTCTCCTTCAGCAGCTACGTGACATCTACACGACTCCACCTTCTTTTACCCTGCATTCAGTTTAGTTTTCCTGCCTACTTATATTCTGCCTTGTCATAGGCCAACACAGTTTCTTTATTAACAATGATAATGAAATATATTCCTATCATACAGAGGGAAATCCCGCATCAAATACCAGCATGGATGGTGGGAGGGCTCATGAAGTCCCACCCATAACTGAGCAGCTATTGACCATCTATTGCTGCTGCTAGGGTAGGAATATTCAATTTTCACCAGGGATGTAGTCTTAGTAAGCAACCTTTGATGAGGTAGATGTTACTATACCCATGCACAGACAAGAAGGACTAAGTGGACCTAATAAGTCTCAAAAAAAGAGCATGAGTTTGGGAGGGAAAAGTAGTGGTATAGTAATAGAGGAACTGGAGGGGAAGAGAGAGGGACTGGATTTTATCACCATACCTTGTATGTATGGATGAAACTCTGAAACAACAACAACAACAAAACATTGAAAAGAAAGATAATAGTAATCAATTGCTCTATTGTTTAGAACCAGACCCAGTGCTAACTGGACAGTTTTGATCAATTCATGTTCTTCCCCTTTCACTAAAAACAAAGTTAATATTGCCAGAGCCACTAGGACACACATGTAGAAGTATCTAGAAATAAAATGTCTTTTTTTTAGAAAAAATCAAGGAATGCTTATAATTTGTCTTACAAAATAAATGTGTCTTGATATGAGCAATGAGGCATGGGTGTGTTCAGCTCTCTTATAATAATGAGGCCATCCACAGAAAGTTACAGTACACAGGAACCTGAACATCTCTGCATCCAGTGACAGGAGTCCACACCCCACACCTGCACAGTCCTTAATTTTCAAGAGTGGGGATAGGACAGACTGGTTTCTGTGAGAAATGTAGTGATTCAATTTCTGTTGTTAAAAGCTATATATATGGACATTACATGGAGTAAAAAGGGAGAAGGAAGGATGGATAAAAAAAAGACAATTTAAAATGAGGTAGATCTGATACTTACACAGAGCATAGACCTGGCACCATATATTTTGTGAAAAAATAAGGACATTTCCAATCATAGGAGTACTTCACTTCAGGTTTTTAATACAGTGTAAATATGTAGGATGTGGACTATAGTTAATGTAAACTAAAAAAAAAAACTAGGAAAGGATATTTTATGTTACAATACTTAGGCAGGAAAATAGGACATGTTAGAGATTAAAAACAATGGACAAGGGAGAAGCAATTTGGGTCTGTTTGTTTTTACAAAGGCAAAGGCTAATCTGTAATCAATGATTACAATAAAGTTGGTTAGAATGAAAATGCTAAAGCATCCCCTTAGTCTAGTCATTATTGGACCACTAAAGGCTTTTATGTTCTCTCTAGCTGCTTCAGAACATGGTGAATTAATAGAATGCTTTGTAGTTGAAATAAAGGGTGAAATATTGTATTGCAATATTTGAATAAGGATGGAGTTGTAAAATAAAAGGAGGTATGGGGTATTAAGATAACTTGAAAGTTTTTCAAATCTGAATTAAAAGAATAGAAACAAAGATTAACTACCCACTACCTCCACCTAAAGCACTCTCGGTGGATCATTCCATGTCTTTGTTGGCATCAGTTATGTCAGAAGAAAGAAAATGAATTCAAATATTTCTTTGCACTTCTCTCCTTATAACAAAAATGTCTAGAAATATTTTGGAGTGCTGAATAAGTGAACTGCTACTTCTGAGGTCTCTAGAAGCATAATAAATGCACCAAGATCAAAACACTGGTGATAACAAACTCACTTCTGCCCTGCACTAGCCCTGAAACCAACATCTTCTCCTTTAACACTTGCCAAGAGAAGTTGTCTTGGGTACACTCTGTGGGAGCAGGGATGATGTGTATGTGTGCTTCTGCTTCGGAAAGCACTTTGACAAGAGGGTGCTGGGAACTGAACTCAAGTCCTCTCAAGATTAGCAAGTACTTTTAACCACTGAGCCATCTACCTCACCATCTCATTTATCATGTTTTTTGTTTGTTTGTTTGATTGATTTTTTATTAATTAGATTTAAAAAAACAATCTAAATTCTCACTCCCTCCACTCTTCCCATTCCCTCCACATACCCTCCCATCCCATTCCTATCTAAACCTAAAAGAGAGTAAGGCACATTGCTTTGTGGAAGGTCCAAGGCCTTCCCTACTATATCTAGGCTGAGCAAGGTATATATCCAAAGAGAATAGGATCCCAAAAAGCCAGTACATGCAGTAGAGATAAATTTCGGTGCCACTGCCAGTGGCCCCTCAGTCTGCCCCAGCCATGCAACTTTCAACCACATTCAGAGGGACTAGCTTGGTCCTATGTTTGTTTCTTCCCAATCCAAGTGAAGTTGGTGAGCTCCCATTAGCTCAGGTAAACTGTTTCAGTGGATGAACCCATCATGGTCTTGACCTCTTTGCTCATATTCTCATTCCTTCCACTCTTCAACTGCACCTTGGGAGCTCAGTCCAGTGCTCTGATGTGGGTTGCTGCCTGTTTCCATCTGTTGTTGGACGTAGGGTCTATGGTGATTGATATTTAAGATAATTATCAGTCTGACTACAGGGCAAGTCAAGATTGGTCCCCCTCACCTCTATTGCTTGGGGTCTTAGGAAGGTCATTTTTATGGATTCCTGGGAATTTCTCTAGAGCCAGCTTTCTGCTAACCCTAGAATGCCTTCCTCAATCAAGACATCTCTTTCCTTGCTCTCATCTCTGTCCTTCCTCCATCTCAACTATCCCTTCCCTTCTCCCCTCTTCTTCCCTTTCATCTCTCCCTTCCTCCCATGCCCCCACACTACCAATTTTGTAGTAAGATTTCAGGAGGTCTTCTCTGTTTACAATTTCCAGTGGGTCTATATATGTTTTTCTTTGGGTTCACCTTTTTACTTAGCTTCTCTAGGATCATTAACTATAGGCTCGATGTCCTTTGTTTATAGCTATAGAAAGTTGTTCTATTAAAATCACGGGCAAGACAAGGATGTCCACTCTTGCTTTGTCTATTCAATATAGTACTTAAAGTTTTGGTCAGCGCAATTAAGACAACTAAAGAATATTAATGGGATTTAAATAGAAAAGAATGCAGCCAAAGTACCATGATTTGCAGATAATATGATAATATTCATAAGTGACCCAAAAATTTCTAGTGTGGAACTCCTACTATGAATACACACCATCATCAAAATGCCTGGATACAGGATTAACTTAAGAAATCAATAGCTCTCCTATATACAAAAATGGCAAATAGAGTGAGAAAGAAATAAGAGAAAGAACATCATTCACAACAGTCAAAAATAATATAAACTATCTTGGGGTAATTCCAACCAAAGAAGTGAAAGATTTGTATGATAAACACTTCAAGTCTTTGAATAAAGAAACTGAAGAAGATATCAGAAGATGGAAAGATCTCCCATGCTAAGTGTCTTATAAAAGCAATTTACAGATTTAATGCAATTCCCATCAAAATTCCGACACAGTTTTACAGACCTTGAAAGGATAATACGGAACTTCATATAGGAAACCCAGGCTAGCTCAAACAATAGCATTGAACAAAAGAACTTCTGGAGGCTTTACTAGAGAGCTATAGTAGTAATAAACACTTATGGTATTGGCATTAAAACAAGCAAATTGATCATGGAATCAAATCAAAGGCATGGAGATAAATCCACACACATATGGACACTTTATTTGTGATACAGAAGCCAGAAAGACACAGTCAAAAGAAAAGGAAAGAATCTTCAACAAATACTATTGCTCAAACTGGTTATCTGCAAATAGAAGGATGCAAATAGACCAATATTTATTATCCTCACAAAACTCAAGTATAAGTGGGTCAAAGACTTCAACACAAATCAAGATAGACTGCTTCTTTTTCTAACTTGTTCCTTACATTTTTTTTGCTTCCTTTCTCATAATGTTCCCTGAGCCTTGAAGAAGGAGATATAAGCTGTTCAATTTAGTGACCATAGCTCCACCAACACTAATTCTGGCCAGTTTCGGTCACTTAAGCGTTTCTAAATTAACCACATCATGCTGAAGTAAGAATCTTCTCTCACATAGGCTATGCGTAGAACTAATGTATAAGGACACAGGTATTTATAAGGCAGTGTGAGAACATGATGGTTTAGCAGAACGATGGTAGTCGATGCCCCATTATGGCCTATGACCTCCCAGACACAATATTTATGCTTCTCAAATGGCTTTGTACTTGTAAATGAAATCCCATTTTCATAAAATTTCAATATGAAATTAGTAACACCAGTGCTGGGAAGATAGTTCATTGAGTAAGAATGCTTGTTGTGCCAGCAACAAGACATGATTTTAAATGTTCAGCACAACATAGAAAGTAAGGCATGGCTACAAAGGTCTGTAACCCCAGCATTGTGGTCCTTTGATAGGCAGATTCTTGGAGTTCACTGTCTGCACATTTGAGCCTTTGGTTCTGGTTTTGGTTCAAGGCAGTCAAGATAAGAGTAACTAAGGAAAACACATAGGTTCTTTTTCTGTACTCAACATGTACACACAGGGGCACGTGTACCCATATGCTTATTGAATGCAGTAGAAATACACACAAACCACAAACACATACACAGTTATATACAAAAACACACACCATTAACATACATTTCCTTACATACCACAAACACAAACACACAACAAGCACACACAGAGCAAGCATATACACATATTCACAACACATATACCACAAACACTCATAAAACACATGCTCACATACCACAAACATATACACTATAAACATACACATATATACCATAAACACACACTATACTATAATATATACAATTAACATAAATATGCCACACACATATCACAAACATATAACTCATGTCCCATATAAACATTCCCACAAATCTACACATACCTCCTACACATATATACATACTACATACACTCATACACTTCACACAGAAACACACAACACATACATACACAAACAGAGTTTCCCATGAGGTTTTTGCATGGGATCTTCTAATGTTTCTTCTCCTAGCTTCTGCTCTGGCTATCATGGTTACATCAGTGTCAAATGACTTGTGTAGTAAGATTACTTTGAAATGTCTCTGTGTCACATAAATCCCTACTTATCTATTGCTAAATCCAGTGGATATGAAAAAACAGGACTCGGTTTACTTCTCTGGCTTCCACACACAGTGCTCAGCGTCCTGATAGCAATTTGAATTTTATGCTTCAGTTCAATGACAATCTTCAAGCATTCCAGATTTTTAAAAAATCCCTGTGAAATATTCTGAACCAGTAATTCCATGTGCAGTACACGTAGCGTCTGGTTTTATTTATTTAATTTATTTATTTTATTTGTGTGTGTGTGTGTGAGAGAGAGAGAGAGAGAGAGAGAGAGAGAGAGAGAGAGAGAGAGGGGTGTTTGGGTGGGAGTTGGTTTTTTCCTTCTATTCTTCAGGACCAGGGTTCTAACTCAGGTCTTCAGGTTTGGCAGAAGTGCCTTTACTTACTGAGTAGTCTCACTCATCATATACAGGCCTCCCATTTCCTGATGACTTACTGCTGTATTCAACTGTTACATGAGTCTCTTTTAAATTGTCATACATATAATATAGAGGAAGCTAAGCTTCCAGTACAGGAAGGGTACAAAGTTCTAACTGTCTGTTGGCTGTTTCACTTTTGTCATCTGAGAACATTCATACTATTACATTGAAGTATGAATTTCATTTTTTAATTTGCCAGCTGGAGCCACTTTAGTGAGTTTAATGCTTTCTTAGTCTTTATGTCATTGTACCTATAGACAAATTACTTCTCTACATACTAGAAACTTAAAGTTATATTTTTCTCAACTAAGCTGTAACAGTTTCCAAAGCTATCTTTACATTCTTAAATATGTATTTTTCTTTTCTATGTAGATATTTTGCCTGCGTGTGTCTGTGTACCACATTCATATAGTACCCTCAGTGTCAAGAAGAGAGAATCACATTGCCTGAGACTGGAATTATAAATGGCTGTGAGTTGTAATGTGTGTGCTCTCTTGAACCATTGAGCCCTCTACTGGGCTCCCAAAGTCATCTTGATTTACTTCAATTTTCTCTGGTGAATTTTGTCTTACAGCTGTTGTGCTTTAATGGGAAACACTGTACATTGTTTACAATGGTATTCCAACCTTCTTCTTCAGGTTTCTTCTTGCCAATACATCCTCATTTTACTATAGCCCTTGTTCTGATCATTAAACCGTTTACTGAGCATGACATACTTGTGTATGTACTTTTCTCCCTCTAGAGTGACATATTCCCATTTTATGTGTGAGTTATCCTGCGATATGCACTCTCAATGCTTCATTTCCTGTAAAGCTATAGCTGGCCTAAAGACAGTGTTACATACTTAACACCAAACTATTAGTCAATAAAATATATCACTGTGATCTTTGCTTGCATATATTTCTTTCAGAAAATTTAATTTTATTGGAGAGACAATGTTTCAAATCGTATATGTATGTGGTTATATAAACATACGATCAGTCAGATACATAATTTATAAAGAAATTTGTTAAATATGTGAACAATAATGGTTTATGATGGGCTTTAAAGAGTATTTTTCTTGAGATTTTTGTCTTCCTTTCATTGGTATCTCTTTATCACTTTCTTAATCAGTACCCATGCTTAGAGCCCACTTCATTTGGCATCTAAATTCATTTTGATCCATCAAGTTCTAGTTATTGTTCTATGTAGATTTTTAATCCTCCCACTCAGCATTGTAAAACAAACATTGCTTATGGCCTGCTCTAATTTGTCTTGGAATCAATCCAAAAATAGTTGATGATAATAGCACTCCCACCAGTGAGAGTCGATACTCTATCCAGAACTTTTGAGAAACTGACAGAAAAGACAGAATAAAGAATAATGTCCACATTTCCATTGTGAAGGGAGAAAATTGAAGTGTGTCCAAGAGACATTTATATTCTTTTTAGGATGTAACAATCAGCCATAATGTAGGACAAAGGGCATTTGCTATGTGTTCGTAGAATTCATCTTAGGTTCTGACTATTCCCTGATATAATCAAAAAATACTCAGGTTCTCACTATTTTGTAAACCACTTAGATGTATAGAACTCCCTCCTGAGATGCACTTTCTTTTTCTGCATATGTCTGATAATGTGAAATGGATTATTTGCCAAAGGTCACCCAAATGTTGGCAGATTTCTAGACTCCATATTCTAGCTGAGATAAGATGTATTTTGGCTCATGCAGAAATGGTGTTTATCTACAGTCTATTTCAGTAGAATTTCCAGGCACTGAAGGGATTTCCTTATGCCAGTAATAGTGTCTACAAGGCTAGGAACCTGGCTGTCTTGCTGTGGGGCTCACAGATTGCAAGTAAGATCTGAGAATGAGACCCTTTCTTTGGCAAAAAAAGGAAAGAAAAATAAGATTAAATAAATCTAAAGGTACCAAGTAAATAGTATTTTTTTGCCAAAATACATTTTACTATAATTTTTTACAAACAAATCATATTTATTCTATATCAAAATTATATACAATAATCACACCACTTTGTTTAATTGACAGACAATTGCCTCATATTAGATAATGTTCCCACTATCTGATCGACTCCAAGAATCCAAGTCAATACAATAAGCTAGATTTTTTTTTTCATTTTTAAAACCAGAAACTGGTGAGATTGCTCAGTATAAAAAGATTCTTGTGGTGAAGCTGGATGATTTGAGTTCTATTACCAGAACTCATATAAAAGAATAGAATCAAGTCTTTCAGGTTGCCCTTTGACCTCTACCTGGATGCTATGGTGAACATTATATGCATACCCACACTATATAAGTAAATGCACACACACACACACACACACACATACACACACACACACACATATATATATTCTATAGAGTTTAATATTATAGCACCTTTGTTACAGTCATATTTCTTTTCAAAGTTGTTTCTTTCATTTTAAGATCATTTTCTATTGTAGCATACTTTATTGTAGCATAATTTATTTTTAATTAATTAGTTAATTTATTATTTTACAACCCAGTATCAGTTTCACTTTCTTCCTCTACTCCCATCCCCTCCCTCCACTTCCCTTCCACCATCACCCCTCCAATGCACTCTTCTTGTGCTTTTGTTCAGAAAGGGGCAGGCCTTCATGGGTATCAACAAAGCATGGAATATCATGTTGCAATAACAGTAACCACCTCCCCTTGTATAAAGGTTGGGCGAGGCAATTTAGCTTGAGAAAAAGATTCTCAAGAGCCAGTCAAAGCATTGGGAGTCTCACACTTAGACACAGCTACATAACTCTCACAAATATGTAGAGGACCTAGGTTGGTCCCATGCAGGCTCCTTGGTCATTGGTTCAGACTCTGAGAGTTCCTATGAGCCCAGGTATAAAAAGAGCAGGCTGTGTCCCAGCCGCCCTGCTAGATTACACCCGAAATAACCACACAGAACTTTCAGATAGTTGAGGTTTTTTTTTTTTTTTATTGAGAAAAAGAAAAAAGTTTCCGCCTCCCCCCAGCCTCCCATTTCCCTCCCCCTCCTCCCACCCTTCTCCCCCTCTCCCCATTCCTCTCACCCTCCCTCTCCAGTCCAAAGATTAGTCAGGGTTCCCTTCCCTGTGGAAAGTCCAAGGTCCTCCCCCCTCCGTCCATGTCTAGGAAGGTGAACATCCAAACTGGCTAGGCTCCCACAAAGCCAGAACTTGAAGTAGGATCAAAACCCAGGGCCATTGTCCTTGGCTTCTCATCAGCCCCCATTGTTCGCCATGTTCAGAGAGTCCTGTTTTATCCCATGCTTCTTCTGTCACAGTCCAGCTGGCCTTGGTGAGCTCCCAATAGATCAGCCACACAGTCTCAGTGGTTGGGTGCACCCCTCGTGGTCCTGACTTCCTTGCTCATGTTCTCCCTCCTTCCGCTCCTCATTGGGAACTTGGGAGCTCAGTCCGGTGCTCCTGTGTGGGTCTCTGTGACTATCTCCATCCATCACCTGATGAAGGTTCTATGTGTGGAATATATACACATTAGAGTACTACGCTGCGGTAAAAAACAATGACTTCTCGAATTTTGCATGCAAATGGATGGAAATAGAAAACACTGTCCTGAGTGAGGTATCCCAGACCCAAAAAGATGAACATGGGATGTACTCACTCATAATTGGTTTCTAGCCATAAATAATGGTCACGGAGTATATAATTGGTGAACCTAAAGAAGCTAAATTAGAAGGTGAACCCAAGGAAAAACATATAATTATTCTCTTGACTAAGGGAAGTAGACAAAATTGCCGGGGAGAAATTGTGGGATCTTGGGGGGGGGATGGGAGTATCGGGGGAAGGGGAGAGAAAAGTGAGAAGGGGAGGATGAGGGAATCTTGGGGAAACAGGAGGATTGGGATAAAGGAAGGTTGGATAGGGGAGCACGGAAGCACAATTTTTAGTTAAGGGAGTTCACCTTAGGGTTGGCAAGAGACTTGAACCTAGAGTGGCTCCCAGGAGCCCAAGGCGAGGTCCCCAGTTAGTTCCTTGGGCAGCTGAGGATAGGGAACCTGAGTTGAGTTTTTTTTTTAAGACTTCCAGAGTTATACACAATTTTCCAAACATTACCATTAAATCTTTACATTACATTTTTATTGAGACAGAGAGAGTAAGCGAGGGATGTGGTCAGGGAGAGGACATGTTTATACCAGAGTGCACGTGTAGAAGTCACAGGAAAACTTGAGTGACTCTGTTTTCTCCTTCCCCCTTGTGGGTCGTGCAGATTGAATTCAAGTCATCAGGCTTGGCTTAGTGGCAAGTGTCTTAACTCATTGAGCCATCTTTCTCTCCATCTCCCTCAAACAATACTTATTGTGATGATTTGCTGAGTGCATTACAAACAACAAGTTCATTTTGTTTCTTTGACATTCACTCCAAATTGTCAAGCTTACTATGTTTGGAATTCTGAAACCAAATTTCGTCAATGTAAGTTTTTTTTTTATCTAAGTGTTCAAATATTTGCATGTTCAAATGACAATGAAGTGAACAGATAAATCACCTTTTGCACATACTTTTGCTAATTTTTGCAGAACCCAGCTGAGTGACTGACATTTCCCCTAGTTGCTGTCTTACAGTTGCTTCCATTAAACTAAATTCCAGGTTGCATGGAACCTATTACTCATGCCTTAGCTGATTTCTTGAATCGTAAAGTGGTATAACATTTGGATGCCTTAATTAGATGCTCTCGCTAGCTGAAAGAACAATTTTAGTGTTTAAAATCAGAAACACAGCACCTAGACTGAAATGGATGACTGGGGAATTCCTTCTTTACCTGTGTTGAAATGAAAGAACAGAAAAAAAAGGCTGTAAAGTGGTGTTCATATCAAAAATATGTTAACTCTTTCCTGTTTGTTGATAGCTTCTGATTTATAAAGTCTAAGTGTTTTATTCTAAGTTGTGGATTCAATGAATCTTATTAATTAAAGAACTATCTTGTATGTATTCATGACTTAAAAACATTTAAAATAGCTGTTAAAAGAAGTCATGCAATGAAATTTTAAGGGTTGAGTGTTAGGCATTCCTGCAGTTTGGAAGAATCAATATTTCCAATTTGTTTAAATATTTTGTTTTAAAACAAGGGAACACTAATTTCTATTACCTTTATTGTCAGGAATTATCAATGTATAGTGAGTAGTTAGTAATATTTCAGGGTATATGTGCTTTGTCTTTTCTTCACTGAAACCACCAAATATCAACCAATTAGCAGTTAAATATAGCAGGAAAAAACATGTATTAAAATAAACTAGGATAAATTATATACTACGAAGATTTCTTTATATCCCCTTTTAAAAACATTTTCTACGTGCTTCTGTGTGTACCTAACAATATGCTTGTGTGCCATATATGTGCAGGTGCCCTCAGAGCAAATACGAAGCGCAAGGTTTCCTGAAATTGGAGTCATAGGATGGTTTTAAGCCTACATGTGGGTGCTGAGAACCAAACCTAGGACTTTTGCATCATCAGCCAGTATTCTTAACCACTGAGTCAACTGTTCTCCATCCCATCTTGAATGCGCATTGCTTTTTTTTTTTCTTTTCTGTTTTCACTGTTGAGGCTCAAACTTGAGGGTTTCACATACTAAATATTTTTTCTGAGTAGGCTGCACTTTTAGGCCCCAATCATTTGATGGATGAGATTGAATATTTTCCTGATTATTTAGTAAAGTTTTCAGATTATGAAGACTTTGTTTCAGAATATAAAACATCTGGACACTCAATTTGCTGAGTTAAGCAAATGAAGAATCTGCTTTTCTTTAAAATTATTATTTTTTTGTCCTCCATGTTCAGAGAGTCCGGTTTTATCCCATGCTTTTTCAGTCTCAGTCCAGCTGGCCTTGGTGAGCTCCCAACAGATCAGCCCCACCGTCTCAGTGGGTGGGTGCACCCCTCCGGGTCCTGACTTCCTTGCTCATGTTCTCTCTCCTGCTCCTCATTTGGACCTTGGGAGCTCAGCCCGATGTTCCAATGTGGGTCTCTGTCTTTATCTCCATCCATCGCCAGATGAAGGTTCTATGGTGATATGCAAGATATTTATCAGTATGGCTATAGGATCGGGCCATTCTAGGCTCCCTCTCCTCAGCTGCCCAAGGAAATAGCTGGGGACATCTCTCTGGATTCCTGGGAACCCCTCTAGAGTCAAGTCACTTGCCAGTTCTAAAAACCGGACTCTGAACATAGCGGACAATGAAGGCTGCTGAGAAGCCAAGTACAATGGCACTGGGTTTTGATCCTACTGCATGTACTGGCTTTGTGGGAGCCTAGCCTGTTTGGATGCTCACCTTCCTAGACCTGGATGGAAGGGGGAGGTCCTTGGACTTCCCACAGGGCAGGGAACCCTGACTGCTCTTTGGACTGGAGAGGGAGGAGGAAGGAAGTGAGGGGAGGGGGAGGGAAATGTGAGGCAGGGAGGAGGCGGAAATTTTTAATTAAAAAAAAAACCCATTCTCTCTTAAAAAAATAATAAATAATTCTGCCAAGAAAAAAATATTTATTTTTACTTTAAATGGATAAGTTTAACCTGTCTCTTTGAGGGTTATATTTGTTTATTTAATTATTTATCCTCCCACATCTAAGAATTACATTTATAAATGAATGGAAAAGAGCCTTGATGAGGTATAAGATGTTGGAAGTGAGTATACATTTATTTCATGTATGTAGAATTCATGTTTTAATACATGAGATATCTAGAGCAATAAGCAACTTTTCTATCTACACATGGACTTTTTCTCTGACAGATTTCTACTTCCAATTACAAGACCTGGAATTATACCTAATAATTTCTCTGAAAGAGATGCAATTCCTCTGTCCCTATATTGACCTATTTGGCATGCATTTTCTCAGCATACATATAATCATAATAGCACCAAACTTTAAAAAAAAAAGAAGTGCTAATGTTTTCTCTTAAGAATTTTTTAGCTCTTCCTTTGGGATGTGAAGGCTTTAACTTGAAGAAATGAGAGAGAGAGAAAAAAAAAAACAAACGATCTGACTAATGTTTTAGAACTTGGAAAAAGAAACTAAAGGGAAGACTTTTAAATCCCCCCTTTCCATTGTATGTAGTGATGAGGCGAGCAGGCCTGTTTTTTGTCCCACCTGGCTCCCCCACGGCTAGCTTAGCCCCAGAATAATTACATGGAAACTGTTTTCATTTAAACACTGCCTGGCCCACTAGCTCTAGTCTCTGATTGGCTAACTCTCACATCTTGATTAACCCATTTCTAATAATCTGTGTACCACCATGAACTGGTGGCTTACTGGGAAAGAGTCAGCATGTCTGACCTGGTGGCTGGCTCCATGGCGTCTTACTCACTTCCCTTCTTCCCAGCATTCTGTTCTGTCTACTCCACCCACCTATGTTCTGATCTATCAGGCCAAGCAGTTTCTTTATTAATTAACCAATGAAAGCAACATATAGAAAGAAAACCCACCTACATTAATTGTATGTCCATAGAACACAACTTAGGAATACATTTAAAAAGGAAATTATTTCGGTGTAAAGAATGTTCAGCTCTCAAGGTCCAAATGAGAAGCAGAAGGAGGGAGAACATGAGCAAGGAAGTCAGGACCACGAGGGGTCCACCCACCCACTGAGACAGTGGGGCTGATCTATTGGGAGCTCACCAAGGCCAGCTAGACTGGGACTGAAAAAGCATGGGATAAAACCGAACTCTCTGACCATGGTGGACAATGAGGGCTGCTGAGAAGCCAAGGACAGTGGCACTGGGTTTTGATCCTACTGCATGTACTGGCTTTGTGGGAGCCTAGTCTGTTTGGATGCTCACCTTCCTAGACCTGGATGGAGGGGGGGAAGACCTTGCATGTCCCACAGGGCAGGGAACACTGACTGCTCTTTGGACTGGAGAGGGAAAGGGAGGGGAGTAAGGGGTGGGGGAAAGGAAGGGAAATGGGAGGCGGGGAGGAGGTGGAAATTTTTAATAAAAAATAAATAAAAATTAAATAAATAAATAAATAAAAAGAATGTTCAGCTTATAAATTCTCCTGGCCAAGTGAGTCTGACAAATATGAAGGAAGAGGAATAAGAAGACTATGTGATGGTAGTAGCAATACTTTTGGTATTGTGTATAAAGATCTCATAGAATAATGTATATTAGTTAAATCCAGAAAGGAAGTGGGGAGACAGTCAGACTTATGTTCTGGAATGTATGTGTGTGGGGTCAAAAATATCAAGTACCTATTTCTTTACATGAGGGTCACTTGACTATCAAACTTCATTGGGAATGCATGCATATACATACGTGAGTTTGTATTTATGTGAATTGTTCCTATGTGTGTGTGAACCTACTGGTGCATATGTGCTTCATGTGTCAGAGGACAGCTCTGGGTGTTGGTCTTTGCTGAGCACTGTCTTTGAAACAATGTCTTTTTATTCCATGCTGCACATTCCAGGAAACCTGGCCTGTGAACTTCAAAAATCTCTGGTCTCTGTCTGCCATCTTACTACAGAGGTGGATGATGATTTATATGGTTTCTGAGAATCTGAACTCAATTCATCACATGCTTTTCCCTTTCCAGATCTCCGTACCTGGTGCTCTAAGGATGATTAAAAAGCAGTGAATGTGGCTATGGAGAAGGCACCAGATAAGAAGTGTGAAGGGAATGAGATAAGTAACTTTTTTGGAGCCTGAACACACAGACAATAAAAACCATAAAAAATGTAATTTTCCCTCTGATTGAGGTTCAAAACCAAAGGAAATCCCAAACTGAAGAGTTGAGAACTGAAGTAAAGTGCTGGAAAGTTTTATTTATTTCTACAGTGAAAATTTGGTGGCGCTAAAGCACATAGCCACGTATTAAGCAGAGTTAATTGGAAGAGGTAAGATCTAGGGTGGTTTGTGGTATATAAATACAGAGCAGGCATAGCTGGAATTCTCAGTGTGGCAGATGTACTCCATCAACATCTGGCAGTTCTTCTTTTCTTAACTGAGCTACATAAGAGAGATTACCTGCTTTCTGTGGTTCTTGTTTTCTAGAATGCTTGAATGTAGAACACAGAGCTTAAGTTTGGATATGAAAAGTATTTTTTGCTTAAAATGCTTCTTAGATCTACACTATATGAGTCACCAGAATTGAATCAGAAAAATCTAAACAATAGAGACTCATGATATCTCTTGGACAGTGGGTGTAGAGTTGCTCTCATTAGCGTACTGTGTTCTATGAGTTCCAAAATGTGCAGTTCAGGAGTGTGAGGAAGAATCAGCAGATATAGGAAGAAGGTCTGCAAACTGGGAAGAATGGGGAAATCAAAAGAAAGCAGCCAGGCATTTGAATCATAAAATGACAAGTTCAATTCTGTTGCTGTTCAAATCAACAGCAATTTATATAAAAGACTAGAGAATATGTTAGTCAAATGTTGCTAACCGGCTTAGAAAGGTAAAATATGGGGGTGGGATCACAGAATTTAGTAATATGTAATTCTTTTATAAAATTGGAAAGAATCTTAAATGTGTTAAGGCAGGCATGACTCCGGTCAGAACAAAGGGATGAAGAAAACATGTGCACAACTTCTTCACTACCAGCTACAACAAACTAACTGGATGATGATTAGTTAGAGTCGAGGGTGCCATCCAATATCATACAATGTCACAGATATGTATATATTACTTAATATGATGCTAAAATGTAGATCCAAAGAAGCAGATGGAAGATATGTAATGTCTATATTTTCTACTAGATCCCAATATCCCTAACTGCTAGAAGTCTATATGCGTTGCTTTTCAACTCTTTTATCTTTGAGAACTTTATTATGGGACTATATCATTAAATATTTGTTGTATAAAATAAAACCACATTGGATTTATTTTTATTTTGTCCAATCATTCCTCCAGTGTTCTATTATTTAGGGCATGGTCTCTTAAAGTTGACATGTTACCCAAGGACCCGAACATATTTCTACAGGCAGTCTTCATTGAGTTGATTTAGGGCAAGTTTAAAGAAAATAGGAAAGGGAACATATTAAAAACCAAACCATACCAAACCAAACAACCAAATAAAAAACACTGACACCTTTCTACTAAACCCTTTTGCAGAATCCTAGTGAGATACAAGTTCTTCCATGCTCTGATATAAATCCAAACCTTGGGGACTGTCTTTTCTTTCCCCTCATTACGTTATTAGAAAATACAGTGGTAGTAATTGTGAGCAGCAGTTGGTAAACAATTTTAAAATGAAGCCTGAGGGAACTAAAAGTGAAGAGCTAAGAAAACGTAATCGAATTAGAAAGAGCAGGGCTAGACATTAACATTTGCAGAGATGAAATGTTTTCTTTGTAGTTATAAAAGAGTTGTCTGACCTGAGCACGTCATGCTTTACTGAACTTGGATAATGGATATCTGCATTCCAAATTATAAATTGTCAGTTTTGCAATATGCTCCTGATAAGAAATGAACAAATGAGCAAATCTAATTCATTGTTCTAAATGCATTGTATAAAATTTCCATATGTAACTGAAGACCAGCATTTCATTCAAAGTAATCCTGTAAAGGAGGCATTTGAGTGCCCAATTCCCAACACTAAAGTGCTCTGAAAATGAGTCATGTTTGAAAACTTTAATTATATCTACTAAATTTGTGTTTCCCACATTGCAGTCCAGACAGTGTCATCAGAATATAGAGCTTCATCCTTTGGAGCCCTGAATTCTATAAGGCTATATTCTCAGGACTTTATCTGAATTGATTGCAGTACTTAACATTTGAATAGAGACCTCAGAGAGGACATTTAAAGAAAATAATAATAAAAAAAGAATATACATTTCTCAACTAAGGGAAAGAAATCTGGGGGAATAAAGTCAAGCTCTATTGCTTTTAGAAATTCTAGTGAGAGTTGGGTATAGACCTTTCAACCTTTCAGTATTAAAATAATGGAAAGACGGAGCAGTAAAATGGCCTAGCATATTAATGTGTCTGCAGGTCAACTGAATTTGAACCAAGAGTCTCAAGTGATAGGAGAGAATCAACTCTCCCAAGCTGTCCTTAGATCTCATATGTGTCCTCTTCATGTGTTTGCCCATATGCACAATACATAATAAATAAAAAAAACTTTGATACAAGTATTTTTAAAATAAAATAATTGGGATACCACTTAAATGAATGTCTGAGGTAGAAAGAGTTAAACATACGAATGGTCACTTAAATTAGACCTGAATGTTCCAGAATGACTCTTTTTAAGACCTTGAGTCCATCTTTGCAAACCTTAAATACATCTGCTTGAGTACATCTGTAGAAAAGCTTAACTTCATCACAGGCTATGTGATGGATGCACAATGGGCTCTTGCTGGCTATATGGAACAGAATATAGAAATGTTCATGTCTACAGATACTGTGACATTGGTTTAAGCCGAACAAAAATCAAATACAGTTGATTTAAAAGAATTGCTCTTTTCTGTATTAAACATGCACAGCATGTTCTCTTTCCATCATTCTTTAAATAGTATAGTATAAACAGTATTTCATAGCATTTCTATTTTATAAGGCATTACAGATGATCTACAAATGTTAGAAAGTATATAGGCACACACACATGGACCAAATGGTAAAACTACATAGTTTTATAGAAAAGATTTCATCAACTGTTGATTTTGGTGTGTGTGTATGTGTGTCCAACAACCAATCTCTTAGATTTCAAAACATATACACAGTATTACAAAGTTTCCCATGTAGAAACTGGTATTAACCTAGTTGGAAGATACAATTTTTCCAGTGAAGAAAAGAGATTTTCAAACATTTCCGCAGTTGTGAGAAATCAGAAAGTCATTCTTCATTAACTTCAAAAACATAATGACTGCTCTAGGATGCTCTGTGTTGGCGATGGTATCCCCTTTGATCCTACTTCAAATGAAATGGATAGACAAGTTTTGCCGTGTTAACTCTTCCACTTATAAAGTTGCATACATTACTTAAATATTAAAAAATGCCATTTTGGATGAATTCCCAAAATTTGTTTCTATGACTTTGAAAGTAACCTACCTTTTCTTTTTCTTTTTTTTTTTTATTGAAAAAAAAAATTTTTTTCGCCTCCTCCCAGCCTCCCATTTCCCTCCTCCTCCTCCCACTCCTCCCCCCTCCCCCCACTCCTTTCCCCCTCCCCCCACTCCTCTCCCCTTCCCTCTCCAGCCTAAAGAGCAGTCAGGGTTCCCTGCCTTGTGGAAAGTCCAAAATCCTCCCCCCTCCATCCTGGTCTAGGAAGGTGAACACCCAAACTGGCTAGGCTCCCACAAGGCCAGAACATGAATAGGAACAAAACCCCATGCCATTGTCCTTGGCTTCTCATCAGCCCTCATTGTCCGCCATGTTCAAAGAGTCTGGTTTTATCCCATGCTTTTTCAGTCACAGTCCAGCTGGCCTTGGTGAGCTCCCAATGGATCAGCCCCACTGTCTCCGTGGGTGGGTGCACTCCTTGTGGTCCTGACTTCTTTGCTCATGTTCTCCCTCCTTCTGCTCCTCAATGGGACATTGGGAGCTCAGTCCGGTGCTCCAGTGTGGGTCTCTGTCTCTATCTCCATCCATCGCCAGATGAAGGTTCTATGGTGATATGCAAGATATTTATCAGTACGGCTATAGGATAGGGTCATTTCAGGTTCCCTATCCTCAGCTGCCCCAGGAACTAACTGGGGACATTGCCCTGGGCACCTGGGAGCCCCTCTAGGTCCAAGTCTCTTGCCAACCCTAAGATGGCTCCCTTAATTAAGAAATGTGCTTCCCTGCTCCCCTATCCAGCCTTCCTTTATCCCAATCATCCCGTTTCCCCAAGTTCCCCCCATCCTCCCCTTCTCCCTTTTCTCTCCCCATCGCCCCTTACCCCCCTCCCACCCCACCCCCAAGATCCCAATTTTTTGCCCGGCATTCTTGTCTACTTCCCATATCCAGGAGGTTAGCTATATGTTTTTCTTTGGGTTCACTTCCTTATTTAGCTTCTTTAGGATATCAAATTGTAGACTCAATGACCTTTATTTATGGCTAGAAACCAATTATGAGTGAGTACATCCCATGTTCATCTTTTTGGGTCTGGGTTACCTTACTCAGGATAGTGTTTTCTATTTCCATACATTTGCATGCAAAATTCGAGAAGTCATTGTTTTTTACCGCTGAGTAGTACTCTAATGTGTATATATTCCACACTTTCTTCATCCATTCTTCCATTGAAGGACATCTAGGTTGTTTCCAGGTTCTGGCTATCACAAATAATGCTGCTATGAACATAATTGAACAAATGCCCTTGTCATATGATCGGGCTTCTCTTGGGTATATTCCCAAGAGTGGCATTGCTGGGTCCAGGGGTAGGTTGATCCCGAATTTCCTGATATTTCTCATGTCACTTTCCATCTTTTTTATATATAAAATTGTATGTTCTATGTGATTTTGTTTCTGGGCACAATGCTTGTTTGGATTAGGCATCTGGTCTAGTCAGAAGATAGAATACAGATTAACAGTGCTACAATAGAGTAAGATATCTTATTTACAATGGAGATCATTTTCATTGATATGAGGTATTTCACAGAGAAAACTTTGAATTAAAACTTCTTTTGCTATTCAAAGATGTGTATAAATATTGAACAATTGGACTCAATTGAGAAATACACACACACCAACACTGCTGTGTTTGAACAATTTTTTTTTTGTCTTTAGCTCAAATATTATGGTTTCCAGCTTTGTGTTTCTGTTGGGTTTTGGGGAAATTTGTGTGTGAGTCTCTTAGGGCGTTTTCTTTGTTGTTGTTGTTTTAGTTTGTTATTTTTGTTTGCTTTTTGTAAAGCTAGAAAGAGTTGACAGAGAGTTGGATGATTGGGGACATTGTGAGGATCTGGGAAAGTTTGGAGAGAGAAAACCTGATCAGAATATATTGTGTGAAATTAAAAACAAGCAAACAAACAACAAAACACATTTTGCTTAGCTCTAATGTTAGAAGTTTTCTCTCCCATCAAAAATGATATTTACATTTTGACTACCATACAAGAGTAGCCAATGTTCTATTGACTGTACTAATTTATGGTTGTTTTTTTAGGCCCTTAATAGAAAACTCAACCATTTCAAATGCTTACACAATGATTTGTGTTCTATGTCATGTAATAAACCAAAGAGAATGCTCTGTTTCAGTGAAATGTCAAGCCAATAGCACAATATGCTGAGACAGATGGAGAAAATAATTTCATTTTGTTTACGACATCCATTAAAGTTTATTAAAATGTATATTTGTCCAGTAAGAACCTCAAATTAGCTGAGCTGTAAAGCTGACTTGAATAACAGGTTTGTAAGGTAAAAAAATGAAACTGAATGGCCTGTTCCATTCAAGACAACAAAGCAACAGAAAAATAAAATGTTTCCGCACAAAACTGGATATAAAGAAGAGCAAAACTGAAAAAACAGAGTCCAACTCCAACACTCATGAACTACGTTAGCAAATTCTGTGCATGGACTTAGCAGTAAGATCAGAATCTGAGCACAACAGCAAAGGCCAGGCTCTGAAGTAGGGTGAACACAACTGAGATTTTCAGATGAAATGAAGACTGACTAGCAATAAGGAGCAAGTGACTATTATCAGAACTGAGATAGGAAGGGAGATAACAATTGCCACTGATTTTGTTAACACCAAGGATAAAGATGTTTAGAAAAATTTTATTGTCACAAATGTGAGATTTCAGGAATACTCTGAGTGGATGTGGTTAGCGTAGACACCTTGGAGATATGCTAACTCAAAATGGGGGCATCTGATGTACTTGGTATGGTAAATATGACTTTATTTAACTCTTTTCCAGTTTCACATAAGATAAAAGAAGGGAAGTTGTCTGTCATTGTCCAAATTCTGGCTACATCTGGCAGTTGCTGTAAGGTGTTTTGACTTGCTTGGCCTAGTAATTCAAAATTTGTAAACCCAAATGATCTGGCTAATATTTCTTTTTTTATTTAGAGAGAGAGTATTTTGTATTCATAAAATAGGAATTTTCTTTTTGTTTTTGAATGTCTTTTCCTAAACATCCTGATAAGTCATTAAAAACTATGCATGAGCTTGCTCCAGAAATGTTCACAAGGGAGAAACTGTTATGCCTGTTGCTTGTCATTCAATAAATCCAGTGCATTCTTCTTCTTGAGAATACCAAATGCAGTTACACACTGCAGGAGGTTGCCCATCTTGTTGGATTGCTGTGAACAAAAAATATTTATGCTTTCTAGTGTTTTTTTATTATTATTTTTCAAGATAGGGTTTCTCTGTAGTTTTGGAGCCTGTCCTGGAACTAGCTCTTGTAGACCAGCCTGGACTAGAACTCACAGCACTCCACCTGCCTCTGCCTCCCGAGTGTTAGGATTAAAGGCATGTGCCTCCACAGTCAGGTCTTAATAATAATAATACCTAATGAAATACAACTTGTACATCCTCGGCCTTAATTTCTTAAGGAATTTAAAGATAATATGATCACATATTGTTCCTGGCTTCTCTGGAACTGAGGCTAGCAGGGTTGAGAGGTTCAGGAACTTTCCTTTCATTATTTCTTCCAGAAAACCTAAAAATCTCAAAGTTTAATGACTTAACATTAAAAATACATTTTAGTTGACATTATTTTTACATCCCTTAAAATATTGTTTACACTGTGCTATTTAAAGAACGATGAAAGTAAGTTTCTTTTTACTTTCTATAAAATAGAATAATTAAGTATTATAATAGCATTTAAACTTGCATGTAATTAACAAATCTATGTACTGTGGCAGAGAATATGATTTGGGTGTATTTGAGAATGAGAAAATGGGGCATATAATACTTGTCATGGCCTTCTGGGAAGGATGTGTGGGATTACTATTTATATAAACTGAAGATACTGAGACAAAGGGTTTTATCATCACTGCTCTATAACTCTAGACTTATATACTGAGTAACATTGGTGCTATTTAACAAAAATCTTGCTGGGAAGTCAAGTGTAGAATACCAACATATGAATAAAGGGGTAAAGAATGAAAATGTTTGTTAATCCTGGCTAGCATTTTTATTGGCTGTGTCAACACTGGAAGAATCATTATCAATTTTGAGAAATTCTTGTCACTGAGGCTAGCCATGAATTACATGGTTCTATAATAAATTCTTGGTTGAATATTTAACAAGTCAAGAATTTGAACATTATCAGAATAATATTTAAACATCATTTTAGTTCAAATTATTTATTTTACTTTTTCTGCAGAAGAGGTAATGCAAATATTAACAAAAATAGTTAGAACTGGCTTTGCTGTATTTTTGAGAATACTTTATCTTCAAGAAACAATTGGTCATTTTAGCAGTTTTGTGGACCTAGTTCAGTGGTAGAATTGTTGTTTAGAATTCATTAAGCCATACTTTTAGTATGTAGAACAAAACACACTCTCACACACAGATGCTTTCTCTCTTTTTCTGCCTCTCTCTCACACACATACAATGATAATTATGGTAATAGATGCCAAATTTAAAAGGAATTGTTTAAGTAGCTATGAGAGTGAAGAGTAAGAAAATAAAAGAAACTAAAAACCAATGTTTTTCTCACACAAACACACTAACAATTTTATTCATATGTGCACTTCCATTTGCATTTTATTCATCATGTCAATCAGTAATCCAGTGTACACACATTGTATATAGATGGTAGAGACACAAACCTGAATATAAAATATGGAAGATGTCATCTCAGATAACATCTTTCTTACATCCATTATATTGTCCTTTGTGTCACCTTAATATGTTATATACCTTTATAATGGTATCTCAGAAAGAGAAAGACTATAATCTCATCAAAGAACAGAAATGAAGAAGATGAGTAAGGAGGGAGGTCACTGCTGACAGATGCAAGACTAGGAAGTGCCTGAAGATAAAAATGACTGGATGTTTCTGGGAAGAGCAGGTGATTCAATCACTCATTATTCAATAAATAATGCTGACCACCAGTTTCCAGGAACTCCTTTGGATTTTGGACTCTTAAGATTATAAGATTACGTGAACATTTCTTTAAAAATTTACTATCTATACATTTCAGAAGATCATTACAATTTGTAGCATTTCCCAGACACCAAGGTAGTTCTGCCAGCTTTCACTTACAGTTTATCATGTGGTGTTAGGAACACACATCAGCACAGAAGCTTTGCAATAGCTGATCTTGGACTAAATTTTACATTGTAGCTCTTTTAACTGAACAAAATTAAAATAAACCTTCCTAAACCTAAAGATATCTTACACTTTAAACTATTCCCTAAGAGAATGTAGGAAAGCCAAGGGACTTTCTTGCAACAAAACCAATTTTATCAAAATATACACATGGAGTTTTTTAATCTATTCAGTTGGTAGCAAATTAACAACTTCATGAGTAAGTACAAAATTACACCACTTATTACTTTGTAAGTCATAAGTCTTAAATAGGTATCACTGAATTTATTAAATAGAAGAGCTGGCTGGGATGTCTATCTTTTTGATGGATCTAAAAGAAGGATTTTTTTTTACTTGATTTGACATTTAGTTTGTGGTGGTCAACCTTCTTCTCATACCATTTTATCTATTAGTATTCTGATCCTATTTTCTTCATTTATAAGAATGTTTTTATTATATTATGTCCATAAAATTAATCAAGAATAATTACCCAGAATCATTACTGTTTCTACAAAGCTCCCTTTACTATAAACATAATATATTCACAAATTTTCTCAATTGGAATGTGAACATTTGCATGTCAATTATTCAAGCCATTATAATCTTCTATGTGCCCCAGAGATTCATAACTGTCTTTTATGCAAAATTCAATTATCATACTCCCCAAATTTTCAACTCTGTACCCAAATCTTCTTAATGTTATCAGTTTAAGATCTCAAGTCAACCACCCCAATGAATCAGATTTCCAGCACAACGAAGGTTACAAGAATCCTGGGATAAAATTTCATTTTTTTCCTTCAGTCTTGTGAAATTGGAACATAAATTTCCATAGCTGAAGATTTTGTATTATCTATAAAGAAAGGGCTATCAGGTATAAACACTGCCAATCTAAGGAGCAAAGTAGTCACCCAGAAAACTTTTAATATAAAACAGGACAAATTTTAGGAAATTTCAAAACCTGGAAAAATTCCAATTCTAACCTTTCCTTTCTGGTTCTGCCCTTTGGGTCCATGGATCTTCCCTATAGGGAATTATTACTTTATCCGAAAGGCATAATGGTAAAAATATTTGCAAATGAGTAGTTTTATCAGCCTGTTTTCATGACGATAGAGCTTTGGAAATCAATAGCTTTCTTATACTTAAAGCCTTCTCAAATTCTTTATGTGAAAACTATCTGTGTTCAGCTGGTGTGGCATTATCAAAGCACTGTGGATCTTCTATTTTTATTGCAGCAGTTCATTCATTAGTTGTGCATTTCAGATCTTTTATAAATGCAATGAGAGCAACAAAGTTTCTTGACTTTTTGATTTTTCTGGAGTTTGACTTCATCACTTACTTCGGGTTCTCTTTCTCAATCATCAATGTTGACCAGTTAAATCTTCCCCAACATATGCCATAGTGATGCTGACTCTGTCCTCACATCTGGTTTTGTCTCTGATTCTTCTGACTTCATCTTCTACATTTAAGGTTCTGTGTTAATTCATTGAGCTTACCTAGATTATACCAGTCACTATCCATAATATGCTGTAGGCTAACAAAGAGCCATAATTCCAACTGCAATCTACATTTTCCCTTGTTAAATAACTGCATATTTACTGCTTCTTTAGTGTTGAAATGTCAACATCTAGGACAGATAATTGTTCTTTCTAGCATACTATTAACCCTCAACAGGCCAATTTTAATTTACTTTTGGAGACTCATAAGTCCACCGTTTGCTGCATGTTGTAAATGTAAATGTGCACATTGAGTTGGAAGAGATATTTGAAAAAAATAACAGCTTTGTGAAAAAATGTAAAGTGGAATATGGCAATATGGTACAGCTTTAATTTTAGTATAAAACGCTGCAACAGATACTTCATGCTTATTCTCCAAAGTAAATTCTTAATCTTGTGACTTTGATGAATTGCTTGTGGAAAGATGAGTCAGTGTAGTCATTGCTGAGACTAAAAATCAACATGATCTGCAAAATTTTTTGTAATTATTCTCTGTGATAAAAGAATTTCCACTCAGAGTCCATAAAATAAATAAACTGATATGCTGGTTTATAAAGGGTACATACAAGGATATTTCTCATGCTGCACTTCATGGAACTGGGAGCTAGAGGAAGGCTGGATTGTCAACATGATAGTAGATGGATGAACATGTAATAAATAATAATGTGAACAGGAAAACTTTGAAAGAATTAAGAGCAATGATCCTTTACAAGGGTAAATTAGTATATAGTCAAACAAATGTATACTTTATTACCATAGAGTACATTTTACATAAGTATGTAAATCAATCAATATATATTTTCAAGAAAATATTTAGAAGACCCCAAATAAATACATTAAATCAGTTTTCTTTTGAGCACGTCATTTGACAAACATGGCCTTCAGTATATGGGACACCTGAATTCTGAGAACCTATAGGTAAAGGGAAAAGATGGAATGGGAAAGGAAAAATAAAAAAACAATAGCTACAGGCTTTCTAAGCATGAGGAATTTAATGGTACAACAAATAAAAACAATTTCAAGCAATGTGAAGTGTATTTGGAATATCCAAATCCAATGTGATGAATTAGGGATTGGTGAAATAGGTCAACTGTTTAGAGCATTCTGCACTTGCATAGAACTGGTCTTCATTTCCTTACACTCACACCAGTAGGTTCCAGAATATCCAATGATAGCCAGTGTCACCAAACATACATGCACACACAGACATACACACACACACACGGAGGGCAGGAAGGGAGAAGGAGGAAGAAAGGGTGAGAAATACAATAAAATTAATTTTTGATGCAATTTTTAAAAATTATTTATTTAATTTTTGAGATCATAATTTAATCTTTTCCTCTTTTGTTTTCCCCTTCTAAACATTTACACACATATCTCTTTGGTCTATTTCAATTAATATATATATATATAAATATATATATGATATTTTAAATATGCACACACATGTATATATGATAAATATAGGAGAGGGGAAATTAAATGTTTAGTGTTGGGATTATATACTGTATATCACAAAATACCACATGCTGTGAATTCTTATAATACATGAGTTTATTCCTATAAATATTTATTCACTTGTAATTAGTTTCACATTTTTATATGCCACAATATATTATTTTTCTTTGGATCTGTTTTTAAGTCTATTTTATAGTTCAAATCAGAAGGTGAAGTAGATGTAATTCATTGGGTGCAGCTCAAAGAGACAGAAGAACCAGGGGTTGTCCAGACAGAAAATAGAACCAGGGGTTGATAACTATGACTCAACTATAGACTTTTTGTGAGTAAGAATCATATTCAGCAAGTGATGGACAGCTGTGATCTAAATACACATTAGGTAGTAGAGACTCATTAATCCCTGTGTGTAGGTCTCAGACTAATAATACCTTGTCTTGCAGAGGCAAGGACAGAAGTTAAGTGCTATGATGTTATTTGTTGTCTATAGTCTGTTCATAATCACATTTTGTAATGCTTTGTTTCCATGTTGATACATGTCCTCATATTGTAATCTATAAAATAGGAAGATTCTTATATACCAGAAAGTGCTGTGAGAAAATTATCTTGTATGCTGTAGAAATGTGTCAGTTGTATTGTTTTAATAAAAGGCTGTTTGACCAGTAGTAAGGAAGGAAGTATAGGTGGGGTGACAAGAACAGAAGAATTCTTGGAAGAAGAAAGGCTCAGTCTGCAGTTGTCACCCAGATGCAGAGGAAGCAAGATGAGAATGCCTTGCTGATAAAAGGTACCTAGCCATGTGGCTGACACAAATAACACATAACATACAGAATAAAGAAAGAATATTAAGAGCTAAAAAGGAAAAAGGTCAAGTAACTTATGATGGTAAACCAATCAGATTTACACCTGACTTCTCTATAGAAACCATGAAAGTCAGAAGGTCCTGGATAAATGTGCTGCAGAAACTAAGAGACCATGGATGCAAGCCCAGACTGCTATACCCAGCCAAGTTGTCATTCACCATCAATGGAGAAAAAAAAAATTCCAGCATAAAAACAAATTTAAACAATATGTAGCCACAAATCCAGCCTTACAGAAAGTAATAGAAGGAAAATCACAAACCAAGGAATCCAACGAGACCCACAATAACACAGACATCTAGCGACCCTTCACCAGCACAACTCAAAGAAGGGAAACACACAAACTCTACCACCAAAAAAGGAAAAAAAATAACTGGAGTTAACAACCACTGGTCATTAATATTACTTAATATCAATGGACTCAATTCACCTATAAAAAGGCACAGGCTAAGAGATTGGATACGAAAACAGCATCCAACATTCTGCTGTTTACAAGAAACACACCTCAACCACAAAGACAGACATCTACTCAGAGTAAAGGGTTGGGAAAAGGTTTGTCAATCAAACGGACATAAGAAACAAGTGGGTGTGGCCATACTAATTTCTAACAAAATTGACTTCAAACTAAAATCAATCAGAAGAAATGGAGATGGACACTTTTTACTCATAACAGGGACAATCCATCAGGAGGAAGTCTCAATCCTGAATATCTTCACCCCTAATATAAAAGCAACCACTCATGTAAAAGAAACATTACTAGAACTCAAGGCAGACATCAAACCCCACACACTAATAGTAGGAGACTTCAACACTCCTCTCTCACCAATGGACAGGTCAATCAGACAGAAACCTAACAGAGAAATAAGAGAATTAATGGAAGTAATGAAACAAATGGACTTAACAGACATCTATAGAACATTCCACCCAAATAGGAAAGAATATACCTTCTTCTCAGCATCTCATGGAACCTTCTCGAAAATTGATCAAATACTCGGTAACAAAGCAAACTTCCCCAGATACAAAAAAATATTAGTAACCACCTGTATCTTATTGGATCACCATGGAATAAAGGTAGAATTTAACAATAATTCTACCCCAAGAAAGCCTACAAATTCATGGAAGCTGAACAGTCAACTAGTTTTTACATCATACAGTAACCCATAATTCTTGTCTACATTAGCCACGTGGCTTGGTACCGTTATTAGTGAGTCATTCTCATTTTGCTTCCTCTACATCTGATTTCCTCTGTAACAGTGCAGACCTTTTTCCTCTTCCCACAATTCTCATGTTCTTGTTGCCCTGCTTCTATTTCCTGCCTGATTGCCCCACTAACAGAGGTAATGAATCAAATGGACTTAACAGGCATCTATAGAACATTCTACCAAAATAGGAAAAAATATACCTCCTCGACATCTCATGGAACCTTCTTGAAAATTGATCACATATTCAGTAACAAAGCAAACTTCCACAGATACAAAAAAAAATTAGTAACCACCTGTGTCTTATCCGATCACCACGGAATAAAGTTAGAATTTAACAACAATTCTACCCCTAGAAAACCTACAAACTCATGGAAACTGAACATTCAACTACTGAACCACCCCTGGGTCAGGGAAGAAATAAAGAAAGAAATTAAAGTCTTCCTGAATTCAAGGAAAATAAAGATACAACATACCAAAATCTATGGGACACTATGAAAGCGGTGCTAAGAGGAAAGTTCATAAGACTAAGTGCCCACATCAAAAAAAAAAAACAGAGAAAGCTCACATTGGAGACTTAACAGCACAGCTGAAATCTCTAGAAAAAAAAAAGAAGCAGACTCACCAAGGAGGAGTAGAAGACTGGAAATAATCAAACTGAGGGCTGAAATCAACAAAATAGAAACACAGAAAACAATCCAAAGAATCAATGAAACAAAGAGCTGCTTCTTTGAGAAAGTCAACAAGATTGACAAACTTTTATCCAAATTAATCAAAAGGCAGAGAGAGAACATGCAAATTAACAAGATCAGAAATGAAAAGGGGGACATAACAACAGACACTGAGAAAATTCAGAGAATCATTAGGTCTTACTACAAAAGCTTATATGCCACAAAGTTGGAAAATGTAAAAGAAATGGAATTGTTGTTAGATAAGTACCATATAGCAAAATTAAATCAAGATCAGGTGAACAACTTAAATACACCTATAAGTCATGAGGAAATAGAAGCTGTCATAAAAAAACCTCCCAACCAAAAATAGCCCAGGACCTGATGGTTTTAATGCAGAATTTTATCAGAACTTCCAGGAAGAGCTGATACCTATACTCCTTAATGTGTTTCACATAATAGAAACAGAAGAGTCATTGCCAAACACTTTTTATGAAACTACAGTTACCCTGATTCCAAAAACACAAAGACCCAACCAAGAAAGAGAATTACAGACCAATCTCACTCATGAACATTGATGCAAAAATTCTCAATAAAATTCTGGTAAGCAGAATCCAAGAATACATTAAAAAATTTATCGATTATGATCAAGTGGGCTTCATTCAGAGATGCAGGGCTGGTTCAACATACGCAAATGTAATACAATCACATAAATAAACTGAAAGAAAAAAACCATATGATCATTTCATTAGATGCTGAAAAATCATTTGACAAAATTCAACACCCCTTTATGATAAAGGTTTTAGAGAAGTTAGGGATACAAGGATCATGCCTAAATATAATAAAAGCAATGCATAGCAAGCCAACAGCTAATATCAAATTAAATGGAGAGAAACTCAAAGCCATTCCACTAAAATCAGGAACAAGACAAGGCTGTCCACTCTCACCATAT
>JABTXL010009180.1:59551-132310 GCA_025134845.1 Neodon shergylaensis | reverse complement strand
TTCCACTAAAATCAGGAACAAGACAAGGCTGTCCACTCTCACCATATCTCTTCAACATAGTCGTTGAAGTTCTAGCAATAAGACAACATAAGGAGATCAAGGGGATTCGAATTGGAAATGAAGAAGTCAAACTTTCGTTATTTGCAGATGATATGATAGTGTACATTAGTGACCCCAAAAACTCTACTGAAAAACTTCTACAACTGATAAATAACTTCAGTGATGTGGCAGGTTACAAGATCAACTCAAAAAAATCAGTAGCCCTCCTATACACAAAGGATAGAGAAGCAGAGAGGGAATTCAGAGAAACTTCACATTTTATGATAGCTACAAATAGTATAAAGTATCTTCGGGTAACTCTAACCAAGGAAGTGAAAGATCTATTTTACAAGAACTTTAAGGCATTGAAGATAGAAATAGAAAGAACACCAGAAATTGGAAGGATCTCCCATGTTCGTGGATGGGTGGGATCAACATAGTAAATATGGCAATTCTACCAAAGGCAATCTATAAATACAACGCAATCCCCATTAAAATCCCAACAAAATTCTTCACAGACCTTGAGAGAAAAATAATCAACATTATATGGAAAAACAACAAACCCAGGATAGCCAAAACAATCTTATACAATAAAGGAACTTCTGGAGGCATTAACATCCCTGACTTCAAACTCTATTACAGAGCTACTGTATTAAAAACAGCTTGGTATTAGCATAAAAACAGAGAAGTTGACCAATGGAATCGAATAGAAGACCCGGATATTAACCCACACACCTATGAACACCTGATTTTCAACGAAGGAGCTAAAATTATACAATGGAAGAAAGAAAGCTTTTTTAACCAATGGTGCTGGCATAACTGGATGTCAACCTGTAGAAGACAGAAAATAGATCCATATCTTTGACAATGCACAAAACTCAAGTCCAAATGGATTAAAGACCTCAATATCAATCTGAACACACTGAACCTGATAGAAGAGAAAGTGGGAAGTACTCTACAATACATGGGCACAGGAGATCACTTCCTATGTATAACCCCAGCAGCACAGACATTAAGGGCAACATTGCATAAATGGGACCTCCTAAAACTGAGATGCTACTGTAAAGCAAAGGACACTGTCATTAAGACAAAAAGGCAACCTCCTGACTGGGAGAAGATCTTCACCAACCCTGCAACAGATAAAGGTCTGCTCTCCAAAATATATAAAGAACTCAAGAGCCGGGCGATGGTGGTGCACGCCTTTAATCCCAGCACTCGGGAGGCAGAGGCAGGTGGATCTCTGTGAGTTCGAGACCAGCCTGGTCTACAGAGCTAGTTCCAGGACAGGCTCCGAAGCCACAGAGAAACCCTGTCTCGAAAAACCAAAAAAAAAAAAAAAAAGAACTCAAGAAACTTGACTTTAAAATGCTAATTAACCCAATTAAAAAATGGGGCACTGAACTGAACAGAGAATTCTCAACAGAAGAAATTCAAATGGCCAAAAGACACTTAAGGTCATGCTCCTCCTCCTTGGTGATCAGGGAAATGCAAATTAAAACAACTTTGAGATACCATCTTACACCTGTCAGAATGGCTAAAATCAAAAACACCAATGATAGCCTTTGCTGGAGAGGTTGTGGAGGAAGGGGTACCCTCATCCATTGCTGGTGGGAATGCAAACTTGTGCAACCACTTTGGAAATCAGTGTGGCGGTTTCTCAGGAAATTTAGGATCAACCTACCCCAGGATCCAGCAATACCACTCTTGGGAATATACCCAAGAGATGCCCTATCATACTACAAAACATTTGTTTAATTATGTTCATAGCGGCATTATTTGTAATAGCCAGAACCTGGAAACAACCTAAATGCCCTCAATGGAAGAATGGATGAAGAAAGTGTGGAATATATACACATTAGAATACTACTCAGTGGTAAAAAACAATGACATCTTGAATTTTGCATGCAAATGGAAGGAAATAGAAAACACTATCTTGAGTAAGGTAACCAAGACCCAAAAAGATGAATATGGTATGTACTCACTCGTAAGTGGATTCTAGCCATAAATAAAGGACATTGAGCCTATAATTAGTGATCCTAGAGAAGCTAAATAAGAAGGTGAACCCAAAGAAAAGCATATAGTTATTTTCCTGGATATTGAAAGTAGACAAGATTGCCAGGCAAAATTTGGGAGCTTGGGGGTGGGGGTGGTATGGTGGTAAGCATAGATTGGGGGAGAAAAGTGAGAAGGGGAGAATGGGAAGAGCTTTGGGGAATGGGACAGTTGGGATAGAGGAGGGTTGGATATAGGAGCAGGGAAGTATATATCTCAAGTAAGGGAGCCATTTTAAGGTTGGCAAGAGTCTTGACTCTAGAGGTTTCCCCAGGTGTCCATGGAGATGTCCCCAGCTAGTTCCTTCGGCAGCTGAGAAGAGGGAGCCTGAAATGGCCCTATCCTACAGCCATACTGATGAATATCTTGCATATTACCATAGAACCTTCATCTGGTGATGGATGGAGATAGAGACAGAGACCTACATTGGAGCACTGGACTGAGCTCCCAAGGTCCAAATGAGGAGCAGAGAGAGGGAAAACAGGCAAGGAAGTCAGGATAGTGAGGGATGTGTCCACCCACTGAAACGGTGGGACTGATCTAGTTGGAGCTCACCAAGGCCAGCTGGACTGGTACTGATGGAGCATGTGATCAAACCAGACTCTCTGAAAGTGGCCGATAATGAGGGTTGAATGAGAAGCCAAGGACAATGGCACTAGGTTTTGATCCTACTGCATGTACTGGCTTTGTGGGAGCCTAGTCTGCTTGGATGCTCACCTTCCTAGACCTGGATGGAGGGAGGAGGACCTTGGACTTCATACAGGGCAGGGAACCCTAACTGTTCTTTGGACTGGAGAGGGAGGGGGAGGGAAAGTGGGGGATGGGGGAGGGAACTGGGAGGAGGGGAGGAGGTGGAAACTTTTAATAATAATAATAGAATAATAATAATAATGATGTAAAATTAAGTAAAAAAAAGAAAATTGAAAACACTATGTACTTTCATGAAGAATTTGGAGAAATATCATGCTAGCAAGTTAACAGCACACTTAAAATCTCTAAAACAAAAAGAAGCAAACACACTCAAGTAGTATAGATGGCAGAAATAATCAAACTGAAGACTGAAATCAGATAGAAACAGAGAGGACAATAAAAAGAATGAGGCAAAGAGTTGGTTCTTTGAGAAACTCAACAAGATAGAAAAACCCTTATGCAAACTAACTAAAAGGCAGAAAAAGAATACCTTGATGTAGGAGTGATTCCTTATTAATAAAGAAACTGCCTAGGCCCCTTGATAGGCCAACCCTTAGGTGGGTGGAGTAAACAGAACAGAATACTGGGAGAAAGAAGCTGAGTCAGGGAGTTGCCATGATTCTCCCACTCCAGATAGACGCAGGTTAAGATCTTCCCTGGGAAGCCAACTCATGGGCTACATAGATTATTAGAAATGGGTTAGATTAATATGTAAGTGCTAGCCAATAAGAGGCTAGAGCTAATGGGCCAAGCAGTGTTTAAAAGAATACAGTTTCCGTGTAATTATTTCGGGCATTAGCTAGCCATGCGGGAGCCAGGGTAGCCGGAACGCAGCCCCGCTGCTCTTATTACCACAGATTGGCGCCCAACGTGGGGCTAAATCCACTTAAAAATCTGAGAAGGCTTAAAAATAAGGGAGAGAGAGTTTAACACACAATTTTGCTGTTTGTTGGTGATGTGCTGTAGAGAGATTTCCTGATTTGGCAACAGCAGAAAAAAAAAAAAAAAAAAAAAAAAAAAAAACACTGCGTCATTTTAAAGTGCAGCTTCCTGGGACTGTGCCACCAGTGCAAACTCTGACTTTACAGCATTTCAATGGCTTTTAGGGGACTGGATGTTTATGTTCCTGCTTGGGATCGGAAGGAAATTGCTCTGAGACCGTGCCTATGGCTCAGTGCTCCCCGCCTGCACCTGGGCAGATGGCAGAATCAGGCTTAGACAGGCGGAAGAGCATGGTGGATTCCTGCCGCCATACAGAGACGTGTTTTCAGACTGTGCAGTGCTCTGTGTGTCAGATTTGGCTGTAACTTGGATGAAAAGAGTTTCTGTGTTGCACGCTCAGTCTCAGAATTAAACTGCTGAGTACGGCTCCAATGTGGACTTTCTGTGTGCCTGGAACTATGTGTGGCTCAGGGGCACCAAATGGCTCTGAGGCAGGAGCGGCTGCTTCATGCTGAACTGTGCTGACCTCAGGCAGGAACTACCATAATTGCCGTAATAACAGCACAGTTAAGGTTTGGACTGGGCAGGACACAGGCAGTACCGTATTACCTGTACATGATACAACTTAAGTTTTTAAGAATTGCTTAACATTTTAAAAAATGCTCCTGGATAGTAAAAAAATTACAGATTCACAATAAAACAGATTCAGACAGACCACTAAATGGATCACAATGTTGGATGAATGTACGTAGGCTTGAGAGAAAAATAAAATAAAATAAAGTTAATGCCCATAAAAAAAGGGTAAAGTCTTTAAAGAGACAGAATACAGATAGTTATAGATTAAAAGAAATAAAGAAAAATAAGCCACGTAAAAATGGAAAATTCACAGAGTCTGGATTCTTTATATTATTGTGTTTTCTTTAAAATTTTTGACTGTAAAGAAGCTAAGTACAGAGAGACATTTCATTATATGGGCTGCCAAATGGAACCAGAACGGATATCATGAGCGTATGATTTCAGAATTTGGGTCTAAGGATATGATGCTTTGGAAAGGGTCTTCTTTTGTTTTCACAGAGGATATGACCCTGTGGATTGCATCTATCCCGGTATGGTATGATAGACCACGTCCTCCTGAAAGGTTGCTGTGAACACCCTCAAAAAATTACTTCACTCAACTGCCAACTGAGATGAACCTGGCATACAGGTTACCCCATGATTAAGGTATTATGATTGTGTAGTTCATTTTTAAAATGTAATGTATAATTAGGAAATATAGGTTGTTAATGGATAATCATCGATAATAGTCAAGCTTGTAGTCATGTTAGTTAGATTTTCTAGATGTTCGTAGATATATTTCTGACAGGCATTCTTCATATCTTTCAAAGACTACAGAACATGGCATTTAATAAGTTGGGGCTTTTCATGACAATGAGACACTCTGCTCCTGGCAGCACCAATCTACTTCAAGAAGAAGATGGGCATCGAAGAGGCTCCTTATAAAGTTTGATAGCCATTTGGGCAAGAAACTGCTCTTGCCTGGACTGTTGCATAAACTGGACACAGAGAACCCGCAGAAAGAGGACTGCTAAACTTGCCTAAAGGTGAGATGATCTTTCGGGGTTCCTGATTCATGAAAGAGTCTACGAGACATTCTGCAGGACACAGCAGAAAGTGACTAAACTGTCTTTGAAATTTCCTGCTTAATGGAAATGTCTGCTGGATACTATGGGCCTGAAGGCTGAAGATGGATGTCCCAACAGTACAAAAGAACTTTGGGTGACTGTCCAGGCAGTGAGCTGTCTCTGTCATTTCTAGAGTTTTGGACTTCCTGTTTACTTAGGCATTATTATATCCTTCTGGAGTCTTTGATGGAGTTGAAGAATGAATAGTTATAGTTTTCCTTAGTTATGATAAGAGATAAAATAGATATAAATATTGTAACTATAATTCTTACTTGATAACTGTTTTGTTATATGTAATTTTACTATGTTAAAGTTAAAGCCTTTCTTTTTTGTTTAAACAGAAAAAGGGGAAATGATGTGGGAGTGATTTCTTTTTAATAAAGAAACTGCCTAGGTCCCTTGATAGGCCAACCCTTAGGTGGGTGGAATAAACAGAACACTGGGAGAAAGAAGCTGAGTCAGGGAGTCGCCATGATTCTCCCACTCCAGATAGACGCAGGTTAAGATCTTCCCCGGTAAGCCAACTCATGGGCTACATAGATTATTAGAAATGGGTTAGATTAATATGTAAGAGCTAGCCAATAAGAGGCTAGAGCTAATGGGCCAAGCAGTGTTTAAAAGAATACAGTTTCCGTGTAATTATTTCGGGCATTAGCTAGCCATGCGGGAGCCAGGGTAGCCGGAACGCAGCCCCACTGCTCTTATTACAACAATACCTAAATTAAGAAAATCAGAAATAAAATGGGCGTGTAACAACACACTGAGGGGAAGTCCCGAGAATCATTAGGTTGTACTTCAAAAACATATGCACCACGAAATCAGAAAAATATAAGGAACTGGACCAATTTCTTGATAAATACTATGTATCAAAGTTAAATCGAGATCAGATAAATGCTGCAGGAGGTCCTTCCACTCCTCCAGCCTATGGCCACTGAGATACCAGCCCATTGGGGCATGGTCTCTCTCCCTTTAAAAAAGGGGCTACTTCCCTTCTCATTCTCTTTGCTTCCTGCTCCATTTCTGGAGACTAGACTCCCTTCCTGGTTGCGCAGAGGGCTGTTGTCTGGGACGGTTATCTGTAAGTTTTTTCCCCTTTAAATAAATACCACCCTATTAATCATAATTCCAAACTGGTGTGGCATTGTTTGTGACTTATGCCTTCAGATAAACAATTTAAATAAATCTATAACCCCAAAGGAAATAGAAACAGCCATTTAAATTCTCCCAACTGAAGAAAGCCCATGGCGAGAGGGGTTTAATGTATAATTCTACCAGAATTTTAAAGTAGTGAAGCGGTGTAAATGAACGGCGAACAGAATTAACCAGGCTAGCTTAATATAATATATTCAGCTTTAATAAGCTTACAAAACCAGAGTTCCCGCGAAGAGCAGGAAACAAAAGGGAAGTGCGGGGAGCACACCCGCCAGATTTATAGGTAAACATTTGCCTAAGGGGTACCAGCCCTACCACCAAGGTGATTGGCTGGGGCTTCCCTTACAAAGAAGACCTAATATCAATACCCCAGAAGTTATTCCTCACAATAGAAACAGAAGAAACATTTCCAAATTCTTTAAATGAGACCAGAGACACCTTGATTTCCAAGGAATACAAAGATTCAACTAAGAAAGAGATTTATAGATCAGTTTTACTCATAGACATTGATGTAAAAATATTCAATAAAATACTGGCAAACTGAATCCAAGCACACATAAAAATCATCCACCATAACCAAGTAAGCTTCACCCCAGAGGGTAAAGAGATGGATCAACACACAAAAATCTGTCAATATAACCCACCATAGAAACAAACTGGAAAAAAAAATTCCAAAAACTCAAAACTCAAGATCATCTCATTAGATGCTGAAAAATCCTGTCACAAAATCTAACACTCCTTCATGATAAAAGTCTTGGAGAGAGCAGGGATACAAGGGACATACCAAATCATAATAAAAACAATATATAGGAATCTGTAGCCAACAAAAATTAAATAGAGAGAAACTCCAAGTAATTCTACTAAAATCAAAAACAGGATAAGATTGTTCATTCTCTCCATATCTATTCAATATAATTGTTGACGTTTTAGCTAGAGCAATAAGACAACTAAAGGAGATAAAGGGGTTACAAATTGGTGCTAGGGTTAGAGATGTATACTACCTTGCTGCAATTTGGCATGGGTTCTGCAGATTGAAACTCAGGTTTTCAGAATCCTCTATCTTATGTGTCAACTCTCTGTCCTCTAATTTTACTATATTTTCTATATATCTTACCAGCACCACAGACCTCTGAAAGTGGGGTTATTGTTATAACATGATTAACAAGTAATGTTCATCTCCAGTTTACATAAAATCTTATGGAAAGTATGTGGCTTCATTTGATGACTCCCTTGGATACTTTCATTTAAAGGATTATAGTATTGTTGGGAATGAAAAGCTTTGTAAGGACAAAATAAACTTTTTGTTTGTTTCTGTATATCAGCTCTGGAAAGAACTGCCATCCAGGGAGTCTGAGCAAACACAGATGGGCTGCTGAAGCAACAATTAGTGAGAAAATGCTGGAAAAATAAATTTGACCCAGAGAGAAGATGCCTCTGCTTTTGCCTCCCAATATTTGATGTGCACTTTGTATCTAATTACCAGAAGACTTTTAGGGGACTACTTTTAATTTCCTTTTATATATATATATATATATATATATATATATATATATATATATCCTTTGGTTTGCAATTGACAATTGTGTTATTTGAAAAACATTTAAAAAACTTAAATCATTTTCTATGGTAATGGCAGTACTTTGTTTTCTGCCTTTGAAATTTCAACTCAAGTTTACATGCTTGCATAATGTGCTCTGACCCATTATGTGCTCTGACACATCTCCTCATCCTCACAAATGTAAGTCTCTTCCCTGGCTCCTGCCATGTTGTGGTTTATACTATAGATTAAAACAATACTAGGTGTTTTTGTTAATGACTGATTAATAAAACAATAAAGCCAGGACTTAATTTTAAGTCTCTCTCTTTCTCAAGTTTGTGTTTGTTCCAATATTCCATGTATCATCTGATGCTGAGAAGGACAGTCTTAAATTTTGCAGAATTTCTTGACATGCCTAGTGAAGTATAAAACAATTAAATTACAGAGGTGCATTCATTCAGACCTCAATAGACTAAAAACTGAAGTTGACAGAGCACATATTTGCATCTGCCTACTACTTTGCTTCCCATTATCTACCCTCATGTCAAAAGGTATATTTTGCATGACTGTCTATTCTTCCCTTCCATGTTAATCAGTTTTTTAAATGTCCTCAATTTTTTAAGTGTCCTTATCAAGACATCAAATGTCTTGATGTATCTATTAAATCATTAGTGGAGATTTTATATGTGACTCTTTTCCTATTCCTGTCTTGTTTGTGACAACTTCCTTTACCTATCCTTTTAGTTATTTTAGGTGACTAAGTTTGTGATGAGACAAGATATAATATATTTGTAGAACCCTACATAAAGGAAACAAAGTAAACACTTTCTATGCTCTTATCTTACACTTCTTCATGGAATTCGTTTACTCAGAGAAAGATTTGGAAAGTGCAGTTGAAAGCCTTAAATAGTCAGGAATGGGAAATCCTTAGAAAATGGTCTAAGCATTTAGCACAGAAGATTGTAATTGAACTACAGCCTTGATAGTTGTGAATTTTTTTGCTTTAATGAATTTTTGAAATGGTAGTTAATATTATTATTCCCGAGATTCCATTTGTTTTAACTTTCTTTTGTGGAAAAGGCATATAACAGTAATACATTAAAATCCAATTTCATCATCTCATTATGACTATTAGATAAGAAAATGACTGAACATTACGATCCTCTTCAGTCTACAATAGACTATAAATGGGTAGCTTGTCTCTGCCACTTCATGAAATTCTCTTTGGTATAATATGCTATGGCTATGACATTAAGTTGACACAGAATTATGATTTTATAGTATACCACTGATGTATGTCTGAGTTTCTTTAAAATACATATATCCTTTGAATCTTGGGGTGATGTGGGAGTGTCATATATCAATCTGTTGATTTCATTGGTTAAGCAATAAAGAGACTGCTTGGCCCTCATAGGTTAAAACATAGGTGGGAGGAGTAAACAGAATAGCATACTGGGAGGAAGAGGAAGTGAGCTCAGACTCGACAACTCTGCTCTTGAGAGCAGAGAAGCCATGCTCCAGTCTCCCGGACAGACATGAGCGATGAAGCTCCAATCCAAGATGGACGTAGGCTAGAATCTTCCCGGTAAGCGCACCTTGGGGTGCTTACACACACTATTAGAAATGGGCTAGTCCAGGTGCGAGAATTAGCCTAGAAGAGGCTAGATAGAAATGGACCAAGCAGCATTTAAATGAATACAGTTTGTGTGTTGTTATTTCGGGCATAAGCTAGCCGAGCAGGCGGCCAGGGTGTTTGGGGACACAGCCCCGGCCGCGCCTATTTCAACATTGGGGTCCCAGGTTTGGGAGGAGACATCTTATCCTACTTATTTTGCCCAACTTGATTCAGGATTAATAAAGCTAAAGACCTTGGATGTTGGCTATCACTATGGCCTGCTAAAGGGCCCACTCTTTTGAATAAATCACATCAAATAAGGCCAATTCAGGTGTTCAAAAGAGAAAAGAGAAAACAGTTTTTTACCTTAATAACATCTTTTTTCCACTTGGCCCTGTGGCATGACAGAATTTGTTAATGTTGTGCCAGCTGTCATAAGCTTATACAAGGCTGAAGTCCTGCAGTCTCGAGGTTCCTATTTTACCTCATCTGTAGGTTCTACTCATCAGAAACTACAACCTAAGAGGGATCTTTAAATACTTAGTTCCACAAGTATTTGGTTGTGGAATTACTGTGTATTTTCTTTATCATGTTGAGATATATTCATAGATTCTCTAGGGCTTTTATAATGAAGGGATGTCATATACTGTTAAAGTCCCTTATGAGTCTAACAGGGTGATCAGATGGTTTATGTTCTCTAGTCTATTTGTATGGTAGATCATAATTTTAATGTACATATATTGAGCCATGCATGCATCTCTCAGAAGTAGCTGGCTTGTTCATGTTGGATAATTTTTGTTATGTTCTAAAATTTGGTTTATTCACACAAATCTATCAATTATAAAGTCTCTCTGCCTCTTTGTGTACTTTGGTCATTGTCATTCTGTGTGTTGAGAAGGATAATGGAATAAGTTCTCCCAATATGTATAGATTTTATATTTGGAAGAAAGATATTGATACACATACTTAAAATTGAAACGCAAACTGATTTGATGTGAACAAAGACTGCAGACATCTCAGCCAGTCTGCACTGAAATCACAAGTTAGTAGGTGTGGCAATGTTTGAACCGGATATTTACTCATGCATGCAAATATAATGAATAAAATGTGAATCTGCTTATTCAATATTGAAATTATTTTATGAGAAAGAATGGTTTCTTGTCCAACATGTTCATATTCTTATTCCCTAATCCTAATTAATAATTTTCCTTCTTATCCAAATTGTGATACATGCCACATATCTCACACTCAAAATGATTACACATTCCAGAAATTTCACAAGTTTTGACTCCTTGAGTAAGAAGGTATGGGTATGTGTGTGTGTGTTTGTGTTGTCTGTGCTCATAATACTTTAGAATGACAGAAAGATCAAAGTATGAAAGAGGATGTTCCAAATATCCTTCAAACCCTAAAATTCCTGGATATTTGAATGATCTGTTCAAATTAAACAAACTAAAATATTCAATGGTGATATTTCTAAAGATCTTATACGACAAAGTAGGAGCTTAATGTCACCAACGTATTGGGAAAAGGTCATCAGTTACATTAAAGGTTACTTCAAAAGTGATCCTAATGATATATTCAAATAAATATATCAGACTCTTATGTTAAAAATGGATCAATTTCAAATTATAATTTAAATGAATCCAAGAACAATGATTGATATACTTTCAATTAAACAATATTTATACATAAGAATATTCACCTATTTTGTTAATTTGGGGGAGAATGTCATCAAATATTATAAGTCTGTAGATGTTTTTATATTTGAGAGGTTATAATGAATAGAAAATGCAAAACCATTTGCAGGAGGGATATAACTGGAATGATAAACAATGAGATTTGAGTGACTGAGATCATTTTTCAATTGATTAATTCATTTTACATCCTAACCCCAGTATCCTTCCCTCCCTACCTCCCAGACCCTCCCACACACAGACCCACTTTGTTCCCTTCCCCATCCCCAGTTCTGTTTCTGTTTAAGGAAGGGCGGGTCTTCCATGAATATCAATAAAACATGTCATACCAAAGTTGCAGTAAGACTAAGCCTCCCCCATGTATTAAGGCTGGGCAAAGTGACCCAGCATGAAGAGTAGGGTCTTAAAAGTTGGTAAAAGAGTCAGAGATAGACCCTGTTCCCACTGTTAGGAGTTTCACAAGAGGACCGAGGTACAAAATTGTAATATATAGGCAGAGTGCCGAGGTCAGTTCCATGCAGGTTCTGATTGTTGGTTTAGTCTCTGTGAGCTCCTATGAGCCCAGGTTAGTTGATTCTGTGGGTGGTCTTGTGGTGTCCTTGAAACCTTTGGTTTCTACAATCCTTTCTTCAGCTCTTCTATAAGATTCCCTGATCTCTGCCTAATGTTTGGCTATGGGTCTATGTCTGTTCCCATCCGTTGCTAGATGAAGCCTCTCTGATGAGAATTGAACTAGGCACCAATGAGTATAGCAGAATACTGTTAGGCATCATTACATTGACATTTTCCCCATTTTAGTCATGTTTGGTTCTATCCTAGGTCTCTGGATCATCCAGCCTGTGGGTCCTGGTGCTCCAAGCAGTGTCAGGGGTGAGCTTACTCTCGTGGAATGGGTTTTAGGCTAGACCTGTCATTGGTTTGCAACTCCTTCAGTCTCTAAGCCACCCTTACCCAGCACATTTCATAGGTAGGACAGACAATAGGTTGAAAGTTATATATCTAGGTTGATTTAACACCCTCCACTTGAAGACTTGCCTGGTGACAGGAGATGGTCAGTTTAGGCTTTGTATCCACATTGAAAGGACTCTTATATGGGGTCATCCGTGTAGATTCCTGATTTGTTGTGGGACAATGGTCTTATATCCTGCCACCTGTATTATATTGTTTTAATAAAATGCTGATTGGTCAGTAGCCAGGCAGGAAGTATAGGCAAGGTTACTAGGCAGGAAGTAGAAGTGGAACAATGAGAACAGGAGAATTCTGGGAAGAGAAAAGGCACAGTCTGCAGTAGTCACACAGACAAAGAGGAATCAAGATGAGAATGCCTCGTTGATAAAAGGTACCAAGCCATGTGGCTAACATAGACAAAAATAATGGGCTTATTTAAGATGTAAGAATGAGTTAATAAAAAGTTCGAGCTAATAGGCCAACCAATTTATAATTAATGCAGACCTCTGTGTGTTTCTTTGGGACTGAATGGCTGTGGGACCAGGTGGGACAAAAACTACTGCCAACACTGGTAAAATGCCTTGTACTAGTTTTTTTTTTTTTTACCTGACCCTGAAATACTTCTCTTTTCAGTAGTCTCTTTCAATATACTCCCAGTCCATTCTCTCTCCCCAAACTGCTTGCTTATGTTCCCATCCTCTCCTAGCTGCAGTAATTCACTCACAAAATCCCTTCTATTTCCCCTTCCACAGAGATCTAGACATCCCCCTTGAGTCTTCCTTGTTACCTAGTCTCTTTGAATCTGTGGATTGTAGCACAGGTATTCTTTATTTTACGGTTAATATCCCCTTATGAGTAAGTATACGCCATGTTAGTCTTTCTGGGTATGGGTTACCTTACTCAGGATGATTTTTTTCTTATTGTTCTATACATTTTCTTTCAGATTTCTTGATGTCCTTGTTTTTAAGATCTAAGTAATACATTATTGTATAAATGTATTTTCATTATCCATTTCTCAATTGAAGGATATCTATTTTGTTTCCAGGTTCTGATTATTACAAATAAAGCTGCTCAAATGGGAAAAGATCTTCAGCAACCCAACAATTGACAAAGGCCTGAATTGCAAAATATAGAGAGAACTCAAGAAACTAGACATCAACAAACCAAATAATCCAATTATAAAATGAGGTATAGATTTAAACAGAGAATTCCCAGCAGAAGAATACCAAACAGAAACATGGAGATGTTCAACATCCTTAGCCATCAGGGAAATGCACATCAAAATGACTTTGGGATTCCATCTTATACCTGTCAGAATGGGTAAGATCAAAAACACAAGGAACAGCTCATGCTAGAAAGGATGTGGAACAATGGGAACATTCCTTCATTACTGGTGTGCTATCATATTTATACAGCCACATGGAAAACAGTCAGTATTGTGGTTTCTTAGAAAACTAGGAATCAATCTACCACAATATCCAGCTACCACTCTTGGGCATAAACCCAAAGGATGCTCAATCATACAACAGAGACACTTGCTCAGATTCATGTTTTCAAATCATAACACTTAAATAATGTCAGTTTTTATTGTTTATCAGAAAATGATTTCCAAAATTGTCTAGCTACTTTTAATGTATGAAAAACATACAGTTTACAGTGCACTGAGTTTCATTGTCTTTCAGCTTTTTCCCTGGTGTCATTTAGATAGCTGAATGTGATCTCTTAATTGTTGTTTACTTTTGACGGGTACAAGTTGACTTGGGTTAGATGAAGCTTTCAGTTCACTATAACATTTCTGGTTTGGAATCCCACAGGATATATAAATCAATACTCTAACTACATTTGGTTAGAATGATTGTCAGAACACCCTTTCCAAACACTCAAATCCTACTTGAAGATATTCTTATACATTCAACATTTGTGATTTGAAGGCTTTCATGGAAAACCCAGCTGTGGTTGATAGCCTTGTGGTATGATGTCATTACTAGGTCAGGACAAGAGGAATTCACTGCTAGAATCATTTCCATGCTGTGTGAGGGAGCACAGATTTCAGAACCTGGAGCCTCATTTGTCTCACACTAAACCTTGGGTGTCTCTTGACTTTTTAAATCAAATCAATTAGTAATTTGAAGGCTGACTGGTTTTGTTTATTCAGGGCAGCTAGAGTAAATGGAGTTTGAAAACATAAGAATTTAAAAAAAGAAAACATAAGAATTAGAACATGTGAATACTTCTATATTATGTTGGTATTAAATGTACAGTAATGATCTCTAAATGGTTATATAACCCAAAGAAATGTTAAAATGACACAGTAAAGATTATTACACTTTACACATATTGATCCTTTGTAAGAAATAAGTCTGTGAAGCTAACACACAGTTCAACTAACCTTCTGTGAACAAGCATGTTTTTGTCTTATTCATATATTTTATACAAATTAGCAATGTAGATATGTGAGCTTTACATGTAGAATTTTGCATTTCACTTTTGTCACTGTTATTTTGACAACAACATTGATAGCTTAGAAAAAGGCTCATGAATCTTTTCAGTATATTATATAATTTTTATGTTTCTTTGCTTTCTCACTGAGTTTGACTATTGCTGTTGATATGCTCAAGAGTTTGGGGCTAACTGTTAATAAACATTTTCTTTGCTTATTTTATGCATAATATTTTTTAAACACAAGTATGTATGTCTCGTAATAACAATAAAACTGTTTCATAGGAACTTTCCCTAGCTTTGAAGAAGAAACAAAGATATAGGTAATTAATCCTCAATCTCTGAAAAGCCACTGAGGGCCAGGCGTGAAAGCTAAGTCTGGGCAGGTCATCCAAAGGAAGTTTTTTACTTCCAACCATTATCACCTGGGACTCTGGCCACCTATAAATTTAAATGGAGTCTGGAGTCTCAATAGTTTACCCTGAGACAATGCCTGGCAGGCAGAGATTACCGGACTCCCACCCAAGAGCAGACATTCAAAGGAAATTCCAGGCATTCCAAGCACTGTAGATAGAAACACCTGCCAGCACTTCACTAGGACACCTTTCGACAAATGTCAGTCAATCAGGGGTCCTGAAACTCAGAGGCCTCTCACCTCTACCTTTACTACTGTAAAAACACAATTCTAATTGAGCTTGGGGCTCTCCGGATATTCCAATATGTTGGACATGCAGAGAGAACAAGTTTGCAAACTTGATTAAAATAAAGGCTCTTTGATTTTACATATGGGACTCAGTCTCATTTGTTGGCTTTCTTGGGGACCCATGGATTTGGGCATAACAGCCACATACAGAAATTTTAGGTCTCTACAAAAGTATTTTCCATCACATCATCTAAACCCTGAATAAATTTGTTCATTTCAATATATAATCTCAGTATAATGTTTCAAAACACACTTACTAAGACACAGAGACCCATCCTTTTGTCACTTCTAGAAAACCCAAAACTTAAGTCCCTGTTAGGTCTAACTATTCCACCAATACTAATAAGTCTCTGAAAACAAACCAATACAGTGGATCCTTCTAGAAGCCCAAGTAAGTAAGAGTCTGACTTAGTAACTTTTTGCTTATTGAAATGAAACACCATGATCAACAGGATGTGGGGAAGGAAGGGTTTATTTGATGTTCACAGTTCCATTGTACCTATCACAGCAGGGAGCAAGGCAGTAGGCAGACAGGCATGGTGGTTGCCCAGCTACTGAGAGCTCACATTTTGCAAGAAGCAGTGAGAGCCCCCTAGAGATGGCCAGGAGTTTTTAGAAGCTATCAGCCCACCTCTAGTGACACAATTCTCCAATTAGGATACACTACCTAATCATTCTGAATCATTTAGAAAAAGCCACCAACTGGTACTAAGTATTGAAATGCAGCATACATTTAGGGGTTATTTTCATCCAAACCACAACAGGATTTTTTCATTGTCTTTTCCTGGCTGTCATAATTTGAAAAATGTGGCACATGAGGGAAAGACTCCATGTGACAAAACTCTTATGGAGGGGTTTTCATTGGGAAAAGTGAATGGGAAAAAGGGGAAGGGGAGAAAGGATATTGGTCTCTGGGGACAGGAGAAAAGAAGAGAAGGGAGGGAAAGAGTGACAGAGGAAGGGAGGGGGAGGCAGCAAGCACAAGTAGAGAGACAGACAGGCTGACAGAGACAGACAGACAGACAGACAGAAACACACACACAGAAATAGAGAGAGAGATGGGCAGTGCCTTTTTAAAGGGGAACATGGTAAATGTGCACAGGATGTGCTCTTAATGGCTAAAACTGAGAATATATACCCCAAGGCCAGACCAGTACAGATGTACAGATGTCTGAATACTAACACTGGCAATAAGCAAATTTCAAGTTCTCTCAGCAAAAAAAAACTTGCAATCCTCCTGCTCAGGAAAAGTAGGAAATATAGTAGTAGAGTGTATTCAGATTATTATTATTTTTAAGAAAATATGTATTATGTGCTTATTTATTATTTATTAATTTTTGTATTTTGTCTTTTTCTTTAATTATTATTGGTATATACTTACTTCACTACCTACCTAGAGTCACACATACATACACACTATATATGTTTAAATATAACCTCCTAGGTACATTTAGTGTTGCTCCTATCTATATTTGTTCAGGACTGGTCACATGGTATTGGATAATTAATTACATTACTCCTCCTTGGGAAAAACAGATTTTTCTCCCTCAGCAGTCATCAGTTGCCTGTAGCTCTTCATCTAGGTTGGGGCCTTGTGAGAGTTCCTCCATTCATACTGGCAAGTCCACTGGTACTGCTGTTGTTCAGGTCTTCTTTAGGTAGCTATAATGTTGAGAGTTCAGCAGTCAGCTTTCTTCTCATATCCAGAAGACAGCCTCAGATGCTTTACCGTATGTGTACTGCCAGAGTAATGTGCCTAAAACATTTCTTTTTTTTTGTTTTTTTTTTTATTAATTTTTTATTGAGAAAAAAAAAAACGTTTCCCCCTCCTCCCCGCCTCCCATTTCCCTCCCCCTCCTTCCACCCTTCTCCCCCTCCCCCCACTCCTCTCCCCCTCCCTCTCCAGTCCAAGGAGCAGTCAGGGTTCCCTGCCCTGTGGAAAGTCCAAGGTGCTCCCCCCTCCGTCCATGTCTAGGAAGGTGAACATTCAAACTGGCTAGGCTCCCACAAAGCCAGAACTTGAAGTAGGATCAAAACCCAGGGCCATTGTCCAGCCCCCATTGTTCGCCATGATCAGAGAGTCCGGTTTTATCCATGCATCTTCCGTCTCATTCCATCTGGCCTTGGTGAGCTCCCAATAGATAAGCCACACTGTCTCAGTGGTTGGGTGCACCCCTCGTGGTCCTGACTTCCTTGCTCATGTTCTCCCTCCTTCAGCTCCTCAATGGGAACTTGGGAGCTCAGTCCGGTGCTCCAGTGTGGGTCTCTGTGACTATCTCCATCCATCCCCAGATGAAGGTTCTATGGTGATATGCAAGATATTCGTCAGCATTGCTATAGGATAGGGTCATTTCAGGTTCCCTATCCTCAGCTGCCCAAGGAACTAACTGGGGACCTCGCCTTGGGCTCCTGGGAGCCACTCTAGGTTCAAGACTCTTGCCAACCCTAAGGTGGCTCCCTTAACTAAGAATTGTGCTTCCGTGCTCCCATATCCAACCTTCCTTTATCCCAATCATCCTGTTTCCCCAAGTTTCCCTCATCCTCCCCTTCTCACTTTTCTCTCCCCATCCCCCGATAATCCCATCCCACCCAACCCCCAAGATCCCAAATTTTCTACCCGGCAATTTTGTCTACTTCCCATAGCCAAGAGGATAATTATATGTTTTTCCTTGAGTTCGCCTTCTTATTTAGCTTCTTTAGGTTCACCAATTATATACTCCGTGACCATTATTTATGGCTAGAAACCAATTATGAGTGAGTACATCCCATGTTCATCTTTTTGGGCCTGGGTTACCTCACTCAGGATAGTGTTTTCTATTTCCATCCATTTGCATGCAAAATTCGAGAAGTCATTGTTTTTTACCGCAGCGTAGTACTCTAATGTGTATATATTCCACACTTTCTTCATCCATTCTTCCATTGAAGGGCATCTAGGTTGTTTCCAGGTTCTGGCTATTACAAATAATACTGCTATGAACATAGTTGAACAAATGCTTTTGTCATGTGATAGGGCATCTCTTCATCCTAACTGCTGCTCCGAATGGGAAATTCAGAAGAGATCCTTTATATTTATACTTGTCTCTTTGAAATATTCAAGGGAACTTTGCTCTGCATCTTAAATTAACCAAATATGGATTTTCTTCAGATTGACATAGAGAATAGGGGCAAAGTTGACATAAACCATACAAGTTTATGTTTGCAAAAGAAAGAAAGCACACAAAATTTGATCTTAGAAATATAAAGGAAGTAATTATTCTCTTCTAGAATCACTTTTGAGATGCCCAGTTCATTTTAAAACTTCTCATCTCTTGTTGGTCTATGGAGGTCATTCTGTACTGGGACAGGAGGTCAGTGGGAAAAGGTCTTCAGAAACAACTGACATCTTGGAATATGAATGACTATCAGCTATGTTATTGCATATGTTAACTTACTTTGTGTATTTCTTTCTTTTTAATTTATTTCTTTTTTATTGAAAAAAAATCCCTGCTTCCTCCCAGCCTCCCATTTCCCTCCCCCTCCTCCCGCCCCTCTCCCCCTCCCCCCACTCCTCTCTCCCTCCCTCTCCAGTCTGAAGAGCAGTCAGGGTTCCCTGCCCTGTGGAAAGTCCAGGGTCTTCTCCCCTCCTTCCAGGTCTAGGAAGGTGAACATCCAAACTGGCTAGGCTCCCACAAAGCCAGAACATGAAGTAGGAACAAAACCCCATGCCATTGTCCTTGGCTTCTCATCAGCCCTTATTGTCCGCCATGTTCGGAGAGTCTGGTTTTTTCCCTTGCTTTTTCAGTCACAGTCCAGCTGGCCTTGGTTAGCTCCCAATAGATCAGCCCCACTGTCTCGGTGGATGGGTGCACCTCTCGTGGTACTGACTTCCATGCTCATGTTCTCCTTCTCTTCTGCTCCACATTGGGACTTTGGGAGCTTAGTCCAATGCTCCAGTGTGGGTCTCTGTCTCTATCTCCATCCATCGCTAGATGAAGGTTCTATGGTGATATGCAAGATATTAATCGGTATGACTATAGGATAGGGTCATTTCAGGTTCCCTATCCTCAGCTGCCCAAGTAACTAACTGGGGACATTGCCCTGGGCACCTGGGCGCCACTCTAGGTTCATGTCTCTTACCAACCCTAAGGTGGTTTCCTTAATTAAGTTATGTGATTCCCTGCTCCTCTATCCAACCTTGTTTTATCCCCAATCATCCCGTTTCCTCAAGTTCCCCCCATTCTCCCCTTCTCAATTTTCTCTCCTCCTCTCCCCTTACCCCTATCCCACCCCACCCCCAAGGTCCCAATTTTTTTACCCAGCAATCTTGTCTATTTCCCATAGCAGGGATAATAACTATATGTTTTTCTTTGGGTTCACCTTTTTATTTAGCTTCTTTAGGATCACAAATTATAGACTCAGTGACCTATATTTATGGCTAGAAAGCAATTATGAGTGAGTACATCCCATGATCCTCTTTTTGGGTCTGGGTTACTCACTCAGGATAGTGTTTTCTATTTCCATCCATTTGCATGCAAAATTCGAGAAGTCATTGTTTTTTATGGCAGAGTAGTACTCTAATGTATATATATTCCACACTTTCTTCATCCATTCTTCCATTGAAGGACTTCTAGGTTGTTTCCAGGTTCTGGCTATTACAAATAATGCTGCTATGAACATAGTTGAACAAATGCTTTTGTCATATGATAGGGCATCTCTTGGATATATTCCCAAGAGTGGTATTGCTGGGTTCAGGGGTAGGTTGATCCTGAATTTCCTGAGAAACCGCCACACTGATTTCCAAAGTGGTTGCACAAGTTTGCATTCCCACCAGCAATGGATGAGGGTACCCCTTTCTCCACAACCTCTCCAGCAAAGGCTATCATTGGTGTTTCTGATTTTAGCCATTCTGACAGGTGTAAGATGGTATCTTAAAGTTGTTTTGATTTGCATTTCCCTGATTGCTAAGGAGGTTGAGCATGACCTTAAGTATCTTTTGGCCATTTGAACTTCTTCTGTTAAGAATTCTCTGTTCAGTTCAGTGCCCCATTTTTTAATTGGGTTGATTAGCATTTTAAAGTCTAGTTTCTTGAGTACTTTATATATTTTGGAGATCAGCCCTTTGTCTGTTGCAGGGTTGGTGAAGATCTTCTCCCAGTCAGTAGGTTGCCTTTTTGTCTTAGTGACAGTGTCCTTTGCTTTACAGAAGCTTCTCAGTTTCAGTAGGTCCCATTTATTTAATGTTGCCCTTAATGTCTGTGCTGCTGGGGTTATATTTAGGAAGTGATCTCCTGTGCCCATCTGTTGTAGGGTACTTCCCACTTTCTCTTCTATCAGGTTCAGTGTGTTTGGACTGATATTGAGGTGTTTGATCCATTTGGACTTGAGTTTTGTGCTTGGTGATAGATATGGGTCTATTTTCATTTTTCTACAGGTTGACATACAGTTGTGCCAGCACCATTTGTTGAAGATGCTTTCTTTCTTCCATTGTATACTTTTAGCTCCTTTATCGAAAATGAGGTGTTCATAGGTTTGTGGGCTAAAAACCGGGTCTTCTATACGATTCCATTGGTTGACTTCTCTGTTTTTCTGCCAGTACCAGGCTGTTTTCATTACTGTAGCCATGTAATAGTGTTTGAAGTCAGGGATTGTAATGCCTCCAGAAGTTCCTTTATTGTATAGGATTGTTTTGGCTATCCTGGGTTTTTTGTTTTTCCATATAAAGTTGATTATTTTCCTCTCAAGATCTGTGAAGAATTTTGATGGGGCCTTGATGGGGATTGCATTGAATCTATAAATAGCCTTTGGTAGAATTGCCATTTTTAGTATGTTGATCCTCCCAATCCAAGAGCAAGGGAGATCCTTCCATTTTCTGGTATCCTCTTCAATTTCTTTCTTCAATGCTTTAAAGTTCTTGTCAAATAGATCTTTCACTTCCTTGGTTAGAGTTACCCCAAGATATTTTATACTGTTTGTGGCTATCGTGATAGGTGATGATTCTCTGATTTCCCTCTCCCAGTAATGATAATCATTCTAGTTACTTAGACCAAGAAAATCCAAGATAAGACATTTCATTTTTACTAATATCTGAATTGCTCATTCTGTTGGATAAAAGCCTAATTAAGTATAATTTTACAAGTACAAAATTGCTTTGATTTTGATTTTGTCTCTGAGCACCACTGGGATATTCTACCTTTGGTATTCTATAAGTATACCCTGAAATAACACACATATTTTAATCATACATGGTTGTATATAAGGAAAACCAGACTTGTTATTCATGTTGATTCAAGGACATGAAACAAAGCAACATATGAAAGAACTTAATAAAAATGTATATGATTACAGGCAATGTCCACCCTCTCGACATATTTAAGTTTTGCAATTTTTTAAAACATTTTTGGAGTCTTCAGGATAAAAGTCCAGATGTCTTTCTCTTAATTTACATTTTTTAACAGCTTGGCAACACAAGTGAATAAGCATGTCCTACTGATTCTCCTGTGTCTTATGAAGGTGAAGATCCCTAATTCTTGGTGATTGTATATATGTTTATTCCATCCTTTTAGAGTTCTATGCAGGTTAAATGCCTGTTAAATTTTATCCTTTACCATATTTTATTTCTTTATTTTGCATCACTTTATTATCAAGGGTATGATCAGAAACAAATTATATGCTCATAAATATTATATGATACACTAGTTTAATTACATGTGGAAAAAGTAGCATATTTCATTTGGAGTATTAGCATATTAAACATGGTCACAACAAATGTGAAGAAATAGCATCTCTAAGTTTTCAGTGGGGTTAGATGTGAGCACAATATAAAATCACGTGTTTTATCCCATCTTGTCTTTATGTTGTCTAAATTTATGAATAAAGTACAAAAAATAGGTAAAATGTAGGACCCCCCACTGCTCACATCATTTCTCTTACTTTGGATAATGCATTCAAAGCAATTTCTCTTTATACCTTATTATTATTCACCAAGAAAAATTCCTTTTCGAGGACAGCTTGTCCCTTGGTTAACAAATTGTATGTTTAATTTCTTTTCTCATATAAGCATAAATGTAGATTTCTAATTTTAATTTTCACACATCTAATGTGAAGAAAATTATCAATAGAAATAAGTAATTATGAAACTAACTATAAGTTATGTCTATTTATTCATTTTTAGCAGCTTTATATACTATAGTTCTCCAGGATTTCATGTGTATCATGAAAAAATTTACAATTCATTTTACATATTTTTTACACTTTCTACTGTTTTCTCAGAGTTAAGTTTGTGAGTAAGAACTATCTGGATGAGGCCGGTGCCACAGCACGTGAATGAATCCAGCGTCTCTTCTGACTCCTCTAGCTTAATTGCAAAATAAGAAAATGAGATTATTCTCCCATGTTTTTATTTCTGAAATCAACTATATAAAGAAGAGGACATTGAGATTGCTAGTCCTTCCTTCTTAAACAAAAGGTATGTTTCAACATTATATTTGACATGAACAATTTTAGGAGATAAAAATATTAAATATTTGAATTTTCATGAAGTAACATAAAAAAGGTAAAAACAGAGATCTAAACACTGTCAGGGATCTCAGCAATAAAGGAGTGTTCCCTTTACTCCACATCTTCTCCAGCATAAGCTATTATTGGTGTTTTTGATCTTCAATATTCTGATAGGTATAAGACGGTATCTCAGAGTCGTCTTTATTTGCATTTCCCTGGTAGCTAATGATGTTGAACATTTCCTTAAGTATCAAACAGATGCAGAGATCCACAGCAGAACACTGGGCTAAGTTCCTAAAGTCCAATCAAAGAGAGGGAGGAGTGAGAATTTGAGCATTTTTTTATAAACTAGATTTTTTTTTCCACAGAGGTTTTCATTCTTTCTATTTTTTTTTTAAAAAGTATCTTACATTTATATATTGAATTGTGGTCTTTTTCACACCCATTTCGATGTCTCACCATTTTCCCCAAGTTTTATGTGTGACTCAAAGTTCAATTAGGTTATTTTTCAAATGTGTGTGAATGGATAAATATATGGAACAAGGACATTTGGTGTGTGGTCAAACCAATGAAGAAAATGACAACACTCTCCTTGTTGCTAATAATTGCTCAGGGATGGGTGAGATCAAATGGGACTTTGCTATACTGGAGCACACTGTGGGTTAACAGTCTGTGACCACCTTGCAGAGCATCAAATTCTTATCCAACTTTCCTGCAACATCTGACATTTCAGTAGCATGTAAGTAGTGAGTTACGAGGTCCCAGCTGGCATGTTTGAGAGCGATGGGAATATAATCACATTCAATTTTGGCAAAAAAAAAAAAAAACGCACAAGTTTTTATATTAATAGCCTCGCTCATTTGTTGTGTCTGAGTACACGCATGCACACGTGTACACATGGACCATGGTTCATGTGTAGAGGTCAGAAAATAACTATAGGAGTTGATGGCCCTATGGCCCTATGGTCCTATGGTCCTATGGCACTATGGTCCTATGGCCCTATGGTCCTATGGTCCTATGGTCCTATGGCCAATGAAGCTGCATACTTGCCTCCTCCTCAAACTCAAAAGGATCTGACATTTTGTTCTGGAATGCTAGGGTGCGAGCACACATGCACACACACACACCTTTAAAAGACATTATAATCACGGATGACTCTTGTGTATAGTTCTATAAGATTCAAGTCAAGTATCAAAATTTAAATATCATAATTATTGCAAAAATTTCAATCACCTCACTGAATCCATGACAATCAGTTCTGCAATGACTGTGTTTCTGTTTTGAAGGATTCTAATATGCCTGTGAATATCATGCATGAATGAATTCTCATGACATTAATATAATTAATTAAGGCATATAAAATGCTACATTTTCATGATTTTTAAAACATGCCAGCTATATTCTACAGAGGCTTTGGTGTATATTTTCGTAGTAATATCAATATTGCAGTATTCAGTAATTTTCTAATTTTGCCAAGCATGCAAAAATAATGTGATACATAGTATATTTATTTTGAGAAAGGTGTTTCTGTGTAGTCCTGGCTGTCCTGAAACTCACTTTCTACATCAGGCTGGCCTCAAATTTATAGAAATCCACTTGCCTTTGCCTCCCAAATGCTAGGATTAAAAACATGCACTACTACCACCCAACTGATACATACTATTTTTATAAAGACAAGCATTTCTCAAGTCAACATTATCTGCTTTTATAACTCATTATTATCATTCTTAACTCCCAATGCAAAATAAACAAGAATTTCAGATAAAATACAGCATGTTATACCTTGGCCTACAAGAAGCAATAATTCAAGTAACTATGGCCTATTACAAGTTTCTTTTTTATGATGGTATGTCTATTTCAAGATTTATATTAAGAATAACACACTCATGCTGGTGCATCCATTTCAGAGGAGTTCATAAGAGTGTGTTTCATTACTATGTACTTATCCATAAATGTCATCAATTTTTATGAAAACGTATAAGCTCTTATGGGTTTTAAAACTTCTAATTGTTATTTAACAGCAAATGGGGAAAGCAATCTCTTATTATTGAATCTCTATGAAGGGGACCTAGATTTACATGCTGGGACTGATTCTTCAATCTCTTCATTTAGTATTAATATTTCTAAATAGAATATTTTAATTGTTTAAAAAATTGTGCTCATTGAACTAATTGGTTTGTGTACATTGGGCAAAATCTCTACTGCTGAGATATGTACAGACTATAATCTTATTTTTTTCTTTTTGAGTTTGTAATTTCACAGAAAGGAAAACAAAGTGGAATAGTTAACAATTCCCAAAGAGGTATTTCAGGCAGCAGAGGGATTTATGTGCAAATGGGTGTGGTGATTTGAGGGTTTTTATTCTTTGCCTTTGGATCTTTGCTTCAGTCTTCATCATTACTCGTGTTGCTTGAGACAGACAGCACAGGGTTTCCCTGATTCTTATCGATCCTAGTTAATGACACTTCTCATCCATCAGTATTCTGGATTCCATGGATTTTTCTTAGTTATTATTCTCCTAAGTCTGATTTCTCTTATGCTGTAGTAACAAGTAATGAAAGCTGCTGTCATTCTCAGCATATACTTGAACACTAAATGGAACAACAACAAGAGGAGCTCTTGATTAGCTTTTGATAGATCTCTAGGATGAAAAGATGCTGCTCCTAAGAAGTCTCTGGTTCTTGATCTACTGGGCATGGTAACAGCTACTAGACAATGGGGTGAAACCTGTGAAACAATTATATTAGTCAAATTTTTATTTTGTAGAATTTTATTAAGTTTATTAATTTTAGAGAATATCTCATATACCCCATGGCATCTTTGGATTTGCTACTTAGCCAGTACTATCTTGAACTCTTTACATTCTTGCCTCTGTATTTTGATTCCTGGGATTGAAAACAAGCACCATCATATTCAGTTCTGAACAGTGCTGTGAATGGAATCCAGGGATTTGCTCAACCTTGGCAAGTGCTCTACCAAAAGTGCTATATACCCAGAATAAGGTCTTTTATTACTACTATTTTATTATAATTGTTATTTGTGTATATACATGATGTGTGTGATGTGATTATGTGTCTCTTGAAACCACAGGTCCCAAACATTTTGAGCTTGAGAACCAAATCCCTTTATCCTATAAACCACCCTTCCTACCCCAAGGACCAGTTTATACATCATGGAATCTGAATCAGTTGTCCAGGTGTCATCAATAGGATAATTCTGAATAGACTAGCTTGTAAAAAATATGTAGAATTTTCCCATGACCCAGCTATTTAAAAAGCTTATAGAGTTGTATATTTAGTAAAAAACCCTGGGTACATGCAAATTACATACAAGAGTGCAACACAAAACCCACTATTGTCACTATCTACTTTTGAATTAAGACAGTCACTCCTGGATCTGGGAAAAAAGTTCAGGAATTAAAGGCCTTATTAGGCTGAGAAGCACACACAGATTTACAAGGCTCTTGGTGTAGGAGTTCCTTCTACATTTGTGTTGATTTCATTGGTTGAATAAAGAAGCTGCCTTGGCCTTTTTTAAAGCCCGCCACTCCTTTTACTACAGCAGCCTGCTGCCCCTCCTACAACAGGCTCTTGATCAAGGTTCTATGAATAATAAACAATTACTGGAGGAGAGAAGGCTTGCTATGGTAGAGCTGCTATGTAGAATTGATTAGGAAGTTCCAAGGATTCAGCTTCTGTGTGTCTTCACCCTTATGTGATAGGTCTTTTATTGATAAAGGTGCCTTTGAGTCATTTATGCTTCTGAAAGTAGCCTCTTACCCATGTGATGGTTAGTCACAAGTTTTTAACCACCCCTTGGGAGGGCATTTTCTGAATTAGGTTAATTGAAATGGGGAGATATGCCCGCTGCAGGTGGCAGTCACCGTCCTGTAATAGTCAAGTCGGTGGGTCACAGTGCAGACTTAGAATCATTTTATTTACTGTCACTCTTCTATCTGAGGTAATTGAAGATTTGATCGCATATGTCTAGGAAAACTCATAGAACAACAAAACCATTTAACCTTGGCTACCCTTTTGTGGATGAAATTGATAGCTGACCTCACTATTCTAACATACAAGTCTTTCGATAGTTTGATTCTAACATGTTGCCCCAGTTTATAGCTCAGAACAGCATCTGTGTTCTCAGAATCAACTTTCAAAATGGTGTTTTTTTTTTCCTTTTAAAAGTTCTTTCTAAAAGTATTATTTCTCTGGAAGGGCTTAATTCATCAACAAAACTCCAAATATACCTCTAATATCACTTTGTTTATCTAGTAAAGTTATTATATTTCCATTTCTAACTTTGTAAATACCTATAATTATGCTTGCAGGATACTTGAGATTACTTACATATAGTGAAAATTGGACATTGTTCTTCTGATTGCAATGATGTCTATTGCTCTAAATGTATGAACTTCTTCATAACTACTCAGAGATTTACTACAGCTAAAGAGGAAAGGTTCACCTATGTGATGAAAATTTTTGGTAAGCATTGATGGACTCATTTCATTAGTATGAGGATGACATCACTGAGGGGCTGTGTGCTGTAAAGGGTCAAGTAATCTCCACACATTAGCATACACGGTCTGTACTATGCTTTAAAAATTGGAGCACAAATGTGAGGTCATGTGTGCAAAATTAATTTTCAATATCCCCAATCTCTATGCATGATGATGGGATATTATATCCATTGATACTCTGTCCATAGAGGCATAATAGTTGAAGAATTTTATATAATTGAGGGAGGGAAATATGAAAATGAGCTATTTAATGGCTCAGCCACACCACTTTGGTATACATAGCCAAAATTTAATTAGAGAGATGGAAGTTCATAACCAAGAGACAAGAGTCAAAAGCAGAGAACAGGGTTCTTTAATGAGCTCATTAAAAAAAGCCAGGCAATGTCTCTATTAAAAAGTAGAGGAAGTAGTTGTTTGTATAACTCATCATAAATTTGGGGTATTTATTATCCAGACCTGCCTCACTCTGAATTGAGAGCAGGATCAAGAGCCAAGAAAAAAAGTAGTTATATTATGCAATTGAATCGCCAAGAAGAGAGAATAAAATCTGAGTTGTCACTGAGAAGATTCTAGCCCACATTTCTGGTCAAGACAAACAGGTTGTGGAGCTTATTTGCTGATAGACTTGGAAATTAATTATGAAAACTATACTGTGAATCAGAATTTTGTGAGTTTGACAGGTTTTGCAAGTCAGTGAAGTGTCTAGCTAGCTGAATGAATTATGCATTGAAGGTGTTTTAGAGTTGAGCTATGTGTATAAAATATATCTGCAACCCTATGAAACTAAGAATACTCAAGGAACATGGACATAAGTGGAAAAGACAGGAATTACTAACATTTCATAAAACTTAAAAACTTAAGTAGCTTTTAAATAAATATATCATATTTTGCTTTCAAACTTTTACTTAATGAATTTTCATTCAAGATAAAGCCTATAGGTGAGGAAAGGCATCTGAGTAGTAGATTACTTATATAGTCTCTTTGAATAATAGATAAAGTACAACTTGCATGAAGTGTGAGGCTACTCATTACAAGATACTTAACACATCTTGTCCACAAAGCAATTCAATTGTCACTGAAAAGCTCAAAAGGCAAAGATTTATGTGTCGATAGTCATTTTGTCCTCACTGTTTTATAATAAAATGTCACCTATCCTTTATCCACACTGATCAGAAAGATTCTAGCCTGCTTTATAATAGGAGATTTTATGTCATTTTAAGATTTGTATTTTAAGAATAGAATCAGTCCTTATGCCCACAGAATTTCTAGATCCATAAAGTCATATCTTCAGGGATTCAGTTCATCATAATAAGTATACCAGTCAGAATGTGGACTCTGAGTCACCCAAGGAGTAGAAGTAAGAACAATTAAGTCCAGCTCACCTCATATGTAAATTACCTTTAGAAAGAAAGTTATGAATACCACTTTGCATTTGATACAATCTTCTAGAAATGGTAAATGTATATTACATGCATCTTTAACAAATCTTTCCTTTTTCTTTTTATGGAAAAATAACATTTTGCTTTTGTTCATATAATTCCTGACTATACTTTTCACTCTCTCTTCATCTCCTGTTCCTTTCAACCTCCCTTATTATCTGCATTATGCACTTTCTGTTTCTTTTTAGAAAAGATACAGGCTTCTAAGTGTGTAATAAAATAAAGTATAATAAAATAAAAGCTAATACACTGAAGTAAGTCAAAACAGAAGGAAAATATCCCAAGAGAAGGCGAAAGAAACTGGTTCTTATAATTAGGAATCCCATAAAAACATAAAATAGGAAGCCATAATAAGTATTCAAAGGAATTGAAGGGTAGAAAGAAAGAAAGGACATAGATAAATTAGAAATGAGATAAATAAAACCGATGAAAATCTAATTTTACTTAATCCTCACTCCATGAGATGGGACCTAGGGAAAAACCAAATATTAATGGTTAAAAAAAATACTAGTGATAAAGTAACTCCTAATGCTATTCTGCTATACTTAGTCTTAAAACAAATCAGATATTGCTTACGCCCACAAACTTTGTACCACCGTTATACCAACATATCTTGTGGTCAGGACACCATTGTAGAACCAAGGGTTTGTGGCTGGGTTTGTGTTTACTTTTCTCCTTTGGTAACATGCCGAGTATGTACTTGGACTAAAGACACAGGCACATAGAGATAAAAATTCTATGTAGGCCCAGTTTGACTTCTCTATGCTCAATGAGTTGTGTAGGTGTCTTCAGCAATGGGGGATTGCTGTCAGTTTAAAGAGAGCAACCTATATTTTTGGCAACAGCCTGAGTTGTTTCAGGTTTTCCATGGGACCTAATTGACAAACAGCTAAATTAGATATAACTCAATATAACTCAATCCAGAGACTGGAAACTTCATTTGGTGACATGTCTAGTTGATGCTCTCTCCATCCTGTTATTGTTTATATCTCCTTTATATTTTTATATTGCCGGAAACTTACTAGGTATTCAAAATATCCTTCAAATGACTCTTAATTGTTTTCTCTTGCTATATTGACTCCCTCATCTTCCTCTTCTCACTTCCCTATTTGATCCACCTGTTCCAGTTCTTCCCATCTATCTATAACTATCCATTCCATTTTCCTTTCCTAGACAGATCCATCAGAATCTAGCCTCTTACTCTGTACCTAATCTCTGTGGTTCTACAGAGTGTAGCTTTGTTATCATTTTCTTAAACCTATATAAATAAATGCATACCACATTTGTCTTGCTGGGTCTGAGTTACCTCACTGTATTTTTCTAGCTTCATCCATTTACCTTCAAACTTCATTTCAGTTTTTAATGACTAAGTAATGTTGCATTATGTAAATGTACCATATTTTCTTCATCCATTCATCAGTTGATGGACATCTATTTTATTTTTAGTTTCTGGCTATCATGAATAGAGCAGCAATGAACAACATGGTTGAGCAAGTACCTGTGGTAGGATGAAGCACCCTTTGGATATATGTCTAAAAATTGTCATTAGGGTTTCTATGGCTATGATAAAACACCATGACCAAAAACAAGTTGGTGTGGAAAGAGTTTATTTGACTTACACGTCCACATTTTAGTCTATCATTAAAGGAAGCTATGATAGAAACTCAAACAAGGCAGGTGTTGTAGGAAGACCTCTAGTTCATTTCCTGGCTGCCCGGACTCCTAAAATAATCACACAGAAATTATATTATTTAAATCATTGCTTGGCCAATTACTTAAGCATATTGCTAGCTAGCTCTTACATCTAGAATTAACCCATCTCATTTTATATTTCACCACGAGGCTCATGGCCTAAGGGCAAGATTTCACCATGTCTGTCTCTGGCAGCAGCTCCATGGCTTCTCTCTGACTCTGCCTTTTGTTTTCTCCCAGCATTCAGTTTAGTTTTCTCTGCCTAGTTCTGTTCTAACCTGTCAGGCCAAGCCAGTTTATTAACCAATGGTATTCATAGCATACAGAGGGAAATCCCACATCAGGCAGGAACCTGAGGGCAGGAACTCATGCAGAGGTCATGGAAGGGTGTTGCTTATTGGTTTGTTCATATGACATGGCTTGCTAGGCCTTCTTTCAGATAGAACCCAGTACCACCATCCCAGTGATTGTATCACCAACAATGGGATAGATCTTATGAGACATTTTCTCAGTTGAAGTTCCTTCCAGTCAAATAATTCTACCTTGTTTTATGTTGATATAAAACTTTCCTGCATAAGTGGTATCACTGAATTTTGAATTATATTTTTTTCCAGTCTTCATGAGGAACTGCCACACTGGTTTCCTTAGTGACTATACAAGTTTGCATTCCCAACAAGAATGGATAAGTCTTCCTTTTCTTCCCATGCTTGTCAGAATGACCTGTCATTTATCATGTTACTTTACCATCCTGATAGATATAAGATGAAATCTCAAATTATTACAAAGTTTTAATAAGCTCTATGGATGAGTTGTAGGTGTCTGTGTGGGATTGTAATATCTCTGTGACTTTTTGAAGAAAAGAATACCACTGGTCAACCCAACTGAGAAACTCTGCAATAACATCTTTCTTATGTGTTGTGGTAGCTTGCTGAAACAGTCAAAGTCATCATTCTTCAGTTTTCTAGGACTTTTTTTTGTGACAATTTGGCTTGGAAAAGCATATACTTCCATCCACACCCTTTAGGGTAAGGATGCACATGCTCATTGTTTCTGTTGTATGTTTGGTTTTAAGACTCACAGAAGGAGATATTCTGAAAAGAGCATTATCCATAAAATTACTTCAGAAAGTGAACATAAAATTTAGGGGACACAATTTAATAAACAAAGAAGTAGCACATTTTCTTTCTTTCTTTTTTTCGAGACAGGGTTTCTATGTAGTATTGGAGCCTGACCTGGAACTAGCTCTTATAGCCCAGGCTGGCCTCAACCTCACAGAAATCCTCCTGCCTCTGCCTTCCGAATGCTGGGATTAAAGACATGCACCATTACTGCCTGGCTACATTTTATTTCTCAAAAAACTCTTTAAACCACACAATTTATTGATTATTTTAGCTTTAAAAGACAAGACAATTATTTTTAAGAAATTGAAAAGAAAGAAAGAAAGAAAGAAAGAAAGAAAGAAAGAAAGAAAGAAAGAATATCTTTTGAGCTTCAGAGATGGTTCAGCGGGTAATAAGCATGGGAACCAGAATTCAGATGCCCAACACCCATGTAAAATTAGTGCATAATGATGACTTTCTTTCCTTCACATAAACTGAAATAACAATTTACCAGAGAGGTCCTGTGTCAAAAAGCAAAGGGATCCATGACAAAAAAAGATTTCCAAAGTCTACCTCTGACCTCCACAAGCACCCATCCAGGTAAATGATTATCCATCCCCTCACACACAATAAATTCGAAAAAAAAGAAAAGCTATATTTTAAGTATGCCTATACTTATGATTTATCTTGCTTGTGGTTTTGGGGCTGTCAGTTCTTAAACTTTACAGTAAGTGTTCCATCTGGAAAGTAAGCCTCAAAATTTCTTAGTAGAACACCCTTAAAATACTCTGTTGTTTTTCTCTCTTTAATCTTAATACTTCATAAATTTGATCTTTTCTCATACTGCATTAAAACTTGAAACCATACCTTGCTTCATTCACAGGCTTTCTTGCTGAGCATTTTTGTTTGTTTTATTTTCTTTTTCTATTTTTAATTGATAGAAGAGATTTTTCCAAGTTCTTGTACTATCATGTCTTCACCATTACCTGAGATGCCTACATTTTTGTGAGAACTTTCCTGGGATGGTCTTTGGGAGAATTATAGACGCAAAGGCTGAAGTTTCTGAGTCTCAGGATGCTCTGAAGTCCAGTTGCTGAGTACCAGCCTAGGGCATTCCCACGGAAGACAGAAGCTGGTCTACTTTCCAGGTTATCCAGGGGTGAGTGCATATTTATCAAGTGGGTTAGGTTTGACAACCCAGACAAAGGAATCAAACAGGCTCTTGTAATATATATGGTCCTTATTTAATGACTAAGCATTTCTAGGCATTTTTAAATGTTTTTCAAACCCTATTTTCAGATTCAGGGGGGAAAAAAAAACAATTGCAGTAATCAGAGGAAGATGACCAGACCTGTGCTCAGGTTTATTTGAGATCACATAACTTTAAACAAAACAATGCCTTTATTTCCCACGACAAAATGTTTCTCATACTTGTGATATATAAGTGTCATGGTTCAGTGACAATCAATGTCAATTTAACATAGCCCAGAAACTTCTGAGAGGAAAGCCCCCATGGAGGGCTTCCCTCTATCAGAATGATTGTCTTGAGTATTGAATTAGGAAAGCCCAACCCATAGTGGGAAGCACCATCCCTTGGCAGGTGGTCCTGTGCCTTATTACCAAAGGCCAGCTGAAGTTATAAATTGCAGGCTGATTTTGCTTTGCTTTATCTAAAAGAGACATACATGTAACTAATCTACATGGGAAGTAGAAAAAGACAAGATCACTTGAGTAAATTGGGAGCATGGGGATCATGGAAGAAGGTAGAAGGGAGAGGGGAGTAAGGGAGGGGAGTGGAGAAAAATATATAGCTTAATAAAACAACTTTTAAAAGAAAAAGAAAATCAAGCCGGGCGGTGGTGGCGCATGCCTTTAATCCCAGCACTCGGGAGGCAGAGGCAGGCGGATCTCTGTGAGTTCGAGACCAGCCTGGTCTACAAGAGCTAGTTCCAGGACAGGCTCCAAAACCACAGAGAAACCCTGTCTCGAAAAACCAAAAAAAAAAAAAAAAAGAAAATCATAAGTAAAGACAAATTTAAAATACATTGGTGGGTACATCACAGAGGTGCTTATAGCAAGATGGAGAAGGCTTTTCTGTAAGCCTAAGATTCTGTCTGATGACATTGTGAGTTTTCGGATTGGTGGGAGCAGTGGGTCTGCCAAGTTAATAGATTCCAAAGGTTTTTAGTCTTAGAGCCACAGGATGTTAGTTCCAACAGAGAGGTGGGCAAGGATGGCTGTTTAAAGGAAATGGGTGTCTGCCCTTGTAACATTCCAACTTCTCCAAAATACTGAAATTCTACTCAATATGACTCTGCAGAAACAGCTTTCTTCCAGTAGTTTTAGTTCACACTCCGTTCTGAAGGAATTATGTGAGACACTGATAGCAACCCTCATTTATAGATCAGTTAGCTTTACCAAAGGACCCATGCTTAGGGCTTTGACATCCCAAGTCTCTCCTCTGCTTTGCAGGGGTGTTTCTGTCTGTGTACTTGATGTATGTGTGTTTCTTAACCCCCAATAAAAAGGCTTTTATTGACCATATGAAAAAAATTACAATAAAAAAAGACCAGCTGAAATTGAACTGGTAAGAGAGTCAGAAGTTGAGTGAGCAAGCAGCATTTCCCAGTGGTTTCTGCTTCAGTTCCTGCCTGGAACTCTTGCCTTGACTTTCCTCAATGACCTGGAAGAAACAGATGAAATAAACCTTTCCTGTATCCTAGTTAGTTCTGCTCAAAGTGCTTCATATCAGCAACAGCAAAGGAAGGGATAGAGAAACAGTAGGTCTTGCTTAGGCATTTGAAACCCCAAAACCCAAGTAACTCAAACCCCAGGAATATACCTATTCCAAGGTCACACCTCCTAATGTCACACCCTAAGCTTTCATATATGAGTCTATGGGGGCCACTCTTATTCAAACCAACACAGACTCTGCCCACTGTAAAATTCTAAGACATGAATGAAAGATACAATCATTGACACACGTATCACACTCCATATATGCTTATAGTTTTTATTACACAGGTCCCTACAGTGAGGGGAAGGAAGATGACATGGCTACAAATTCATGAAGTCTAGTGAGTTACAGGTGTGAAGTGTCTGATTAGCGCACTCAACTCAGGGACAGCAAATATGTGACAGAAATTAGAAGGTCCTTGAAAGCCAGAAATTATGCACATCAGGACTAAAGACCCAAACCCTTTGCAGATTTTTTTTTTATTTTTTGGTAGTTATTGATAATTTATCAGCTTTTGAAATGTTTAGTTACTGAAACAGCTGTGGAAAGAACTGTGGTATTCTCTTTCTCCATTCACTCTGCAGTCAAATACTCTACCACTGAGCTATACCCCCTCTCCATTTACTCTGTTGGGGAACTGACATTGCTTATCATGGTCGGTCAAAAAAAATTCTCATTTTTTGTTTTAAATTCATTAAGAACCATTAAGCATTTAAAAATATTGTAGCATTTGATAAATATGGATTTTTTTTAGTGTATTAAAATATGGATATCTGGGCTGGAGAGATAGCTCAGTGGTTAAGGGCATTGCCTGCTCTTCCAAAGGTCCTGAATTCAATTCCTGGCAACCACATGATGGCTCACAACCATCTGTAATGAGGTCTGGTGCTCTCTTCTGACCTACAGGCATAAACACAGACAGAATATTGTATACATAATAAATAAATAAGTAAATAAATATGGATATCCTGGAGTATATGAAAGTTGAACCTGAGAAGTTGTTTGATAGGATTTGAGTGTAGCAGAAGGGATATGGGAGAGTGGATCGGGGGAGAGGAGGGGATAGAAGGAATGGAGGGAGTGGAAACTATGGTTGGGGTGTACTGAAAACAAAATGTACCTCTTCGCCACGTACATAAAACCCTCTTATCCTTAATAGTAATAGAAAGCTGACCTTTCAAAGGAGAATGTCTATGAGTTTTGGTATTTAACATACTTCATATGTTATAAATGTTTGCTTATGTATTAATAGATTTATTTATTTATAAGTGGATTTATGTCTGAGAGGACAAATAGGTACACTGTATGAGCAGACCAGAAGAAGGCATAGGGTGTCTTCTAAATTGTCCTCTTTCATATGTAAGCCTCATCTAACCTCTTATATCAACCCCACATGGAGCTGGGGTCAAGGCATTTGTGTGGCTATGCCACGGGTTATGTGCATACTGGGATCCCAATTCTAGCTCCTGAGATTGTGGAGCCAGTGATCCTAATCAATGAGCCATTTCTTCATCCCCTGTTAAAACCAGTTAAAGAAATGGAAATAAATGGAAACTGGCAGTGCAAGGCAAATAAATTATTTGTTGTTTTCAGTTCTTGGAAAAACTGTTGGCTTGCTAGTTGCATTCTGGTTCATGTTTATCCATCACTTGGAGAGTGGCTTTGCCATCATCTAAAACCTCAGCTGTATCAAGCAACATGTCCAGAGGTTTCAACCAGTCCAAAGCTCTTTAGCCTGTGTTTCTGGTACCTTTTCACTTTGCTCCATTGCTCTTTTTTTTATACACTTCATAAATACTTCTTTCTCCCCCCCTTCATCCCACCACCATGATCACCCTTGTTATCTTGTATCTCCCTCCTGTGAGCAATCTTCATCTTTCCTCTTGGGCACAATGAGTAGTGAATTATTAATGCCAGTCTTCTGTTGGGCTATGGGTCTCATTTTCTGAGAAAGACAAAATCTATACCCAGCATGTAGAAGTTTACTAGTTGTGACAGTAATGTGATTTATTTGGAGGAGGAGAGAACTTACGTTTTCAATGGGGACATCTTTAGATAGCCATTACTAAGCATTATTAAGTCACATGCTGTTGATACCAACGGGAAGGACTGTCTTTTCATTTGCTTGGAAATTTCATTTGCTTAGAATATCATCTTGATCCTATGTTTGGTATAAGGCAGGCTTTGAGATTTCACTAATTATAATTTCCACTTCTCTATCTATACAGTATTGTAAATGCACTTCCCAGATATCTGTTGTTCTATTAGCAATCAGTTAATTTCTGTGGAATATTCATTTATTATATTATTTCTACCATTTTCTCCAATTCCCTGCTGTGACCATGACATTACAGGGCTATTAGGTTTTTGTCCATGAAACCTGACTGTGCTTCCACATACAAAATCAGTTTCCAAAGACGAAAGAACTCACTTGCGTAGGCATTGATCCAATTCCTGTTCTATTCTGTAAATGCGTTGAGGTTCAGGAGGAAAAGTACAATGTTCACTCTCAAGCCTTATGGATAAGTTTACAGAATACATAATTAGGTATTTTGTTCCCTGTCACTTTAGCTAACAATTGGTAAAAAGTTTTATTTTTGAAAAAAATATGATAAAAAACATTCCTCTCCTTTTACTCAATCTTATTTCAATATATAGTATAAAAATAAAATGAAGGGGTAGGGCAGAAGACTTAAGAATAAATGTGTTTGTGAGGACCTGAGTTTGAATCTGTAAACCCATGAACAAATAGCCCAGCATGGTGGAATGAGATTAGATCCTAGCTCTTAGGAGATGGAGACTCATGAGATAGCCAGCCTATGATAATGGCTATTCTCAGTTCTCAAATGGTGAGAATTGTTTCAAAGAGAGGAAAATGGGAATGGAAGTTGAATTGTCTCCTTGCCTCCACACAATGCATGTGTGTTCATATGACACATGAACAGATAACAAAAATTTAAAATTAATCAAAAAAGGTGAAAACCTCTTTTATTTATTTATTTTTTTTAATTAATTAATTTATTTATTTATTAAAGATTTCTGTCTCATCTCCTCCGCCACCTCCCATTTCCCTCCCCCTCCCCCAATCAAATCCCCCTCCCTCGTCAGCCCAAAGGGATAAAACCGGTCTCGCTGAACATAACGGACAATGAGGACTACTGAGAACTCAAGAACAATGGCAATGGGTTTTTGATCCTACTGCACGTATTGGCTTTGTGGGAGCCTAGGCAGTTTGGATGCTCACCTTACTAGACCTGGATGGAGGTGGGTGGTCCTTGGACTTCCCACAGGGCAGGGAACCCTGAAAACCTCTTTTAAATGAAAGTCTTAAAGAGATATACAGATTAACAAAGGATTTTTATCTTAATTTACAGATGCTATTTTTGGGATGGGATGGTTTGAAATAGGGTTTCTCTGTGTAGTTTTGGCTGTCTGGGAACTTACTCTGTAGATCAGACGGGCCTTGAACTCAGAGATCCACTTGCCTCTGCCTTCCCAGTACTGGGACAAAAGGTGTGCACCATCACCGTAAGGCCTAGTTTACAGTTTTTAAAATGAATTGGAAATCAGGAACAAGACAAGGATGTCCACTCTCTCCATACCTATTCAATATAGTGCTTGAAGTTTTAGCAATAGCAATAAGACAACATAAGGGGATCAAGGGGATTCGAATTGGAAAGGAAGAAGTTAAACTTTCATTATTCGCAGATGATATGATAGTGTACATAAGCGACCCCAAAAACTCCACTAAAGAACTCCTACAGCTGATAAACACCTTTAGTAATGTGGCCGGATACAAGATCAACTCCAAAAAATCAGTCACCCTCTTATACACAAAGGATATGGAAGCAGAGAGGGAAATCAGAGAAACTTCACCTTTCACGATAGCCACAAACATCATAAAATACCTTGGGGTAACTCTAACCAAGGAAGTAAAAGATCTATTTGACAAGAACTTTAAGGCATTGAAGAAAGAAATTGAAGAGGATACCAGAAAATGGAAGGACCTCCCTTGCTCTTGGATTGGGAGGATCAACTTAGTAAAAATGGCAATCCTACCAAAGGCAATTTATAGATTCAATGCAATCCCCATCAAGGTCCCATCAAAATTCTTCACAGATCTTGAGAGGACAATAATCAACTTTATTTGGAAAAACAAAAAACCCAGGATAGCCAAAACAATCCTATACAATAAAGGATCTTCTGGAGGCATTACCATCCCTGACTTCAAACTCTATTACAGAGCGACTTTTCTTCTTCTTACCCCAAAGGACATTGTTGGTGGAGATTTCAAAGGTCTGATGCGTTATGTCTTGGTATGTCAGAGAAGAATACCTGATGCCATTTTACAGTTGTCCTTGGCTTTGCTGTTGGCTTAGAGGCAATAGTATTGAGAGAGACCTCATGGATCTGGCACAGAAGAGTACCCATAGAAGGAAGAGAGCAGGAATTGGCAGGAACAGAGAACTGAGACATGAAACGCTGAGAATTGTCCAAATATCCAGTGTCCACACGTTTGTAAAGCAAGTGCAGTCTACAGTAGATTTCGCTGTGTGCTATGGAAGAATGGGTGATAAACCAAAACCAAAGCAAAGAAGCAGTAGTTCTTATTATCCTGATAATCAAAATATGTCCTAGGACTCAGACCTACAAAGGTATAACCACTCTGTTTTCAATAACTCCTTTTTTTTCTTTTTTTACATACTAATCCCAGTTTTCCCTCCCTCCCCTCTTCCCGCTCCCCTTACTTTCCCTTCGCTCCACACCCTTTTCTTATGAAACCAATTTTAGTAGCCCTTTAATTGATAACATAAAAATGAATCTGGAAAATGAGGGCTTCTCTTTACTGAGATGCCTTTGTATATGTAAATTTAAATCTCCTCACTTTAAATAAGGTTTACAGTTAGGAGTAATCATACCTACAGACAAATAGAAATGTCAATATCTTTAAAGATGTTTCAGTGCCTAAGATAACTCAGGAAGTGGTGCAAAAGCTTTTCTGTATGCCTAGTAGCAACTGCAGCCTCCTTTTTAATCAGAAACTATCATTACCTTGTACATAATATAGATGTAACTTTCCAAAACATCACCTGCTTTACAAAATAAAAAGCTACCTACTTCAGCTTTCCCCTGTTATTGAAAGAAGCAACAACAGCTCATTTGAGAGCCAGGTGCGGTACAGTTTTAATGTAGGTGTTTATATTTATTTGCCTTTGATATAGAAACAATCTCTTGAGGAAATCATTCATTTGATTTACTAATATTACAAAAAGCCACACAACCTGCTCCTGACATTTTTATTTTCCCATTTCAAAATTATATTGCTTTTGGAGCCTATTTGATTCCTGTGCTTTGTCAGGTGTAAGCTTTGATGTGTCTTTTCTTACCTGCATTTAAAAATGAGCAAAAGAAAACTTTTTTCCTTTGGAACGATTTTTAAGAGCCAGGGTGTAGTTCTGCATGCTTTCTCTGCCAACATTGTCACAGTGTGGATTCCAGACTCTCCACTGTCCATCGTAGGTTCTGGCATGAAGACAAGTACAATGTGGAAGCAGCATTCACAGGCAGCAGAAAGCAGGACCCTTCTCTGCTGTGGTAGTCAGTCTGGGTCTTTCTGAGACACCAGTGTGTGGAGGTGTTACTGTGTTATAATTGGACGTGGAGGGTCAGTGTCTTTTGAGAAGGGAGACCTGAAGCAAAGATCTCCCATTATTTTGTAGAGAAGGGGACATGCAAATGTGTTAATGAGATGAGCATGATTCAAGAAATAACCAAGAAAAGAAATCAGGATTTAGCTAATATCCTTTATTATTTACTCATAGTTTTATGCATTATATTACAATCTTTATTTATTTATTTATTTATTTTGGTTTGATATGCCCTCATTCAACAACCATGTAGTGAAATTCTGCTTTATATGGCATTATTGGAAATAAACTAATAGGTAAATGGTTCAAGGCATAGAGATTCTAATTTTGATGAAGGAATATGTAAGGATTCTTACCAAGAAAGAATAAGAAATAAAACTCTTACTAAAATAGAAAGAGATTGCTTCATTCTGATGAGGGAACAATAGGGCATAAGAGTCACATTGAAAATGAGAGAATAATTTGAGGACAAAAAGGAGGTGAACAATAAAGTTCTGCAGCCATTATCAAAGAGGAACTTTAGTTAATATCCACAGTCTGTCTTGGTAATTTTAAGTCATTTTCTCATTTGCCAGATATTATTTGAATAAAAGAGCATAATGGACAGTGATACCTAAAGTTCTTGTTGGGAAGGACTCCATATTTGGGAATTCTCATAATGTATAATCTTTTATATACATGCTTTTTATATTATTAGCAAAGTAAATACCGGGAGCACTTTGAAATTTTCAGCAAAGACCATGATACCTGTTCTTTAAAAAAGATTTTATATATGTTATTTCAGTTGGAAATAGTAAATGTGGGGATTTGCTTCAACTCTGATTGTTAAGTCTTGAGCATAGCCCCAGCTCCTGACATCCATCCCAGCCCCCTGGCCTGGGAGTTGTATTAGTCTGGCCTTCAATCCCAGCATGGTCTCCCACTCCTACAGGGTGTTTAGTTGGGCTCCCAGAGGAGAAACATGTGGTTCTGGGTTTGCATGTATTCTCTGTTTTCCTGTCTCTTTGCCATGTGCTCAGCCACCTGAGAGTGCTGTATTTAATAAAACAATGGGCATTTTAATTTGGTTTGATCTGACTTAATTGGATTTCTTTGTGCCGGCGGATTCGCCCCTCTTAAGATTTTTTCCCTAGCACTGATAATCTAAACTTTAAAGATATCAATCATTTTTTTTAAAAAGATTTATTTATTTATTAAGCATACAATGCTGGCAAGGAAGGCACCAGGTCTCATTACAGATGGTTGTGAGCCACCATGTGGTTGCTGGGAATTGAACTTGCGACCTCCAGAAGAACAGCCAGTGCTCTTATCCTCTGAGCCATCTCTCCAGCCCCCTCATTTTTTCCAATAAGAAAAATCAGAGACATACTGATGGTTAATGACAGTGATCTTTTTGGAGAGTTTGATAGAATTGATATTACACAGAAACGCACTAATCTAAATCTGCAGTAACAGAGCATGACATCACAACTACCATGACTTAAGCTATGGTTTTCAGAAGGCACATGGATGACATGCATTTAGTAGAAAATTATGCTTAAATTTCAAGCTGTGATCTTTTCTCTGGCTTGTTATTATAAGGTGTCATGTTCTCTTGTTAAGTAGCAACAGCATAAAGCTTCATTTCCCACTTACACAAAAATCTGGAGGGGAAACAACATACACCTTTTATTTTCTGCAGGTAAACTTTTATGTTAGACAAGTCACACCTGTTAACCACATATTTTAACTTTATGTATTGTAAGCTAATGAGTTTATGGGATATGACTCCATCGTACATAAAGTATCATTTGTACAAAGAATCATGATGGACATTTATCTAAATAAATAAGAAATTGGGTGACACTTAGAGTACAAGGAATGCTTAAGATGACATTTTAATCCAACACTGGAATAGATTGATACTTTTCAAGGGTTCCAACCTTAGATAAGTCTCCCACTGTTTCTGTGATTACATGCAGAATCTTGGCTATATGATATCATGAAGACATGTCAGTTAATTTTTGGTGCTTTTGAAATATAAACAGAGAATTTTCAACAAAAGAATTTCAAATGGCCAAAAGACACTAAAGGAAATGCTCAACAATCTTAGCCATCAGGAAAATGCAAATCAAAATTACTCTGAAATACCATCTTATACCAGTCAGAATGTCTAAGGTCAAAAACACTAATGACAATTTATTCTGGTGAGGATGCGGAGTAAGGAGAACACTCCCCCATTGCTGGTGGGAGTGCAAATTTGTACAGCCACTTTAGAAAGCAGTATGGTAATTTTTCAGACAATTGGGAATCAACCTACCTCAAGATCCATCAATACCACTCTTGGACATATACACAAAGGATGCTCAATCATACTACAAGGACATTTGCTCAACTATGTTCATAGCAGCATTATTCATAATAACCAGAACCTGGAAACGACCTAGATGTCCCTCTACTAAAGAATGGATAAAGAAAATGTAGTCCATTTACACAACAAAGCACTACTCATCAGAAAAAAAAGGACTCCGTGAAGACTGCATGGAAATGAATGAAACAAACCAACAAAAAACAACAACAACAGCAAAAACAACAACAAAAAAAAACCATCTTGAGTAGGTAACCCAGATCCAGAAAGACAAGCATGGTATGTATTCACTCATAAGTGGATATTAGGCATAAAACAAAAGATAATGAGCCTATATTCCATGACCCCCAGAGAAGCTAGGCAACAAGGAAACCCCTATGAGAAACGTATGTGGATCCCCCTGGGAAGGGGAAATAGACAAGATCTCTTGAGAAACAGGGAGTGTGAAGGTAAGAGAGAAGGGAGGGTGGAAGGGAAGGAGGACAGGAGGAGGAGGAGACTTGAAAGCACAGGATGATTGAGATGGGGGTAGGACAGAAAGACAGAGCAAGAAAAGAGATGTCTTGATTGAAGAAGACATTATGGGGCTAGCAAGAAACATGGCACTAGAGAAATTCCCAGGAATTCACAAGGATGACCCTAGCTAAGACCCTAAGCAACTGTGGAGAGAGAGGGTGCTTGAACTGGCCTTGCCCTGTAATCAGATTTATGACTATCTTAAATGTCAGCACAGAACCTTCATCCAACAACTGATAAAGGCATATGCAGAGATTCACAGTGACTCACTGGATTGAGCTCCCAAAGTCCAGTAGAAGAGGGAGAAGCGATAATATTAGCAAAGGGATTAAGACCATGATGGGGATACCCACTGAAACAGCTTACCTAAGCTAATGGCAGTTCACCAACTCTAGACTGACAGTGGGGAACCAGTATAGGACCAAAGGAGAACTTTTGAAAGTGGGTAACAGTTGTATGACTGGGGCAGAATGTGTGACCACTGGCAGTGAGACCAGGATTTACCATTACTGCTTGTATTGGATTTTTGAAATCCATTCTCTTTGGAGGGATACCTTGCTCAGCCTAGATATAGCAGGGAGGACCTTGGACTTACCTTAAAGCAATGTGCTAGACTTCATTGACTCCCCACAGGAAGTCTTACTCTCTCTGAAAGTGGAGTGGATGAAGTGGGAGGTAAGAAGAGGGAACAGGAGGAGGGAAGGAAGTGGGTACTGGGGTTGGTATGTAAAAGGAGAAAAGATATAGCCTTTTTTCAGTTTGTATTGATTTTATTAAGCTATACATCTTTCTCTGCTTCCCTCCCTGCCCTGCCTCTCACCTCCCCTTCAGCCCTCTCCCATGGTCCACATGCTCCCAATTTACTCAGGAGATTTGTCTTTTTCTACTTCCCATGTATGTCTCTCTTAGGGTCCTCATTGCTGTCTAGGTTCTCTTGGATTGTGATTTGTAAGATGGTTTTCTTTGCTTTATGTTTCAAAACTACTTATGAGTGAGTACATATGATAATTGTCTTTCTGGGTCTGGACTACCTCACTCAATATGATGTTTTCTAGCTCCATCCATTTGTCTGCAAATTTCTAGATTCCATTATTTTTTTATGCTGCTTAGTACTCTATTGTGTAAATGTGCCACATTTTTCTTATCCATTCTTTGGTCAAGAGGGGCATTTAGGTTGTTTATGAACATAGTTGAACACAAGTCCTTGTGGCACGATTGAGCATCATTTGGATATATACCCCAAAGTAGTATTGCTGGGTCTTGAGGAAGGTTGTTTATTAATTTTCTAAGAAAGGGCCACACTGATATCCAAAGGGGCTGTGCCAATTTTTCTCCCAACAGCAATGCAGAAGTATTCTCTTTACCCCACAACCTCTCCAGCAAAAGTTGTCATCAGTGATTTTGACCTTGGCCATTTACAGGTGTAAGATGGAATCTCAGAGTTGTTTTGATTTGCATTTCTCTGATGACTAAGGACATTGAACATTTCCTTAAGTGTCTTTCAGCCATTTTAGATTCCTCTGTTGACAGTTGTTTGTTTAGGTCTGTACTCCATTTTTTATTGGATTATTTGTTCTTTTGATGACCAATTTCTTGAGTTCTTTGTATATTTTGGAGATCAGACCTCTCTCTGTCTGATGTGGGGTTGGTGAATATTTTTCCCATTCTGTAGGCTGTTGTTTATCTTATTGATTGTGTCCTTTGCTTTACAGGAACTTGAGAAAAGATATTTTATTAAAAAAATAATAAATTAAAAATAAAAATAAATATCAAAAAAGAAAACTGTAACAAAGGAAAACAAAAATCTGACAGTGGGTAACATAGAAAGAAAAAAGATTACATGCCTGATGATTCTGGTATCTGCAAAGTACAGAACAGCATAGAGCCAGCATCTGAGGAAAGGCCTTCTGGCTGCATCAAAACATGACAGATAAGCAAAAATTGAAAAATCCTACATGAAAAGATACCAAACACACAGAGTGGGTTTATGTTATCACTACCCTTGAACATAAAATCAAATGTACCTTTATGTATCAGCCTATCAGTGAGTACAGGATCATTCCATTAACCTCATGACCTCCATACTATGTCCATCTCTGTAATATTAAGACACTGTGGACCAAGATACCAGTATGTGAGCCCGCAAGGGCAAGCACACCTCACCCAACCACATCAGTGTCATAAAATCCTTCCTAAGGTCTGACAAGTAAAGTGTAAATCATTTCAAAATATTCTTGGTCAAGGTCTACAGTTCTAGTAAGAAGAATTATTTATTACCCTCCAGGAAAAAGAAACTCATTTGCTCAATTCAAGCTCTTCTTTCCTTACTTTTTCACAAGCTAGATAAAACTCCCTTGAAAGGACTGAAATTCAGTGATACATATTCACTACAAGTAAAGATTTTCTTCTTCTAAGTTATGGAAAGCTTACCTGATTGGCCTCACTTCCACATTAGCAACATAATAAAAGCTAAATTAGCTATAATCACAGGGTTTAAAGAGGCAGAAATGGGGTTGGAAAAAGCAGAGTAGCTTGATATAAATCTCTCTCTCTCTTTCTCTCTCTCTCTCTCTCTGTTTGTCTGTGTTGTGTGTGTGTAATTTACATGAAAAAATGAGGAGAGAAGATAACTATAACAAACCATTTGAAGACTTAATGAAATTTAAAGTTGAATATCACCTATGTCACTGTAGTAGCCAAAAAAAAAGACCGAGACAATAAAATAGAAGAAAATGATGGAAGCTGACTGCTTTTTAAAATGTTTTATGTACACAAATACTCAGATTAAAGGTGATCAGAGAATACCCAGCAAAGCCAGCAAAGTAGACAGAAAATTCTTAGACTGAACAAAAATATACTTGTAGATGGGGAGGTGGCTCAGTGAAGTACTTGTCATACAACATAAGAACATAAGGTCTGTGTCCAGCACTCTTGCAAAAACAATACACTTTGATCTCGTCTCTCTGTGCACATCATAATGTATGAATGAACACATTTACACACACCCACAAGCATGCATAGATTCAAACACATAAATTTTACATTTTATGTATTTTGAATGTGAGTGAAGTCAGGGTAAAAAGTATATATTTTGCATAATATATAGTTTTGGAGGAAGGAAAATTTGTAAGGATGAAGTCTAGAAATTTAATGCAACAAAAATGATTTTGTGCATCATTGTGCATATAGAATGACTATATATGTATTGAAACAAGTTGTAAATGATATGCTACAATCCACAGACCCTCAGTGTTCCATAAAGAAGAATGTTATAAAGGGGAAGTACGGATCTTTCAGGGAAGAAGAAATATGGTAGATTCTGTGGGGAAACGAGGTGGGTGGGAATGAGAGCAGGAAGTATCAGGTGGGATGGAGGGAAAGAGAGAGACGGGTCAAATTCTGGAGGTCATATGGAACCCTAGTTTATTGGAAAATGTCTGGAATCAATGAACATAAGGACTCCTAGCAACAGAGGATACAGAGTCTGAACTGGCTATCTTTTGTATCCATGCAAGGCTTCCAGTAGTGAGACTGCATTAAGTTCAGTTGAGTTGTTGGCTGAAGGAGTCCCATGGCAATCTCTAACTAATATAGTCCAATGCTAGGGTAAAATTCACCGTCTGTAAACTGACAGCGGATCCCATTGCTGAGGACAACTTTTACAGAGCTCATTGAACATAGATTGGTAGAGCTGGTGCAGGCTTGGTGTTCTCAGTTATATGTTCTCATCTCTTTTGTGCAAGAAGGTACTTTGAAATCTACTGGAAGTGAAATGTGGGCACCAACCTAGCCATAAAACCCTCCACCAACAATAAGTTTTGCCTGCAAGATGCAATGGGGCAATTGTGACACAGAAATTGTAGGAGTGGCCAACCAGTGTTTGGTTTAATTTGTCCATTCCAAGAGAAGAAGCTCACACTCTACACTGCCTAAAGGGGCAGGAAACAGAGACTGAATGGCCAGGGACCTAGCATATATGCCTTATCCCATCACCATCAGAGAAGCTTCCTCTGGCAGCAGGTGGGAGTGGGTGGAGAGAGTCACAGTGAGATACTATGCATGGAGAGGCTCTACATTGATGGTCTTCATTAGGTCCCTCCCATCAGAGATTGAAGGACCCCAGGGAGTAAAGACAGTAAGAGTTATAGGAAATGAAGTGTATAAGGAGAACATGACTCACTGAATCAGCTAAGCATGTCTTGCATGGGCTCCCAGAGACTGAATGCCAAGCAGAGGCTCTGCATGGACTTTCAACAGGTCTTCTGTGTGTCTATCTCATGGCCATCAGCTTGGTGGTTTTGTGAGATACTACCAGTAGAAACTGCGTATCTCTGACTCATTTGCCTGTTCTTGAGACTCTTTCCCTCTTATTGGATTTCCTTGTCCAGCCTTGATATGAGGCCTTTTACTTTGTCTTATTGTATCTTTTTTAACCCTGTTTGGCTGTAGTATATTGGAGGTCTTCTCTTTTCTGAAGAGAAAATGGAGGCAGACTGGATCTGGGGTGAAGGAAGGTAGGAGGTGAGGTAGGAGGAGTAGAGGGAGGGAAACTGTGGTTGGAATGTATTGTATGAGAGAAGACTCTATTTTCAGTTAAACAAACAAACAAACAAGTATATTGAGGGCATATAAAAGGCATTAAAAGGAAGAGTGGCCTTAGTATATACACATTTTCAAAAATAATAATACCAGGATTCAGACTGTGAAAAAGCATAATACTGATAAAAATTTATGAATGATCTCACTGAAGTGGGCAGTAGGAAATATCAGTGACCAAATTATGTCAGAAGTCAGTGGATGTTACAAAAGTAAATATAAAACAAATTGCATACAAACATAGTGGTCTTGGTTGTGGTGTTTACTACAGTGAGTTTATAGCTAAATATATGTATATCAGTACTCATCATTTGAATCAACAAATGTCAGATGATGAAAGGCAGCCTGTTTCTTAATGGAGTGGGATGTTGTAGATAAGTGAGCAGAGGAGGTAAGAAAGATTTGTGTGTTCATAGATTTCAGATGGAGCTATCAGTGTTCACTTGTAGTTAATATAGTTACTATATGTTATAATATATGTTTGAATATAGTCGTGTTTATAGATTGTGTATTGTACAAATAAACACCAGCTAGAGTTCTGACATCTCTAGTTTAGAAGGACTGGCATCAATTCTTCAATAGCAATGAACATACCTAGCATTCATAACTCAGTTCACCAATATTTTTCAAGAATAGAAGTAGATTTCCATGAATAAATTTCTAATGTGAGTGACGAAAAATAAAAGAGATAAATTGAAAATATCTTTTAATGTGAGTGCGTATAAATGGTATTGAAAACAATTTACATCGGGTGTATTCCATGAAGCAGACTATGCCAGTTTAAGTGTCCGTGTAAGTGTCCTGAGTTGTAGAAAATGGAACAAATAGAGTAAGCAAGTGGTTGGTGTTGTTTTATAATACAAATGCCAAACAAACAAACAAAACAAACAAACAAATAACCCTGCAGATTCCATGGTACTCACTGTTATAAATATATTATTGAACAAGTCAGTGGTTGGAGAAGGTAAGAAGTATCTACTGCAAAAGAAAGACCAAATGGTTCACAAACCTACTTAATTGTTATGAGGACAGGTGCTGATCTTTGCTTTTATAAAATACAACAAGGAAAGAGGTTTTTTGTGGAGGCTAAAATTAAATATGCTACTATAGACAGATGATCAAGTTAATATGCACAGTGTCTTGAATCCACAATTTAATCATATTTAAGATGATATCTTTTCGTGAGGCAGTCATGACAAAAGCCTTTAATCCCAGCATTTGAGAGGCAGAGGCAGGAGGATCTTTGTGGGTTCAAGACCAGTCTGGTCTATAAAAGCTAGGTCCAGAACAGGCTCCAAAGCTACAGAGAAACCCTGTCACAAAAAAACAAAAGAAATAAAATGACATCCTTTCTCTATGATCTTCATCAACTATCCCATGTTAAACATCTGCTTAAACCCATGTAAAAGCATTCAATAAATACTAATAAGGGAACATCTACAAATTACCCAGCAAGTACATCTAAAATCTATGAAAGACATCAAAAATCAAGGACTGTCTGAATCATCGTTGCAGCCTTGAGTTTCATAAGAAGACCTGGTACCTAATGGCAACATGGCATTCTAAATTATGTGTTAGAACAGAAAGTGGCATTAACTATGGTTAAGGATATAAAAATATAGATTTGAGCTAATGATTCATAGTTTTCTTGACTGTGGTATTTATGAGGTATTTATGATATACTAATGTAAGGTATATATAATAGGAATTATTTAAGATTATCCTAAACATAAAGCCTACTAAAATTAAAATGTTACTTGTTTATTGATAACAGCGTGACATCATCTGTGTTCAAGACAAAATAATGCTTAGGTAAGTTTTAGTTTATATGAAAATGAGATCATGTCTATTTTTCCATTGACTTATTTCACTAGAAAATGTCTCTCCTGGTTTATTTATGCGGTACAATGAAACATCTTCTTTTCTTAGTATAGATGAATAATTTTCTATTTTTTAAGATATCTAGAAATGGATGCATTGTTTTCATAACCCGATAGTTTGGTCTTTGTGCATAAAGCTAATAGAGATGCAGTGATATCTGAAAGACTGATTTAAATTGTAAATATGTAGCAGAAGTGGAGCTTCTGAGTTGCATGGCATATCTTAGTTTTTCAGAACTAGCATTCCACTTCCCCATCAAGCATGTGCAATGGTTCTTTTTCTTCATACCTTTGCTGGCACTTTTTAATGTCAATTTCAGTCATTTACTAACACACACATATGTACACATACATACAAATATTGTCTTATTGTGAAATTCTTTGCATTTTCTTGGTGATGCTATACTGACAATCATTTCATGTATTTATTTTCAATTAAATATTTTCTTTGAAAACTCTATTAAGATACTCTTTTTCCGAGTAATTGAAAGGCACACCATGTGAGGATTGAATTATTTCACTGATGTATCTGCATCCTCAATTACTGATTCCTATTCTCAGAAATTTTACACAGAAATTGGCACAACTATCAAGCTTCCATGCTGAGATTCAGAAACCTTCCTTCACAGGCACTCCTTCAATCACTACATTGCTGATAGAAGAGATTGCATCCCTTAAAATGCAGGCTTCTATATCTCTGCTCAATATTCCAAGATACTATTAATCCTATTAATGTTTTTCATTCTTTTATTATTATTACAAAATTTTATATTGACCAAATTTTTCTTTTATAGAGAAATAAAAGCTGCAGAGTACAAAAGCAAAGGAAAATATGGGCACTTAAAATGTAAAGTGATGCCTTACTGTAGATGGAGACTGCTCATTCATTTCCCAACTGCCCAGATCTAAATAATAGCATAGAAATTATATTAATTACAACACTGTTTGGCCAATACTTTATGCATATTTCTAGCAAACTCTTACATCTTAAATTAACCCATTTCTATTAATCTGTGAATCACCACGAGGCTGTAACCTACTGGTAAGATTTTGGCTGGCAGCTGGCACCTTTCTCCTTCAGCAGCTACCTGGTGGCTCGCTGACTCCACCTGCTTTCTCTCTACATCTCTGTTCAGATTTCCCACCTGGCTTTTCCCTGCTAAGCTATTGACTGAAACAGCTTCTTTAATGACCAACGGTAATAAAACATTCATAGCATACAGAGGGGAATCCTGCATCATCTCATCTCTTCTATATAAATAAAAAGGAAGGTTTTAAATTTAACATAGTAAAATTACATATAAAAAAACAGGTATCAAGCAAGAATTACAGTTACAATATCTATATCTACTTTATCTTTTATCACAACTAAGGAAAACTGTAATTATCTGTCTTCAACTCCATCAAAGACTCCAGAAGGATATATTAGCTAAGTAAACAAGAAGTATGTTGTAAACAACTTCCAAAACTCTAGAATTGATAGAGAAGTCTCACTGTCTGGACAGTCATCCAAAGTTCTTCTGTAATGTTGGGGCATCCATGTTCAGCCTGCAGGCCCACACTATCTGGTAGACTTTTCAATGAAGCAAGAAATTTGAAGATCTGTTTTGCCTTGCAATGGCAAAGTTCATTAGATGCTTTCTTCTGTATTCTTCAAAATGCCTAGCAGTTCTTTCATAAAGCAGGAACACTGAAGGACTATCTCACCTTTAGGATAGTTCATCAGTCATTTTTCTGTGGGTCCTGCATGTCCAGTTTATATAATGTACAATCAAGCCATCCTGGCAAGAGCAGTGTCTTTCCTAAATGGCTAATAAACTCCATAAGGAGCCTCTTTGATGCCCACCATTCTCTTAAAATAGATTGGTGCTGCCAGGAGCAGATGAATCTCTTTGTCACGAAAAGTCCTAAATTCTTGAAACATTTTAAATGTCATATTCTGTTAGTCTTTGAAAGGTTTGAAGAATACCTATCCATCTGAAATATATTCCTGTAAATCTAGAAAACGTAACTAACATGACTATAAGTTTGACTATTATGGATGATTATCTATTAACCTGTATTTCTTAATTATACATTACATTTTAAATAAACTATACAAAACAATACCTTAATCAAGAGCAGAAATATACATATAACAAAATTGACCTTAAATTTGTATCAATAAATTAAGATCCATACCAATGCAAAGTATTCATCTCTACAGCATATCCTTCTTTAAATGTATATAAACAAACATTTATCAACAATCATTTAGGAAATTTAGGTATTGTTCTCTAGATGACTTCTTGCTGATTAGCCTTTCTGTTAATCAGGTTTTTCAAGGGGTATCCTGTGTGATAGCTCCATCTCATTTAGCAATCCTGAAGCTGTCATGGATGTTGGACCATCTGGACCATTTCTTCAATGGGTTTTGTTTGATCAAATCCTATTAGCTGGCAAGTAATCCACATCTTTCTAGCCTCTGTAGAAACAAAAGCAGAACATCTTTTCCAAAGCAACATTTCCTTAGACCCAAATTTTGAAGTAAAGATACCTTTAAATTATATGTTTGTTTACCTTATCAGCCCATAAGATGGATGTCTTAGCTGATTCACAGTCAACAAATTCAGATAAAGCACAATAATATACGTAATCCAGAATTTCGTTTTTCATCTTTATGTGCTTATTTTTTACTCTATTACTTTGTAGTATTTATTTTATTATCTTTACTCCTTTAATCTATGACTGTCTGTACTCTGTCTCTTTAAAGACCTTGCTTTATCTTTCAAATCTCTTTCTTTTTATAACTGTTTATACTCTTTTTTCTTTCTCCCAAGCCTACATACATATTTTAAACACACTGTGACCCATTCAGAGGTTTTCCCCTATTGGAATTGCATATATGTAATTGTTTTCTGACCAGGAGTGCCTTTTTTAATGCTAAGCAGGCATGGCTAGGAATATGGCTGCTTTGCCTTTTGGCTCTGCTCAATACAACATGACAGAGGTATGTTACTGCCAGCTCTATGAGCCATGCTCTTCTCTACACCAGCTCCAGGGATGCAGTGGGTCTGTTTTGCCATCAATCAACCTGTAGCACTCTGCTCACTAACCCCATTCACATGTTCTGTAGCCAGATCTCCTGAAAGAGCCAGAGCTTTTCATGCCATCACAAACCAGAAGACCACCCCTAAAAAAGCTGATCAGCCTTCATTGCTAATGATGAGTCTGGAAGGCATCTCTTAAAGGAGCCATGATGCCCCTGTTTGCCACCAGCAAATAGAGCCCATCTGAAAAAAAAAAAGTGGCTACCAAGAAGCTACACTAAACTCTGTTCTTTGTGTCTAGATTTTCTTCCCAAACTCTCTCAGGTTTTCTGCAGATGTAGTTTTCCCACATTGGTGTGCCATTTTGTAGAGGGAGACTGCTTGTTTATTTCCCAGCTGCAAAGACCTGATTAATAACATAGAAACTACATTAATTACAAAACTGTTTGGCCAATAGCTTATGCACATTTCTAGCTAACTCTTAAATCTTAAATTAACCCAATTTTATTAACCTGTGAATCACATTATGCTGTTGCCTACCGGTAAGATTTGGGCTGGCATCTGGCATCTTTCTCCTTTGGCAACTATATGGTGTCCCTTTGACTCCACCTACTTTCTCTCTATATCTCTGTTCAGATTTCCAAATGACTTTACTCTACTAAACCATTGGCTGAAACAGGTTCTTTAATAACTAATGGTAATAAAACATACATAACATACAAAGGGTAATCCCACATCACCTTACAAATTATTTATGGAGAAGGTCTACAAGAAAGGGCCATAGCATTCAATCAAAAAACAGGAAATGCACATGTATTGGAACTAAGGGGAGACTAAAAAAACCATAAAAACAAGATGCTTAACTCTTCAACACTGTGTCACTATTAATAAAAATATTAACCATTCTAAATTCTATGGTGACCTTGGATAAAATAGGCGTTTCCTTTTCAGTAGCTTTGGTGAATAAAATTGAAATTTGCTTTCCACATTGAAGTCTTTATGTGCAATATCAGTTTATAAAGAAAAGATTCATTATTTTTACTTATTTATCAGTGGTTATATAGAGCTCCTTAATCATGAAGAAAATGGTAAATTTATAATTCACTTTTATTCACAGAATTGCATTTATATATAATATTCTAATTGCTTATTAATTCATTGACATCTTGTTCACCTATTCACCATAAAATAAAATATAACCTATTGCTCACCACTCTGAACAGCTGAATTTGTCTTCAAGATGAACTGGTCTTCATCTTAGATAATGTCAGACTTTAACTAACTGGTAACAATGGGTTTGAATATCAGTCTATTCTTTATAAACACCATTAACGTGTTTTCTCTCTATCTTTATCATTTGGTGTATATTAAATAAACAACTATATGCATTTGATTCCTTGGAATTACAGCAAAAAAACAAACAACATCTCAATATAATCTATGTGTAATAAAATTTAAAAGCTCACTTTGATGCTATAAGACTGAGTTGAAGGAAAATATAAAAAGAGGTCACATTTATGTTTTTAACACTAGGAAAGCCCTTTGTCTACAGGCAATTAGGCTTTGCATAGAAAATCACTGGAAATATCTACTTCTAAGCTGTATTTTCAAAAGGCATTACTGAAGTTAATTTATGGCACAAATATTCTTTGTGAATTCAGAAACCCCCTTGCTATTCGAGCCTATAAATAATCAAGACACCTTGAAGTGAATTGTGTGTTTATTAGCTTTTCTTAACTCTTCTACTGCTTTACTTAAAATGAACATACCTTTTTAAAATAAAGTATATGAGACATTTTTATTACTTTGGAATTCTATTGGGTCACTTTGATCAGAAAGTAAAGAATAGGTTTCTTTAAAATCTGTGGAGTATTTATTTTAAAAATTTTATTGCCCATTCTTCTTTTGGTGTCACAAAATTTCCTAGAGAGTAAATGATCATCAAGATGTGAGGATATAAATATCAGTGTCTAATATTCACCAAGTTCATGTAGTGGGATTTAGAGCCATTTATAACATGCAGACACTTCTGGTTAGCCTTTTTAAAGTTATTTACTTTAAAAATAAAAATTTCAAAACTACCTGGTGGTAATTTTATAATTTGCGAGTTTTAGTGATTGCAGGAAAGTGTTTTGTCTAGATTCTTAATTGATTTTTAACATTTGTTTATTTATTTTTTGTGAATATTTTTTCTTGCTCTGTGCCTGAATATGTACCACATATATGCATGTGCCCAGAAAGGTGAAGAGAGGCTTTCAGATTCCCTTGATTTGTCCTTAAAATTGTTGTGAACTATCTGATGTGAGTGTGGGATTTGAACTTAGATTCTCTGGAAGAGCAGAAAGTACTCTTAATTTCTGAGCCATTCCTCCAGCTCCAGGTTATTGTTTATTGTATTTTATCACTATTTTACAATGTACTATTATTTGAAATATTAACATTTTTATAGTTAATTTGCTTTGTGCTTGATATATTAATCTTATATTATTAAATCTGCTTGATATTTCCAGAAGATATATTTTTTTAAATGATTTTAAAATCTCCATGCAAGTTAAAATTTTGAATATGACTTTCTTTTGTATTTAGCTTGATAGTCATTGAAACAATTTGAAAGTTGGTTTATAGATATAAATCTATGAGTATTAAAAACATACATACATCTTCCCCTTTAAGGCCCAGAAATGATGTGGGAGTGTCATATATCAATCTGTTGATTTCATTGGTTAAGTAATAAAGGAACTGCTTGGCCCTCATAGGTTAAAACATAGGTGGGAGGAGTAAACAGAATAGCATGCCGGGAGGAAGAGGAAGTGAGCTCAGACTCGACAGCTCTGCTCTCTGGAGCAGACAGACTCCATAGCTCCTCTCAGAGACACACGCGATGAAGCTCCGACCCAGGATGGACGTAGGCTAGAATCTTCCGGTAAGCGCACCTTGGGGTGCTTACACACATTATTAGAAATGGGCTAGTCCAGGTGCGAGAGTTAGCTGAGAAGAGGCTGGATATAATGGGCAAGCAGTGTTTAAATGAATACAATTTGTGTGTTGTTATTTCGGGCATAAGCTAGCAGGCGGCTGGGGTGCTGGGGACGCAGCCCCTCCGCTCCTATTTCAACACAGAAAACACCAATAAAGAAGGGCAAGAAGAACGTAAGAATGAGAAGATGGAGAGGAGTGAAACACTGTCTTCTAAAACACACAGTCTTTGCACTCATAGGTACACCGCAGCAAGGGATACCTGGACAGAATTTGCAGAAGATTGGGTCCTGTAAGTTTCCATCATGGATGAGAGATTCCAATTGTGCATCATTTCATCCTGAGAAGCTACTGCCGGCAATGTTTGCAATGGTGTATGTACAATTTTATTCAGTAACTCCCTACTCATGCTTGTACTAGCAACCCTAATTAAAGTCAGTGGGCTAAAATGAAACAATACACAGCAGACTAATACACATCTTTCTCATTGAAAGATAAGCATGTGCACAGTAATAAATCAAATGCTAATTACTTCTTTAAGAGTCAACATGTCATAAAACACCAACTTTAATGACAGGAAATGTTTTCACAATGTTCTATTTTTTTATCTGTATGAAATTACTAAACACTCTTTATTCAAGAACTTATATAAATTACTGAACAATTCATAACATCTGTAACTACTCTGAACTCTAACCAATTTAAAATCCCTTAGTAATTGATTAGTATTTCTTTTTATTTCCTTTTGTTGAAAGTAGATTCTTTTGTCATGCAACATGTTCTGATTACTGTTTTTTCTCTCTCTACTCCTCTACTTTGGATCCATTCATTTTTGTTTCCTAGTAGAAAAGAACAGGCTTTCAGAAGATAATAAACAAATAAGCCAAAATAAAATATAATAAGACAAAAAAAAACCCTAATCACAACAAGGCTGTGCAAGGCAACCTAACAGAAGGAAGGGATCCCCAAGGGCAAGTACAAGAATCACAGATCCACTAATTCACATTTCAGGAGTCCCATAGTAACACTAAGCTGAAACATATAATATATATGCAGACATCTTGGTGCAGAGCCAAATAGGCCTATGTTTGCTGCTTCTGTATCTGTGAGTTTATATGAGCCTTCCTCAGTTGATTCTGGGGGACTTGTTCTTCTGGTATCCTCCATTCTCTCTGGCTCTTACATTCTTTCTGCTTTCCTTTCTTGGGGTCATGGGTAGTGCTTCAAGCTCTGAGCAGAGGGATTTGATGGACACATCCCATTTAGAGCTGTGTGTTCCAGGAACGCTCTACCCATGTAATGTCTGATTATATGTCTGTGCATCTACTCTCATCTGCTGCAGAAGGAAGTTGGTTTTGATGATGACCATATAAGGCACTAATCTGTGAGTATAACCGAATATCATTAGGAGTCAATTTTATCACTACTTTTTTTTTTCAAAACCAGTAATATTTGGTTTTATCCTGGTTATCCAGTCTCTTGTTTTTGGTCAGTCATTCAGTACCTAGCCTGAGTTCCATCTCATGGAATGGTCCAAAGTCAAATCAGATATCGGTTGGTTAGTCTCACACGTTTTATGCCACTAATGTCCTAGCATATCTTGCAGGCAGGACAGATTGTGGGTCGAAGATTTTATAGGTGGATTGTTTATATTTCTTTTTAGTAGCCTGCAGAGTAGCTCCCCATATCCAAGACACTAAATTATACTGACAAAAGCTGCACGAGGGCATCAGTTTGACTTCTCCATGTTCAATGATTTGTATGTGCTTATCCTCAGCAATGGTACACAGTTGTCATTTTGTAGAGACAGCATAGGTATTTTGGGGATTTCCATGAGACCCTCTTGGCTAACAACACAATTGAATGAAGTGTAGTCCCAGTACTGGGGCACCTCATTTCGTGACAAGAAATGGCCAGTTTAGACTTATTTACTCCTATTATTAGGAGATTTAATTTCAATTTCCTTCTAATATTTTAAACAGTTTCCACTGCTTTAGGTTTCCAAATCATCCCTCCAATGTTCTTCTCTCCAAGCATTCCCTAACTCAGCCCAATCTTCCCTCCCTCTCCCCACCAAAATTTCTTTTTAAAACTTCAAAATCAACTACACATGTTTTTCTATTGTTGATAATTAACAGTAATCATTTTTATGTCTTAAATGGATGAATTTTTGCTAATGTAAATATGACATCAAAAACAGTACAAAGGGAGGACTGGTGGGTAAAAATACTTCCTGTGCAATCCTTACATTCTGAGTTCTGATACCCATAGTCCACACAAAACAGAATTAGTTCATATATCCATAATCCTTGGCTTGCTTGTGAAGATGGGGTATGGTAATAAGAGAATCTACAAAAGCTCCCTGTCCAGCCAGTCAAGTCCTGTCACTTGCCTTCTGACATCTACATGTCTGTTATGTTTCATGTGTGTTTTCAATCACATACACACATACTCCTTCCCCGTCCTAAGAAGGATTGTAGCTTAGAATTTCAACTGTTATAACCCATTGTCCCCAAACTGTTATTTGTCAGGATGTGGGTAGGATTGTTGCTTATTTTTAATAACAGCAACAAACAAAACAATGAGAGGTATTAAACCATAAATATGATTGAACTGTAAATAACAATGAAGACTCAGATATATCTCACAATAAAATATTTTCAGATATTTGTTTACTTACTCTTGATTGAGAAAGGCTTTTCTTTGATTCATTCAGAGTAAAAATCCCACAACTTTATTGCCATTTTACATGTTATGTGAGAGTTGTTTTTTGGAATAGACATATATGAATTATCATGAGTTGCTTATTCTCTTTTGAATTTATTACTTTTTCTTCCCAGAAGATGCATATGCAGTCTCCTCAGTTGATAGAACATTGCCCTTCAGCTGTCACCAACATAGCCTTCTAAGTCACAAGTACTCCAAAAATGTTTGTCAGGTACAAACATAAATTGTGATGTAACAGCTTACTCATAGACGTAAAAATAATTTATGATATAAAATCCTATCAGTTAAAACAAAATAATTTATCCATATAATTAGAGGTTTTTATGTACCTGATTTTGAAGAATAGGAAGTACAACACATCTCAAGTGAAAAAGGAGAGAATATCTTTCTCTCAACTAGCACCATGTGCTATAGCAAAAATATATAGTAACAAAAATGTCTTCCTTCTGCAGGTTGCTTCATAGCCAGATCTCTCCAATTCCAAGAACCACCTGACACATGACCAGTATTGGCAATAACACAGAATTGGGACCCAAAACTCAGATCACAAATGCATCATACACTTTAGAGTCAGATTCCAAGTTCACAAGAAAGATGAATGGTGCCAAAAAAAAAAAAAGAATTTCCTGAAGAATATTTAGAACAATAGCACAAAGGCCATGGATGAAGGCAACAAGGGCATCAAAGTTGTGGTAAATCCTCAGTTAGAAAAAATTCTGCAAGAGCACTAGTGCCATATAACCACACAGAAATATTCTTTCATCCACATTCCCAAAGATCTTAGTCAGATACCAAAGATAAAGACCAAGTCTCAAACCAAGATGCTATCATAGTTATAAGATGTAACTTCTTCTTATGTTCTAGTGTGCCACATGCTACAGAGACAATACTTCTATTGCCAGAGTGAAGAGCAGACTCCAATTACCGTGGGCTACTGTTGACATAAGTCAGGTGACATGGTTCTGTTTGAACAAATAAATCTGAGATGTAAAAAATAGAGAGCTAAGCATCTTAAAGACATATCTGTGCATATATATAGACATATTTATGTAATATATGTCTATATATAATTTGTGAGTTTGATAAAATGGACATATAAAGCAAGCTTAATCATATATTTAAAAGCTAGAGTCATATTTCATTATATATATATATATATATATATATATATATACACTTAGAATATTAGACCTAAGCTTTAATATCAAGTTTTCTTTAGAACAATCTTGAAGATATTGGTGTGGATTAAAGCATCAGTGAAGCTAATGCCAGCTGTAGTGACAAATCCATTAGCTTCTAACATAAATCTTGTGAAAACCTGTGCCATATTTCTTCACTGGGTAAGGTCATTTTGTTCATTTTGAAAGGTTGAAAGATTTAAAACAACAAAAACCAAAGTCATCTAAACAAAGTTTCTGACTATAACTTCTAGTTATTCAAAATTCTATGCATTCTTTTATCCTTCCCAGGAAACATCAAATTTCAAAAGTGTAAGTAATATTATATATAGCTCAATAACTTTTATGTTTGCCTCAGTTTTATTCTTTTCTGATTCAGTTCTAAAATGAATGACTTTTTAGACATTGTTTAATTTTTGTTTAAAATGTTATGTGTAAGATATTCTAAAGTTAAATAATTAATGAATTGTTATTGCTTCCTCTTATTTCTTTTCCTGTTGCTATGATTAAAATACCACAACCTATTGTGAAATATTACTTTAAGATGACATTTGTGTATGTCATGGAATATTAGTTTAATGATGCAAAGACGTGTTGCATTCATTTATGCTGCATTTGTTAAACTCTGTAAAGCTCTGTTACTTTGCCTGCCTAAAACACCTGATAGGTCTGTTAAAGAGATGAACTGCCAATAGCTAAAAAGGAGAGAGAAATAAACAGGGCTGGTGGGCAGAGAGAATAAATAGGAGGAGATATCCAGGGAAGAGAGTGAGGAATGAGAAAAGAAGGAGAGGAGGAGGATGGCAGGGGCCAGTCACCCAGCCAAACAGCCAGCCATGGAGTAAAAAGGAAAGAACAATGTATAGAATAAAGAAAGGTAAAAAAAAAAATCCAGAGGCAAAATGTTATTAAAGAGAAATGGGATAGTTTCAGTTAGAAAATCTGGTTAGAAACAAGCCAAGCTAAGACAGGATATTCACAAAGAAGAAAAATCTATGTGCGTTTATTCGGGAGTTTGGTGGTAGGCCCGCAAAGTGTAAAACATACCAACTACACTGACCAAAGACACTTAATGGGGAAAAGGTATAATTTGGCTTCCAGCTCAATGTACGTCCATCATGATGGAGAAGTTTACAGAAATACTAGAAAATGTTGGCCACATTGTATCTGCAGTTGGATATATTATATTACATACTATATTTTCATGATCAACTGTCCAGAATTTTACTGTATTTTATCCTGCTGCATTATTGGTAACACTTCTTTCCATGTGTTGTTTTTCTGTTTCTTCCTGAATATGAATATAAACATGTGCATCTTTATTTCTCAATTTAAAGATCAAAATCTTTTGTTACAGTCAACTTCAGGCCCACAAACTTTTCTAAGGTGGAGGAGGGTTTAAATGGTTTGGTCAAAGACTAGGCTGCCTCATTAGTCACTGTAGGCACCTTTCTACCATGGCCTGCGGTATAGAATCTACTATTCACGTCTGTACACACAAGGCTTCTATTTTCCATGGTCTCCTTCAGATACCAAAACCCACAGATCTGAGAATTTCATGTGTAAACATTAAGTCACATCTCCTTTGAAGATCTGTACTATTTTGGTTGTGGAGATCTTGTTGATAAAGTCAAAATCTGGCTAGGTTGATGTGTCTACTCCATGGAGTTGGAAATTTTCTTCCCATATGATTTCAGTTCTGTGTCCAATGCAATGTTTTGTGTTTTTTTTAAGGTTTATGTCTTATTTTTAGGTGCTTATTATTATTGTGATAGCCAGAAACAATTTTGAGGGGAAAGTTTTATTTTGCTTATAGCTCACTGTCCATCATGAGGGGAAGTCACGGAAGGAACTGAAGCCGAGAGTGTGGAGTGACAACACTTATTGCTTTCCATGACTTTCTCAACCTGCTCTCTCATACCACCCAAGACCACCTCTCAAAGGTGGTACCGCATCCTGTTAGCTGGGCCCCTCCCCATCAATCAAGAAAATGCCCTTACAGACTCTCCTGCAGGAAACATTAAGGTTTATATTTGAGGGAGTAGGCATTTTCTTAATTGAGCTTAATTTTCTTGAGTGACTCTAGCTTATATCAAGTTGAAGAAAAAAAAACCACAAATCAGGGCAGTTTTTAAAATGAGAAAAGGTTGAAGTTGAAAAAATTTTTCCAGAAAACTATAATCCTTAGTTTTAGAATTTTACATGCAGAAGTTTCTAACCAACTAGTGGTTATGAAATATGTTTATTCATCCATGTCTTAGGAAAATATACTTACAAACTTGAAGTCACTATTTTATGGCATGCACATTAATCTGTCAGAGCAAATAAATGTATTTACAGAGACTACATAACCATTGTAATAGGGTTGGATCTAATACTTATAGATTAAAGATTTGACAGCTTCCAAGAAAATTGAATACAAGAAGGTAGACAAAGGTTAAATAATTTCAAAAACCTCTGCTAATTATACTTCTGATCTCAACTTTAGTACATTTTATGCCTTTATTCATTTTAGAATGTCAAGAATTGTGAACCTCTGTTTTAAAAATTCAAGTGACTGAAAAAGTATGTGGGGAATTGGAATAATTCACTTTGAAATTAAATCAAGCATCATGTTTTTAAGGAGGGAAAAAAGACACATTGTAAGTGATAGAATAAAATATAACCATATTAACAAGAATATCTATTTATATCTATCTATCTATCTATCTATCTATCTATCTATCTATCTATCTATCATCTATCTATCATCTATCTATCTATCTATCTATCTATCTATCTATCTATCTATCTATCTATCTATCTATCTATCTCTATAACTATATATATATCTATAACTATATCTATCCTACTTAAAATAAAGAAAGTTTAAGTAACTAGAAATGAATAAATTAAATAAACAGAATGGAAATCATGAGCCTAATGTCAACTTTTATATCATAAGATTTTGAAACAAAATGGTTATATAATTCAAAAGTTGCATTAAAAAGACTTACATAAAATGCTAACTCAACAAAAGGGTATTCAATGCATTTAGACTCAGCAATACTACTACAGAATAGGATATGAAAATTTCATAGGACTCTAAGTAGGGGTGATGAATATACAAGGTCAGATGCATCTTCATGTCTCATCAGTAATAAAAAAATACAAATGAAGGCATGAAAACATAAAACAAATACATGAAAGTTGAAGCAATATCACTAACCAGACTTGGGAAACTGACTTCCATACAATAGCTTATAAAACAATGGTGAAACATATCTTATTTGATGGACATAGGTAACATTAAGTACATCATATCATATTTTAATAAAAAACCAAACTTCAAAAATTTAAATTGGATCAAAATAATGTAAAATATATTTGTAACTGTAGTATTGACTTAGTGATATACTGAAACTCCTAAATAGTCAGAAATTCAAAAATGCAAATAACAAACCAGTTAAAGAGAAAAAAATCTTAAAAGAAAATAAAAACATGCTGAAATTAATAAAAGAAAGCAAATAAAGATACTAAATATACATTAAAGATACTGAAATCAAAAGAATGTTATTATCAAATACAAGCAGCAACATGAAGAAAATAGATAAACTATCAGTAGGGGGTTAAATGACTGAGCTTATGGAGAATTAATTAATTAAATTTTATTTTATTTTCACATAATTAATTGATTATTAAATTAATTTAACTTTTGGTTTTTCTGTGTGGCCCTGGCTGTCCTGGAATTCACTTTGTATATAAGACTGGCCTTGAACTCTGAGATCTGCCTTGTCTCTACCTCCTGGATGCTGACATTAAAGATGTTCACCACCCAATTTTCTCTCTGGTGTGTGGTGTGTGTGTGTGTGTGTGTGTGTGTGTGTGTGCAAGACCATATAATATCTCATAGAGACCACCAGAGGTCACCAAATTCCATTTAGCTGAAATTGCCAGCTGTAGTAAGCCTGCTGGAAACCAAACTCAGATTCTATGAAAGAGGCATTATCCTAGGTGTCTAATCTTAATTGTACTGGTGCAAACTGAGAACTACATAAATAAAAGGATATTGAAATTCTCCACATGTGGCATATGATATCTTCATCTCTATGTAGCACTGTAGTTGTACATGAAAATAATTGTGTAATCATGTAAATAAAAGCAAATCAAAACTTTGTGTAACTTGAAAAAATGCCTTTGAAATCCTAGTTAACTCTCATGCTCCCAACCTAACACCTCCCATTTATATTTCTGATGTGCATCTTATGAAGTGTGTGTATTGGTAGTTCTTCCCTGGTTCTGTTCCACACCACCATGGTTCTTAGGTTGTGCCCTCAGAAAAGAACATCACATTAATTTGCACTAAAAAAAAAAAATATAAAGGAGATAAAGAATATCTCTTCGGTATAAAAATGGATGCCCATTGTTTGCTGTTGTCTCAACTACAACTCAACTGCTTGATATTGTGAGCATATGTTAAGAAAAATATCTTGAACTTTTAGAGGCTTAAGTCATTTGGTTTTATAGGTACACAGATTATTTCAATGCTATAATTATTTGTACTTTTTGGTTTATAGTTTGTTAATTACTTCTATCATAACCAATAATAAGGTCTATCATTTCATTGAAGGAATGAGTGAACATTGGAAATTATAGCCAAGTATTTGGTTGGCTTGAGAAATTGAATTTTGCTTCTGAGATTTAATAACTGTTAGAAGCATGGTAATTTTCACTATTGGTTCTAAAATGACAAGCAAGAAGTGTGCTGATTAGAGAAACTCCCAAGAGTAGTAAAAGGAGAAGGGTGGATGGGAAACACAGCAGAAGATTTGAAGTAATCTACTCAAGAGCGAAAACTCAAGAGAAGCTACTATTAGGGTTTTTAAGGAGAAATTGGGCAAAATATATCAAGCCTTTTATACTATGGCTTTTCCAGTTTGTTTACAACAAATCTACTTAATACATTAGCAAGTTTGAGATTCTTTATCATGTAGATACATCAAATGGCCTTCTTATATTCTTGTTGTGTACTCCATTATTTAGAAACAAGAAAATATTCAGGAGGATGCCTATATGTTTTTCTTTGGGTTCTCCTTCTTATTTAGCTTCTCTTAGAACCTGAGTTATAGGCTCAATGTCGTTTATTTATGGCTAGAAACCAAATATGAGTGAGTACATCCCATGTTCCTCTTTTTGGGTCTGGCTTACCTCACTCAGGATAGTGTTTTCTATTTCCATCCATTTGCCAGCAAACTTCAAGAAGTCCTTGTTTTTTACTGCGGAGTAATACTCTAATATGTATATATTCCATACTTTCTTCATCCATTCTTCAATTGAAGGGCATCTAGGTTGTTTCCAGGTTCTGGCTATTACAAACAATGCTGCTATGAACATAGTAGAGCATATACTTTTGTTGTATGATAAGGCCTCTCTTGGGTATATTCCCAAGAGTGGTATAGGAGACAGAGTCAGAGACAGAGACCCTCATTGGAGCACCGGACTGAAATCTCAAGGTCCAAGTCAGGAGCAGAAGGAGAGAGAGCAGGAGCAAGGAACTCAGGACCGCGAGAGGTACACCCACACAATGAGACAATGGGGATGTTCTATTGGGAACTCACCAAGGCCAGCTGGCCTGGGTCTGAAAAAGCCTGGGATAAAACCGGTCTCGCTGAACATAGTGGACAATGAGGACTACTGAGACCTCAAGAACAATGGCAATGGGTTTTTGATCCTACTGCACCTATTGGCTTTGTGGGAGCCTAGGCAGTTTGGATGATCACCTTACTAGACCTGGATGGAGGTGGGTGGTCCTTGGACTTACCACAGGGCAGGCAACCCTGACTGCTCTTTGGGCTTAAGAGGGACGAGGGACGGGGGACTTGATTGTGGGAGGGGGAGGGAAAGGAGAGGCGGAGGTGGGGAAGAGACAGAAATCTTTAATAAAAATAAATAAAGAAAGAAAGAAACAAGAAAATAGGTTGATTTTAATTTTCTGAAGGTTCTCTTAAGAGAGTAAAATATGTTTACTCTATTTTATTTTTCCTATGCCAAATGCAGGAAAGAGAACATGTCCATTTTAATCACTACAACTAACTACGAGGAATACTACATATTAATTGGAAAATGTAGTTCTTTGTATAGAGTCAGATATTTTGCTTGAGAGAAAATTAAGATCAGTGAATGATGGAACTAATTTTGTTTCTACTCCCCATGTTGATTTTCCTAAGATGTTTCAAAATACTACAGGAATCCAGCATGGAACAGAAGTAAAATGAATCACAGCCCACCTGCCTGTTGGGAGGGGAGCTACAAGGTTAGGAAGGAGAGTACAAGGCCTTCACCCACACCATACCTGAGGGAACAGAAAGTCCCAGTTTCATAAAGGAAAGTGTACAAAGAAAGAAAAGAATGTTTAAAAACCAACACATCATCACAAAAACTAGTTAAGTACGAAATATGACTCTGCTAAAATCACTCGTGGTACAAGTATACTTGTGCAAAAGGACACTGAACTGCTGTTGGTTCAGTTTTCACTTTAAGAAATTTAAAGGGGTTAGAGAGATGCCCCAGCAGTTAAGGTGGATGCTGCTCTTAAGAGGACAAGGGATTATTCCCAAAATTGTAGTTGAGAAGCTAACAACCACCTATAACTGCAACTCCATGGGTTCTGATGAAATCTTCTGCCTTCCATGGGCACCCACACAAGATGTAAACATACACACTTAAGGGCACACATATACACAAAAGTAAAAATATACATGTCTGTAACAACAATTTATAAAAAATGGGACCATTAATTTGAAGAGAGAATATGTTGCAATGCATAGGTGCGTTTGGATGAAGGAGAAGAAAGAAAGGAGGATGTTATTATATCATCTGAAATAAAAGAGATAGCTAAAAAGAAGATAAATTTTTTGATTAATTTTATTGAGCCCTACATTTTTCTCTGTCCCCCACCATGCTTCTCCCCTCCCCTTCCACCCTCTCCCATGGTCCACATACTCCCAATTTACTCAGAAGATCTTGTTTTTTTTTTTTTTTTTTTCTACTTCCCATGTAGATTAGATCCATGTATATCTCTCTTAGGTCTTAGGGTCTTCATTGTTGTCTAGGTTCTCTGGGATTGTGAATTTGTAGGCTGGTTTTCTTTGCTTTATGTTAAAAAATACTTATGAGTGAGGACATACGATAATTGTCTTTTGGAGTCTGAGTTATTTCACTCATATGATGTTTTCTAGCTCCATCCGTTTTCCTGCAAATTTCAAAATGTTATTTTTTTTTCTGCTGTGTAGCACTTCATTGTGTAAATGTACCATGTTTTCCTTATCCATTCTTCTGTCCAAGGGGAGTTTAGGTTGTTTCCAGGTTCTGTCTATGACAAACAATGCTACTATGAACATAGTTGAGCACATGTCCTTGAGGCATTTTGAGCATCCTTTGGATATATACTCAAAAGTGGTATTGCTGGGTCATGAGGAAGGTTGTTTCCTAACTTTCTGAGAACTTTCTATACTGATATGCAAAAGGGCTGTACCAGATCGCACTCCCACCAGCAATTCAGAGATGTATACTTTACCCCAAAACGTCTCCAGCATAAGTTGTCACCAGTGTTTTTGATGTTGCTCATTCTTACAGGTGTAGAGTTGTTCTCAGAGTTGTTTTGATTTATATTTCTCTGATGACTAGGGATGTTGAACATTTCCTTAACTGTCTTTCAGACATTTTAGATTCCTCTGTTGGCAATTCTCTGTTTAGGTCTGTATTTAATTTTTTATTGTATTATTTTTTCTTTTGATGACAGATTTCTTTAGTTCTTTGTATATTTTAGAGATCAGACCTCTCTCTGTCTGATGTGGGGTTGGTAAAGATTTTTTCCCATTCTGTAGGCAGTTGTTTTGTTTTGTTGACCTAGTCGTTTGCTTTCAGTTTCAGGAGGTCCCATTTATTAATTTTTTCCCTCAGTTCTGTGCTACTGGAATTATATTTAGAAAGTGCCAATGTGTTCAAGTGTACTTCCCACTTTTTCTTCTATGAGGTTCAGTGTGGCCGGCTTTATGTTGAAGTCTTTGATCCATTTGGACTTGAGTTTTGAGAATGGTAATAGATACGGTTCTATTTTCATTCTTCTACTTGTTGATATCTCATTATGCCAGCACCATTTGTTAAATATGCTTTCTTTTCCCATTTGATTATTTTTGCTTCTTTGCCAAAAATCAGGTGTTTGAATGTGTGTGGATTGATGTCTGGGTCTTCGATTCAGTTCCATTGGTCCTCCTGTTTATTTTTTATGCCAGTACCAGGGTGTTTTCAGTACTATAGCTCTGTAGTAGATTTTGAAGTCAAGTTTTGTGACACCTCCAGAAGTTCTTTTATTGTACAGGATTGTTTTGGCTATCCTGGTTTATTTATTTATTTATTTTTTTTTTGCTTTTCCATATGAAGTTGAGTACCATTCTTTTTGAGGTCTGTGAAGAATTTTCCTGGGATTTTGATAGCCATTGCACTGAATCTGTAGATTGCTTTTGGTGCGATTGCCATTTTTACTATGTCAATTTTACCTACCCAAGAGCATGGGAGATCTTTCCACTTTCTGGTGTCTTCTTCAATTTTTTTCTTCAAATATTTAAAGTTTTGTCATACAAGTCTTCTACTTCCTTGGTTTGATATTTTATGCTACTTGTGGCTATTGTGAAGGATGATCTTTCTCTGATTTCTTGCTTGGCCCATTTATTATCTGTGTAAAGAGGGAATATTGAGTCTTTTGAATTAATCTTGTATCATGCTACATTACTGAAAGTTTTTATGAGTGTGGAAGTTCCTTGGTAGAATTTTTGGCATTGCTTATATAAACTATCATATCATCAGAAAATAGTGAGAATTTGACTTCTTTTCCAATTTGTATCCCCTTGATCTCCTTTTGTGGTCCTATTGTCTAGCTAGAACCTCAAGAACTATATTGAATAGTTATTAAGAGAGTGGACAACCTTGTCTTGTTTCTGATTTCAGTGGGATCATTGTAAGTGTATCCTGCTTTCCCCAAGACATTTATCATGAAGGGACGTTGTATTTTCTCGAAAGCTTTTTCTGCACCTATTGAGATGATCATGTATTTTCTTCTGTTTATTTATATGATGGATTATGTTGATAGATTTTTGTATGTGGAACTGTCCCTGCATCTCTGGGATGCAGCTGACTTGGACAAGATGATTTTTCTACATGATATTTTCCAATGTGTTCTTGGATTCAGTTTGCCAGTGTTTTACTGATTATTCTTGCATCATTGTTCATGAGTGAGATTGGTGTGTAATTCTCTTTCTTTGTAATGTCTTTGTGTGGTTTAGATATCAAGGTAATTATAGCCTTATTAAAAAAGTTTGGCATTGTTGCTTCTGTTGCTATTGTGTAGAACAATTTGAGGAGTATTTGTGTTATCTTTTATTGGAAAATCTTGTAGAATTCTGAGGTGAAGCCATCTGGTTCTGATCTTTTTTTGGGGGGGGACTTTTGATGACTGTTTCTATTTCTTTAGCACTTACAGGTCTGTTTAATTTGCTTATCTGGTCTTGATTTAATTTAGGCAAGTAATATTTATCCAATTTTGTAGAGTACAGGTTTTCTAAATATGAACTGATGATTCTCTGCATTTCCTCCATTTCTGTTCTTATGCCCCCCTCTTCATTTCTGATTTTGTTAATTTGGAGAATCCCTCTGGAAAATGTTGGGAAAGTTTTCTTCTATGATTTTGTTAAATACATTTTCTGTGCTTTTGAGTTGAACTTCTCCTTCTTCTATACCTATTATGCTTAGGTTTGTTCTTTTCTTGGTGTCCCATATTTCCTGGATATTTTGTGTTAAGCTTTTGTTGGATATGTTTTCTTTGACCAATGAGTCTATTTCCTCTATTGTATCTTGAGCACTTGAGATTCTCTCTTCCATCTCTTATATTCTGCTATTTATGCTCACATTTGTGGTTCCTGATAGCTTTCTCATGATTTCTGTTTCTATAATACTCTTGGCTTGTGCTTTCTTTATTGTCTCTATTTCAGTTTACAAGTCTTGAATAGGTTCTTCTATTTGTTTGGTTGCCTTTTCTAGTTTTCTTTAAGGGATTTGCTGATATCTTCCATTTTTTGTTTGTCTTTTCCTCCATTTCTTTGAGGGAATTTCTCATTTACAATTTAAGGGCCTCAAACATTCTCCTGAAGTTATTTTTAGGTCATTTTCTTTTGCTTTGTCTATATTTAGTTGTTAAAGTCTTGTTGTTGTAGGGCCACTAGATTTTACTGGTGTCATGTTGCTCTTTGTGGTGTTGTGTGTGTTCTTACTTTATCTACCCATCATTTTCTCTAATTGGTATAGTTGTGACTGTCAATGACTCTGGTGATCAATCTTTCATGTGCCAGTGGGATCAATGCTCAGATGTTTGCTCCTTGTGGTGCAGTCAGTGCCAGGTTCCAGTTACCCTATTGGTCACTCAATGTTCCTGGAGGTTGCTGAACATTCCTGGGGTTTGCTCCACTACCATGGAGTTCAGTGGTTCAGGCCTGCTCTGCTCTAGGTTACTGGCTCAGACCTGTTTCTGTAAATATCCCTGGTCTGTATTTGCTCCTGTGAAGGTCCCTAGCTTGGGGTTGGTCCTGCAAGCATCTCTGGCTCAGATCTACCTACCCTTGGAGGGCCCAGACTCAGGTGCCTCCAGACCTGCAAAGGACTTGGCTCAGTCCTACTTCCTCCAAGGTTCCAGACTCATTCCTGTGCCTTCACATGTCTCTGGTTCCTGCATACTCCTTCAGGGGTCCCAGACTCCTGCCTAGACCCACAGAAGTCTTGCTTCAGGCCTAGTTACTCAGAGGTCTCAGATTCACCCCAGGACCCGCATAAGTCTCTGGCTGTAGCCCACTCCCTCAGCAGTTGCTCCTCTGTACCTGCTCCTGTGGAGTACACTGCTTCAGGCTTGCTCTGAGCCAGGTCACTGGCTCAATGCTATTTCCATAAATGTCTCTGTTCTGGATCCACTCCCACGCACATGCAGTTCACCCTCTCGGGCCTACACCAGCCTAGCTTGCTGGCTCAGTCCTATTTTTGTGGAGTGCATTGCCTTAGGCCTGCTCCAGCCCAGGTTGCTGACCCAGACCTGCTTCTGCAAATGTCCCTGTTCTGGATCTACTCCAGCTCCTGTGGAGATTGCCATCTCAGGCCCACTCCAGCCTAGGTCACTGGGTCAGTTCTGCTCCTGTGGATTTTGCTGTCTTGATTATATATATATATATATATATATATATATATATATATATATATACATATACATATACAATACACCACAAAAATTTGATTTCTTGTATTAAAAAAATCAACAGTGTTCTGGTAAATATTGCTTCTGTTCACTCCTGATATTAAATTAACATTATATAAATATTTTATAAATTGACAAAATAACTAGTTATTATGATCCAGTTTTTAATCCCAAGAATCTATATGCTCACGCAGTAGGGTGATCTTCAGTTTGGAGTCAGCTGAAGCTATACAACAAGATATATTCCCTCTTTCAAAGTTTAAGCCATAAATTAAAATCATATAATAATGAATTCTCTGAAACTGAGTTGGAGAACAAGGAGGTGTACCAAATCTTCATGAGTTGAAAAAAGTTGAAGAATATTAGTAGATTTTCCCCTACTCTCTAGTTAGTAAATAATCACAAAAAGGTAAAGAATGGTCAGGATGGGTGATGCAGTGGCCAAGTTGCTTGTTGCCAAGCCTGAGTCCTGAGAGACTCTAGAGACTCACACAATAAAAGGAGAGAACCAGCTTTTTTAGGTTGTCTTCTGACCACCCAATGTGTATAATATGCCATGAATGTAAGCAACAAACACGGGAGAGAGAGAGAGAGAGAGAGAGAGAGAGAGAGAGAGAGAGAGAGAATATAAAACTAAAAAAATCATTTAATACCCATCATGGTAGGTTACTAAGGATATGCCAAATTAAGCCACAATTTTCTACAGCATCAGTTATGCACCATTATCAGGCTTACTAAAATTAAGAGGTCAACATAACCAAATCCTGGATAGGATACAGAACAATGTTAACTTCAAGTTCATGTGAAATTCTGAATTATTCCCTATCTTGCCTTCAGTTGTTAGTCTAGGCCCCAGGAGTTGTGTATGAGCATTCATGTCTCCACATTTCATCATTTTGCAAATTTAATGTAAATTATTATACATTTCTTTCCTAACTGCCACTAACTTTAGAGGAAGTCAGACAATAAGGCAAATGGTGACACAAATCCTCATTTAAATATTATGTCTAAACATTAAACAATGTAAACTTTTAAAATAGTCTCTGAGGTGAATTAGATTCCATCTGCTTTTCTTAAAAACATTTTCAAACAAACAGGACTGGAAAATCTATCCAAACATTGGGTTTTGTGACTAAGCTAAGCACAGTATCTAAGAGAAGTGTGAAGTAATTGTGTTTGAATACTTGAGTGCTTTCCCTCATCACTGTTGATCTCTAGATGAGTTATACAAGAAAGACATCAGATAACAGAAAATTTTCATTTCACATGATTTCATTTTTCCTTAAATACATTTGGGTAGAATTAAAAATTTGTTGTTTTCATTGCTAAATTAAGTTGCTTTGAAAATAGCAGAAAATAAAATGACCTTTGAGGAGAAGTTTGAATAAATTTTACTCACTAGAAGGAAGATCATGTTTAGATAGGAAATAAATTTTATACAGTTTTTCTTAAATCTTGCAGCTGATTTTAATATTTGAATAAATATTAGAGATGATTTCATTTAATCAAAGAGTGCATACCTATCATTTTACAGCTTTCATTATCTTTAAATAGTGCATTTTCACACAAAAACATATACATCAGTTATCAGGTTTATGTGCATGCTAATATCTACATATGCATAGGCACCAAGTGAAAATCAATTCATTATTATTTGTATGGGTATGAATTATTTGATATTGGAAACTGGTCCTCGTCCTACACTGCAATCAATCACTTTACATCCATACAGTACAACAAAAACCCAACTCTGGAAACATAAATTAGAATACATATTGACACTTTCCTGTGCTTAATTTCTGACAATCAATTCCTTATTAGAATCTGAAGCAGCAATGTTTCATACAAATATTGGCATTGACCAAAATGTCTGAGGCTTTTATTAATAATTTTAGAAGGTTTTCATGACCGTGAAAATTGAAGCACAGATACTATAGGGTTAGTCCACTGAACGACATATCCCAAGGATCAGAAACTAGTGATATATATATATATATATATATATATATATATATATATATATATATATGGTGGATGTGAATGGATTGATAGACAGACAGACAGACAGATAGACAGGTAGATACATAGATAGATAGATAGATAGATAGATAGATAGATAGATAGATAGATA
>JABTXL010009180.1:0-52736 GCA_025134845.1 Neodon shergylaensis | reverse complement strand
CAGGATAGCCAAAACAATCTTATACAATAAAGGATCGTCTGGAGGCATTACCATCCCTGACTTCAAACTCTACTACAGAGATACAGTATTGAAAACAGCCTGGTAAGCCGGGCGATGGTGGCGCACGCCTTTAATCCCAGCACTCGGGAGGCAGAGGCAGGCGGATCTCTGTGAGTTCGAGACCAGCCTGGTCTACGGAGCTAGTTCCAGGACAGGCTCCAAAGCCACAGAGAAACCCTGTCTCGAAAAACCAAAAAAAAGAAAAAGAAAACAGCCTGGTATTGGCATAAAAACAGAGAAGTCGACCAATGGAATCGAATAGAAGACCCTGACCTTAACCCACAAACCTATGAACACCTGATTTTCGATAAAGGAGCTAAAAGTATACAATGGAAAAAAGAGAGCATCTTCAACAAATTGTGCTGGCAAAACTGGATGTCAACCTGTAGAAGAATGAAAATAGACCCATATCTATCACCATGCACAAAACTCAAGTCCAAATGGATTAAAGACCTCAATATCAGTCCAAACACAATGGACCTGATAGAAGAGAAAGTGGGAAGTACTCTACAACACATTGGCACAGGAGACCACTTCCTACGTATAACCCCGACAGCACAGACATTAAGGGCCTCATTGAATAAATGGGACCTCCTGAGACTGAGAAGCTTCTGTAAAGCAAAGGACACTGTCACTAAGACACAAAGGCAACCCACTGACTGGGAGAAGATCATCACCAACCCCGCAACTGACAAAGGTCTGATCTCCAAAATATATAAAGAACTCAAGAAACTAGACCGTAAAAGGCTAATCAACCCAATTATAAAATGGGGCACTGAGCTGAACAGAGAATTCTCAACAGAAGAAGTTCAAATGGCCATAAGACACTTAAGGACATGCTCAACTTCCTTAGTGATCAGGGAAATGCAAATCAAGACAACTTTAAGATACCATCTTACACCTGTCAGAATGGCTAAAATCAAAAACACCAATGATAGCCTTTGCTGGAGAGGCTGTGGAGGAAGGGGTACCCTCATCCATTGCTGGTGGGAATGCAATCTTATGCAACCACTTTGGAAATCAGTGTTTCGGTTTCTCAGGAAATTCGGGATCATCCTACCCCTGGACCCAGCAATACCACTCTTGGGAATATACCCAAGAGATGCCCTATCAGATGACAAAAGCATTTGTTCAACTATGTTCATAGCAGTATTATTTGTAATAGCCAGAACCTGGAAACAACCTAGATGCCCTTCAATGGAAGAATGGATGAAGAAAGTGTGGAATATATACACATTAGAGTACTACGCTGCGGTAAAAAACAATGACTTCTCGAATTTTGCATGCAAATGGATGGAAATAGAAAACATTATCCTGAGTGAGGTAACCCAGGCCCAAAAAGATGAACATGGGATGTACTCACTCATAATTGGTTTCTAGCCATAAATAATGGTCACGGAGTATATAATTGGTGAACCTAAAGAAGCTAAATAAGAAGGCGAACTCAAGGAAAAACAAGGAAGAAAGTGTTATGGAGGATGACTAATAATTATCCTCTTGACTATGGGAAGTAGACAAAATTGCCGGGTAGAAAATTTGGGATCTTGGGGGTGGGGTGGGATGGGATTATCGGGGGATGGGGAGAGAAAAGTGAGAAGGGGAGGATGAGGGAATCTTGGGGAAACAGGATGATTGGGATAAAGGATGGTTGGATAGGGGAGCACGGAAGCACAATTCTTAGTTAAGGGAGCCACCTTAGGGTCGGCAAGAGTCTTGAACCTAGAGTGGCTCCCAGGTGCCCAGGGCGATGTCCCCAGTTAGTTCCTTGGGCAGCTGAGGATAGGGAACCTGAAATGACCCTATCCTATAGCAATGCTGACGAATATCTTGCATATCACCATAGAACCTTCATCTGGGGATGGATGGAGATAGTCACAGAGACCCACACTGGAGCACCGGACTGAGCTCACAAGTTCCCATTGAGGAGCTGAAGGAGGGAGAACATGAGCAAGGAAGTCAGGACCACGAGGGGTGCACCCAACCACTGAGACAGTGTGGCTGATCTATTGGGAGCTCACCAAGGCCAGATCGAATGAGACGGAAGAAGCATGGGATAAAAACCGGACTCTCTGATCATGGCGAACAATGGGGGCTGATGAGAAGCCAAGGACAATGGCCCTGGGTTTTGATCCTACTTCAAGTTCTGGCTTTGTGGGAGCCTAGCCAGTTTGGATGTTCACCTTCCTAGACATGGACGGAGGGGGGAGCACCTTGGACTTTCCACAGGCAGGGAACCCTGACTGCTCCTTGGACTGGAGAGGGAAGGGGAGAGGAGTGGGGGAAGGGGGAGAAGGGTGGAAGGAGGGGGAGGGAAATGGGAGGCGGGGAGGAGGGGGAAACGTTTTTTTTTCTCAATAAAAAAAATTAAAAAAAAAAAAAAGAAGTCAGGACCACAAGGGGCTGACTATTGGAAGCTCTCCAAGGCCAGCTGGACTGGGACTGAAAAAGCATGGGATAAAACCGGACTCTGAACACGGCGAACAATGAGGGCTGATGAGAAGCCAAGGACAATGGCACGGGGTTTTGATCCTACTTCATGTTCTGGCTTGGTGGGAGCCTAGCCAGTTTGGATGTTCCCCTTCCTAGACACGGACGGAGGGGGGAGGACCTTGGACTTTTCACAGGGCAGGGAACCCTGACTGCTCTTTGGACTGGAGAGGGAGGGGGAGAGGAGTGGGGGAAGGGGGAGAAGGGTGGGAGGAGAGGAAGGGAAATGGGAGGCTGGGAGGAGGCGGAAATTTTTTTTTTTCCTTTTCTCAATAAAAAAAATTAAAAAAAAGATTCTTCTGTTGAGAATTCTCTATTTAGAGCTGTACACCATTTTTAAATTGAACTATTTGGTATTTTGATGTCTAGTTTCTTAATTTTTTTTATATATATTTTGGAGATCAGTCCTCTGTCTGATGTAGGGTTGGTGAAGATATTTTCCCATTCATTCAGTTGCTGTTTTGTCTTATTGACTGTGTCCATTGCCTTACAGAAGCTTCTCAGTTTCAGGAGGTCCCATTTATTTATTGTTGCTCTTAGTGTATGTGCTACTGGTATTATATTTAAGGAAGTGGTTTCCTGTGCCCATGTGTTTAAGGCTTCCCCTGTAATCAGATTGTTGACTATCTTAATTTTCATAATAGAAGCTTCAACCAGGAACTAATGAAAGCAGACGCAGAGATCCACAGGGAAGCACTGGACTGAGCTCACAAAATTCAGTTGTAAAGAGGGAGGAGCGATAATATGAACAAAGTGACAGAGATCTTAATGGGGATACCCACTGAAGCAGCTTACCTGAGCTGATGGTAGCTCACTGACTTCAGACTGACAGCAGGGTTACCGTTATAGGACCAAACTAGACTCTGAAAATAGGTGACAGTTGTATGGCTGGGGCAGTCTGTGGGGCCATTGGCAGTGGGACCAGCATTTATGGCAACACTGTAGACATTTTCATGTCTAATTCCACACTCATAGAACTCAAACATTATTTCTTTTTTTTTTATTTTCATTTATGTGTACGTCTGTGTATGTCATGGCTGGTACCCACATAGGCCAGATACCTAGGAGCTGGAATTAGATACTGTGCATTACCTGGTGCTAAGAACACAACTCTACTCCTTTGCAACAGCATTGAGTACTCTTAACTACTCATCCTTCTCTATAGCCCACCCAGAATCCTTTATATCAACTTTCACAAACTCCCACAAGATGTAAAGTGCAATGGTCATGATTTTTTGAAATAGATACTGGGAAGAAAGTGTTATGGAGGATGACTAATAAAAAGAGCTTTCAAATTCCGACATATATTACTGAATGTTTGCCATGTATATAAATGCACATATGAATTCAGTATATAATGCATTGGCAGATAGACTTATGAATAGTTAAATTTGGTGAAATTAATAGTAAAAGAAATTGCTATGTTTTTTATACAGACTTACAAACATAAATTGACTTTTACTTGTGTGTGAACTATTTCTGTTCAAAATGCTATATCTTAAATTAATTGGGCAACAGGTCTATCTATCTATCATCTATCTATCTATCTATCTATCTATCTATCTATCTATCTATCTATCATTTTTATCTATCTACCCATCTATCCAGCTATCTATTTATCATTTATTTATCTAGCTATATCTATGTATATATGTGTGTTTATATATGAAAATGCTTATAATTTCTTATTGAATATGATAATAAAATTTTGAACTACTTGTATTTTCATACATTTTGTTCTAAAAAAACAAGAACAAAACCTGACCTTGAGACACTATTTTAGTACACTATTTTAGACAGCAATACTAAAATTGACATTTTCAACCCAATTCAGTTCAGTTACTAAATATATTTTCTCCATTACTATAAGATTGGTAAAATTTACAGAAGAACTGTTACCCAATACCGTATAATCTAATATGTATAGTAATTTATCTCTACTCAATTATCTAGTAAAATACAACAGTCAGAAATCAATGTGTTTTTTTTTTTAATCAGAGTCTTACTTCAAGAATGTTTTTATAGTATCATCTGAAAACAATGATCTTTCTTGGTGATAAGATTTTGAAAGCTCAATTTCTTTATAGCTGCTAAAGCTATCACCACTGTTCATGAGACAAGAGAAGCTCTACAAACATCCCTGATGAAGCTAAATATATTCACAATGCAACTCAGTTCCAAACACTTAGGAATCACCAATGTATTATCTATAAAGATCATTCCATCCTTTCTAAGAACATAAAAGATAACAGACACACTAAGTAGCTTTCATCTGGGCTTTCTAAAATTTAACACATCATCTCTGAGATTTCTCTAAGATGTTTTGCATATCTTCAATTTGTTCTTTTACATCCCATTTTTGTATCTGTTTTCTCAGCCTGTGTTTATTCATCTATTTTCTCATGCATGTATATAATGGTACAATTTTGGTGGCTATTATAGCTGATTTTCAGAAGTTGAAATAAGACATATCATAAGGCTTCTATTCTAATATTGTTATCATTTATAGTTATAGTAAAACTTACATTGACATGAATCAGCTGCATTTTGTGTTATATTCAAATACCAATCATGCTTCTTTTGTCATAAATATTTCAGGTATTTACATGTAAATTGATAATTATTGAACTTTTATCTATTAAGTTTGTATTTGTTACTTCAATTACACATAAAGTAATTGATTCTAGTACATATGAGAAGAATATTTATTCTACTGTTGTTTGTATAGCATGTTATAGATCTCAAATTGCTTAATTTGGTTGGTTTTATTAGATTTACTGGTAAATTCTTGAAATATTCCTTATTAACAAAAATATTGTTTATTGTATCTTTTCCTGAAACTCTTTCAAACCCTGTAATTTTTTTTCTGTGTTGTATGTTTTTTTTGTAATTAAAATATTTTATTTGCATTTTATGTGTTTGGGTTGTTTGCTTGTTTTTGTGTATGTTCTGTAAAATATGTGTTCAGTGCTCTCAAAGGCCCAAAGAGGGCATTTGACTCTCACTTATGGGAATAGAGTTGGTTGTGAGCTTGTCATGAGGGTACTGGGAATAATACTCAGGTCTTCTGGAAAAACAACATTGCTTTTAGCAACTCAGCTATTTACCTAACTTTGTATTGTTTTATATTTTATTTTACTTTTGAGACTATCACACAGTCATGACATTTCCATCTTCCATATTCTCCCTTCAAAATCTCCCGTAAACTTCTCCCCACTCTTTCAAATTGGTCATCTACATTCACTGTTATTGCCTGCATATATGTATATAAAATATTAGAGTTTTAAAGAAAATAATTAATCACATAGGATGGTTTTCATAGGTTGACAATTGCTTTTAATTCCCAAGATGTTAACATGGGAGATTATACTACATTTGATCTTCAAAAAGTCTGATTCAATAGTAGCTTTCCTTGACGCTATATATATTTCCTTCACTCTATATTTTGATGTTCTACAAGTATGAATACTAGCAGATATGGGATACTTATTGCCTTGAGTGTAGCATGTCAGGCATTAGAAAGGGGTAACCCTGTCTTTACTACAGTTGTTGTGCATCTTATGTTTGACTTGCTGATTATTCGTGAACAATATAAGCATTAAGAGGGTTTTTTTCTTTCTAGTGCTCCTTCCAACGTAGACTGTCTACCTTCTTTCTGAGTAGACACTTAATTGGTGGCGATTTAAAATGAGTCTTTTATATAAGAATAATCTAAAGACTTGAACTGTTGGGTAGTGTTCACATCAAATTCTGAAAAAACAAAACCAAACAGAATATGCTTCAAAGAGTTTTCCATCTTTTACTGATTGACATGATTTGTCTATATAGCTATAAATTTTAGTGTTTTTTTCACTCTTGTAATAGCTGATCGTTTTTATTTTAAAGACCATTACACATGTTGAGCGTGTTCTGCCACCACTGCCCCATTTTCCCTGACTTCCCCTTTCTCACCCATCTTATTGATGCCCTTTGTTCCCCCAGACAATAAAAATTGATTTTTTCCAAAGTCACACACTCTAAAGAAAAGTAGGGTGGGATGTAGATCATCGAACACAATAAACATCCCCTAACAAAGTTCAAGTGCATCTTCCAGCATTTTTATGAGAAATAACTGTTTGGATCATGACTTGCGTTTCTAAGTCTCTTAGCAGACACGTGCCCGGTAGATTATCCTCTGAGGGGAAGTAATGCTATTGTCTTTGTGATAGAGCCATGGGTTCCAGACCCCGATTACCCAGAGAGCTGCACAACCAGGCCAGCCAACCAAATGCCTCCCAGGATCCAGTTTTTGTAAAGCAAAGAAGGGGCAGGAGAGGTAGCTTGGAGGTGAAGAAACTGGCCTCTTAAATTTTAATGTTTAATTCAAAGTTAAAGTATGTTGTAACATGTTTTTATTATAATAATACTGTTTTGCAGTTTGTCACTATATCCTAGAACAATGTTAACCTGCTTCATTTTGCAGTTTCATGTCATTTAGTTTGAATTGTCACACTCAGTCCTGAGGATAGAAAGGATTCAATACGTTCAATAGTTTGAAAAAGCAAAATAAAAAACAGCATGGATTCGGTGCTAGAAGTGAAGATATTTAGATTAAAAGGAGAGAAGACAGTAATGTTGCCAAGCTGCATCTTTCAAATTGAATACAATTATAATATTCAAATCATGGCTATATATGGTCAACAATCTACAGAGTTATATTCCATTCATTTTATTTTCCTCACTGGCTTTACTTCCCCAGTTAAACCCCAGAAGATCCTCTCTAAGACACAACTCAAAACACTGATAATATCCCTTAAAACTCTTCCCCAGTATTTTAAATCCCTGATTTCTAAAAAGTTTCAAAAGGAGAATTCAATTCTTACTCCTTGACATGATGGAGTTTTTAATGAATAACTTGTACAGCATTCTTCTTATTCATGTACATTTCTAATAGCTGATGTAGGACTCATTGACTCAAGATTTCTGAGTTTCAGAGTAGTTTGCAAGTATTTTTAAATAATGTTTAAATTGTAACTCTTTGATGTAACAACAATTACTTTCAAAGTGCTCATATTTTACCTGAATTTCTGCTCTAATTTCTCTCCTTGCATCTCCAAACAGCTGTTCGTCCCTCTTCCCACTGCTCTTGTTTCATAAGCATCACTAATGAGCCTCTGAGAAGTGTACTAAATGCCCTAAAGCTGTAATAAATAGGAAGACAGCTTTTAAGCTTATTTTTATTTTTATTCCATTTAAATTTTAAACACAAAATTAAACATACTGAGAGAGAGAGAGAGAGAGATGAGAGAGATTACAGAGACTAATTTCCCTCATTTTTCTTTTTCTTTTATATCTTAAAAACAATGCATTGTTTCTCTGCAGATTCATTACACTGTGTTTGAAAGTATAATACACATATAAAAATTAAATAGATTTAATATAATAAATGCTTGTGTACACGTGGATACAATTCACACAAGTGTTAAAAGCTAGTATCTGATTACATATAATGACAAAAAACATAGTCTTTGAGGCTGGAAAGGTATTCAGCAAATGAGAGCACTAGCTGCTCTAGCAGAAGACTTGGGTTCAGTTTCTAGGATCTACATGACAGCTCACAACAGTCTGCAGCCTCAGATCTAGGTGTCAGCCACGCTCTTCTTTAAATCTCTAGAAGCACAGATATACATGTGACAAAATATTCATATGCATAAAGTAAAATTTATAAGTTTTTTTAATAAAAAATTTATATACTCTTTGGATAGAAACTATATTCTATTGAATATCCACAGAAAAACTCTTTTCTTCTTAGAGAAATTAAATTTACTTTTGTTTATACATAGTTAAATTCTGTTTATTTCATCTTTTGATGCTCTGTAATCTTTGAGAGTTCTTGCTCTCATTCTAATTTTAGATTCCCAGTACTTAGTTTTTATAATTATTCTGGCATCAGCTTAACAGCTCATCTTGATGATGATATATATCTTCCCATCTTTAACCTTCACAAAGATTGCTTTCTATCTGAATATTAGTTAGCAAAAATATGCTTGTGTGCTGAGGTGATGACTCAGGTGTTAAAAGCATGCACTACTCATGTAGAGAAACCAAATTTGGTTTTCAGGATGCAGAAAGGAGGCAAATGACATCCGTGAGTTCAGCTCCAGGGCTTCTGGAGACTTCGACTATCATAGGCATGGAGATTATGAAGACAGAATTAAAATAGAGCATGGAAAAAATAGATGGAATATTAGTCAATAATGATAATGGGATTCTAGTTTTAAATATCAAATCATTAAAAACTAACATTTCTACTTTGGGACAACACATAATTTAGTGAACTTGAGATCACTGTGTTTTCTCAGATTTTCTCAAGAGACAATGGAACTAATATTTGAAGACTACATATGCTGAAGAGATCCAGATCCCTAGAGTATTAAAGCTAAGGTTTATCCACTGTTGAATTAATTATTAAAACCATAAAGTACCAGGGATACACTGACTTTAATTTTGATGATTTTCAGGAAGCTAATCATGAATAAACAAAAAGATGAAAGGCTAGTGGGGCATATTGGCCAAGGCAGACCCCAAAACATCTCAGAAACATGCCTTCTGGGCTCATATTAGCATCTCAAAATGGAGATCTGTAAAGAAGGTGTTTATAGTTCTAGCAGGCAATGAAGAAAGGTACCTCAAGATTTGTCCATATTGCAAGTGGAATCTGCAAAAACCCTTGGGAGAATTATGTCAGCTAAAGGAAGAACATTGCTTCTTCAGTCCCTGCCAGAATCCTGCACTACATAAAGGGGTAAACAGATACAATCATTTTCTAATAATGAGTCAATTTTAGGAAAATTAATTTGGAACACAACTTCATTGAAGATGAATAGAGATAAGGAAAGAAAAGTCTTTATCTCTTCTCAGGAAGGTGATGTTCCAGTAAGATGATGCCACTAGCACCTGTAGAAAGCACGAGAGCATAGACAACCTTTCTACATCTCCATTTATTGTTCACAAAGTTCTTGAGTAGAAGCCCTGGTTTACATATGAAAAAATTACAAGTCATAGACTCACCTTGAAGAGGAGCACACTCAGAGGACAGAAAAGTAGAACAGAAAAACTTGGACCATTGAGATCTACAGACACAGCAAACCCCTTAAATATTCACATAACTGAGTGCATAAAACTCTAATTTACCTCAGTTCTTAGTACATGCTGTACTTCCATCTAAAAAAAAAAAAACAAAAAAAAAAACAAAACAACAACAACAACAACCTTGGAGGAATGTTAAAGGCAAGATAAAATAATCTGAAGTGTCAACAAAACTAAGTCAACTGTGTTGGCAGAGACCTCAAATTTCAAAAGAATCAAAATGAAACAGTAGAAATCAAGTAAGGACCAGGAAGAAAAATGGAGATTATATTTTAAAGAACTTAACAGTAGGTTGGATGCAGAGAATGAATAAATAATCAGTGGACTTCAGTTGATATATTAATAAAAATGTCTCCAAATAAAATGTCAAGAAGGAAATTACAGAGATAATTGGGGAAGAATTTCAGACACTCAGTTTGGTGTGTGTGTTTTATGTGTTCTGGGTGTGTATACATAATTTAATGAGGCAGGCAATATCATTCAATACTTCATAATTAGTGATTGCCATTAAAATCTTAAATATAATTTTTACTGTATATTATAAATGATTTAAGATAGTTTAAATAAATCTGAGCATACCCCTAAGTTATTTGCGAATAATATTAATTTTCATACAGTTCCTCTGTGGATTTTGGTATTTATTGATGAAATGGTAGATGTTAACTGACAATTTGAAAGAACCTGGAATCACTTGAAAGATGGGCTTCTGGTCATAATTGTTGGAGAGTCTCTTGGTGGTGTCTTTTGAAATGAATGGGAAAGCCACCTACTGGGGCAGCAACATTCCCTGCATGGGATTCTAGACAAAGTACTGTGTGCTGAGTAGGTAACAAAGTAGCAATATGCTGGTGTGGGAGAATTGTCTGTATTCTGTCAATCATATTTTAAATAAATGCTGATTGGCCAGGCAGGAAGTATAGGTGGGTCAACCAGACAGGAAGTGGCAGCAGGGTGATGAAAACAGAATTATAGGAAGGAGAAAGCCCATTCCTCCCAGTCCTGCCCAGACCATGGAAGAAGCAAGATGTAATTTACCCAGCTGAGAAAGGAACCGAGCCATGTGGCTAACATAGATAAGAACAATGGGTTAATATAAGCTACAAGAGTTAATAAGAAACCTGAGCTAATGGGCCAATCAGTTTTATACCTTATGGAGACCTCTGTGTGATTTTCTTTGGGGCTTGCCAGCTGCGGGGTAACAGGTGGGACAGAAACCACAACAAGCAAGCCCTTCATGTTACAATATGTATCTATTGTTCTTAGCTATTTTGCTTTGGCTACAATGACAGCAGATCCTCTTACTGTGACTTCATTACCAGGAAGAATTTTGTGTTGTGAGATAAAAGCACACCTTTGTTCTTTAAGTTCCTTTTTGAAGATATTTTATTATAGTACAAGAAAAGAAATTAAAACTGAAGTGAATCCTCTAAACAGTAACTCCCATACCAAGAAATGAATGTTTAAAACAAAACTTATAAAAACCTCTATATTATAAGCATATGAACATTTAGTAATGTTTAGCTCATCTGGACCATATGAGCTAAACTAACTTAAAATTTTAAAACAACCACACAATTTATTAGAAGTTTAAATCTCCACCTTAGAAATTAAGAAAATAAACAACTTAAACCTTAAATAAGTCAGAAAAATGTGAAATAGTCTACAAAACAAATTTTATTACAAGTGAAATGGAGCTTGAAAGTTTAAAAATACTCAAAGTCACAGCCAGAGATCACTTGAACAATCCTATGTCTGTTAAAGGAACTAAAGCTTGCTTAGTAACTTTCTCTTCAAATCTATGAGTTCCCAAATTATACGAATCCTATATAATTACACTGGCAAATTTTAGAAAACAAAAATCTTTTCAAGAAAATAGAAGAAGAGACATTGATTTAAAACTCATTCTGTTAAGCCTAAAATCAAAGCTAGATGAGAATTATGTAAAAATAAATTTTATAGACTAATATGCTTGATGATATAAGAATATACAAAATAAAATCTGTCTGGTTTTTAATATGTAAATAATGGGATAATTTTTGCCTTTTTTCCTAATCAGGTTATTATACTCAGGGATTCACAGAAGCTGTGGTTGACTCTGCAAGATCAAGCAGGTCAAAATATAACACAGAACAAAGAGGCTCTCACAAGCCCCCACCCATAACTGTGAAGTTCTGGATAATTAATGGCTTTTGGATGTGGGAGAGTCAGCTTTCTTTACGGGTGTTCTCCACTCATCTATTGAAGAGTAGATGAGCCCACACTTATTATTATGTGCACATCACACATTCAACTTAACAGGTTATTAAATAAATAATGTTAGGCCTAAAACAGCCCTCCAAATGTCAGTTCTAAAGATTCTAACTCAGCAAACCGAATCCTAAAGGCAGGTTTCTGTTTACCAGGAACCTCCCTTAATCTGTCACAACCTCCCTTATTTTTTCCCTCAGAAATCAACTACTTTCAGTCCATCAGCTCAAAGACTTTCATCAAGCTGACTGTCCTAAAATAATCTGCTTTCTTTTCGACCATTTTGCTTCTCTCTGTCTCCCATAGTGGTAAACTTAACAGTTCAATGTTGAAGGTAACAAACTTTTCTTTCTAACTACTTGGTATGGCCAAGTTCAGGGGTTTCACTAAACCCTCACTCAAATATGCCAATTTTAGAGTAGATGGAGAGGTGAGAGATAGAATGGAGAAGAGTTGAGGAAAGGACTTTGTGTTAAATATGATCAAACTATATCCTTAGAAACTCACAAAGAATTCATAATAATACTACATTAAGAAGGGAAGAAAGCACCTTGACCAAACCTCAGAGCAGGAAATGTATATGCTGTTTAATAGTCAGTTTGATAGCATGAACATTATTTATTTGTATATTTTTTTTAATTTTTTTAAAAAAGAAAACAAACTATCTTTTATCATTTTACATAGCAACCCCAGTTCCCACTCCCTTCCCTCCTCTCATCTCCTCCACATTCCTTCCCACCTCAACCCCACCCACTCCTCAGAGAGGATAAGGCACATTGCTTTGGGGAACGTCCAAGGCCCTCCCTACTATATCTAGGCTAAGCAAGGTATCCATCCAAACAGAATACGTTACCAAAAAGCCAGTAAAATCTTTGTAGTAGGAGCTGCGGGCCTCTTCCCACAGCCCGGCTCCTGGCTGCCTAGCTAGCTTATGCCCCGAAATAACAACACACAAACTGTATTCATTTAAACACTGCTTGGCCCATTATATCTAGCCTCTTCTCGGCTAACTCTTGCACCTGGATTAGCCCATTTCTAATAATGTGTGTAGCACCCCAAGGTGTGCTTACCAGGAAGAGTCTAGCCTACGTCCATCCTGGGTTGGAGCTTCATCGCGTCTGCCCGGGAGAGGGGAGTATGGCATCTGAGCTCACTTCCTCTTCCTCCCAGCATTCTATTCTGCCTACTCCACCCACCTAAGGGATCACCTATCAAAATGGGCCAAGCTAGTTTCTTTATTAGCCAATGACCTTCCTCCATCAAATTTTGGTGCCACTGCCAGTGGCCTTGCAATGTGTCCCAGCCATGCAACTGTCACCCACATTCAGAGGGTCTATTTTAGTCCTATGCTGGTTCCTTGCCTGTCAAGCTGGTGAACTCCCATTAGCTCAGGTACACTGTTTCAGTGGGTGTTCCCATCATGTTCTTTACCTCTTTGTTCATATTCTCACTCCTCCCACTCATCAACTGGACTTTGGGAGCTCAGCCCAATGTTTGGCTGCAGGTCTCTGTCTCTGTTTCATTCAGTTGGTGGATGAAGATTCTATGGTGACATTTAAAATATTCATCAATCTGACTACAGGGCAAGGCCAGTTCAGTCACCCTCTTCTCTATTGCTTAAGCTCTTAGCTGAGGTCATCCTTGTGGATTTCTGGGAATTTCTCTAGTGCCAGGTTTCTTATTAGCTCCATAATGGCCCCCTCAAATAACATATTTCTTTCTTTGCTCTCATCTCTGTCCTTCATTCTCCTCATCTATCCTGTTCCCTCAAATTTCCTCCCCATCACCTTTTCTTCTCCTCTTACTCTTCTGCCCTCACTTCTCCCCCTATCCCTATGCTCCCAATTCTGTCAGGAGATCTTTTATATTCCCTCTTTCCAGGTGGATCTATATATATTTTTCATAGGGTTCACATTATTTCTTAGATTCTCTAGAGTCATGAACTATAGATAGGCTCATTATCCTTTGCCTTACAGCTAGTATCCATTCATTAGTGAGTATATATCATGTTTATCTTTCTGGGTCTTGGTTACCTCACTCAAGATTTTTTTTTCTAGTTCTATTTATTTGCATGCAAATTTCAAATGTAATTGATTTTTACAACTGAGTAGTAGTACTCCATTGTGTAAATGTGCCACATTTTTTTTTATCCATTCTTCAGTTGAAAGGTTTCTAAGTTGTTTCCAGGCTCTGGTTATTAAAAAATAATGCTGCTATGAACAGAGGTGAGCAAATGTCTCTGTAGTATGATTGAGGATCCTTTGGGTATATTCTCAAGAGTGGTATTGCTAAGTTCCGAGGTAGGTTGATTCGCAATTATTGAGAAACTGCCACACTGATTTCCAGAGTGGTTGAACAAATTAGCATTCCCACCAGAAATGCAGGAGTGTTCCCTTTATTCCACATCCCCTTCAGCATAAGCTATCATTGGTGCTTTTGACCTTAGCCATTCTAACTGGTGTAAGATGTTATTTTAGAGTTATTTTGATTTGCATTTCCCTGATGGTTAAAGATGTTGAGTACTCCCTTAAGTGTCTTTGGACCATCTGAGATTATTCTGTTGAGAATTTTATGTTTAGTTCTGTACTCCATTTTTTAATTGTAGTATATGGAATTTTGATACCTAATTTCTTGAATTTTTCTATATATTGTAGAGATAATTTCTCTGTATGATGTGGGGTTGGTGAAGATCTTTTCCCATTCAGTAGGCTGTCATTTTGTCTTATTGACTGTGTTCTTGGCTTTACAGAAGCTTCTAATTTCAGAAGGTCTCACTTATTTATTGTTGCTCTCAGTTTCTGTGCTACTGTGGTTTTATTTAGGTCCATGCATTGAAGGCCACTTCCCTACTTTCTCTTCTATCAGGTTCAGTGTGGTTGGATTTATATTGAGGTCTTTAATCCATTTGGACTTGAGTTTTGTGTATGGAGATAGATGTGGATCTGATGGAGGAAGGTCATTGGTTAATAAAAAAACTGTCTTGACCCATTTGATAGGCCAGCCCTTAGGTGGGTGAAATAGACAGAACAGAATGCTGGGAAGAAGGGAAGTGAGCTCAGACACCATGCTGCTCCTCTCCAGGACAGATGCGATGAAGCTCCAGCCCAAGATGGATGCAGGTCTGACATGCTGAATCTTCCTGGTAAGCTACCACTTTGTGGTGCTACACAGATTATTAGAAATGGGTTAAAACAAGATATGAGAGTTAGCCAGTAAGAGACTAGAGCTAATGGGCCAAGCAGTGTTTAAATAAATACAATTTGTGTGTTGTTATTTTGGGGCATAAGCTAGCCAGGCGGCCGGGAGCCAGGTGGCAGGAATGCAGCCCACAGCTCCTTCTACATGGATCTATTTTAATTCTTCTACATGTTGAGATCCAGTTATGCCAGCACCATTTATTGAAGATGCTTTCTTCATTCTAATCTATAATTTTAGCTTCTTTTTTAAAAATCAGGTTTTGTAGGTATGTGGATTAATATTCAGGTCTTCAATTCAATTCCATTGTTCAACTTGTCTGTTTTTATGCCAATATCAAGCTGTTTTCATTACTGTAGCTCTTTAATATAGCTTGATGTCGGGGAAGGTGATGCCTCCAGAAGTTCCTTTAATGTACATGATTGTTTTGGCTATTCTAGTTATTTTGTTTGTCCATATGAAGTAGATTATTGTTCTTTCAAGTTCTGTGAAGATTGTGTTGGAATTTTGATGGTGATTGCATTGAATATATGTATTGTTTTTTGATAGGATTGCCATCTTTTCTAGCATGAACGTTTAATGTAACAATAGATTTCTTCCTAGGGTCTATAATTTCCGAAGTCATGAGTTTTTTTTATAGTTCAAAGCAGCTTCTTTGTTAACCAATGAGAGGAATACATGTTTACAGCATACAGAATGATTATCCCACAGCATTTCCCCCTGTCTAATCAAAAATGAATTTTACTATTTAACATAGTAAAATTACATATGACAAATTAGTTATCAAACAAAAATTATAATATCTAGTCCATTTATATTTGGCAAAATTAGAGAAAATACTTTATCATCTATATTACCTTTTTGAGACTAGTTTTATATATTATTTATCTTTTTATAATAACTAAGAAAAATTATAATTATAACTTTCTAGTCTTCAACTCCAAATATGGTATTTGAAATGTTTTAATAACGGAGACTTTTCATGACAGTGAGACATATCTGCTCGTGGCTGCACCAATATACCCTAGAGAAAATTATTGGCATCAATGAAATTCTGTACAGAGTTTATTTTCTTTATGGCAAAAGCTAGCCATGAGGGCAAAAGAGAAACTGTCTTTGCCTCAGTTGCTGACATTCCTGTCCAAATTGGACCAATAGGACACAAGAAAGGTGATTTCTGAGTTTTGCCAAAATAAGGTAGGAGAATCCTTCAAATTCCCTGCTTTACAGAAAAGTCTATCAGATATGTTAGGCCTGCAGGTGAAAGATGGATGCCCCAACATTACAGAAGAACCTTGGGTACAGGCAAACAGCTCTTTCTGTCATTTCTTACATTTTTTTAAAGTCGCTTACTTGCATTTTCTGCTTATTCAGTCATGGGCTTCTGATCAGATTTCTGTATCAACCTTGGAATTTAGCCCATGGAACAGGCCACATATCAATCAGAAAGCAATTACTCTATGACAATCACGCCACTATTGTACATTGGGCACATATTACCAGGTATGCCAATTTTGTAGTAAGCAGAGTGCTTTTTCTTCTTCCTTGCATATTACATAACACCTCTGACACTTTGCAGGCTTGCAGGGAGTCCTCAGGAGTTTGAGAATTATTTCTCTATTCCTGCATCAGAGGGGTATCTTAAGCAAAAGGGTCCTGCCTTTTAGTTATGGTGAGCAATTAAGAACAATGACAATTGCCTCTGTTGATTAGGGTGCTTATGAAGTTTCTAAGTTTTTTTTTTTTTTTTTTTTTTTTTGGTTTTTCGAGACAGGGTTTCTCTTGTAGCTTTGGTGCCTGTCCTGGAACTAGCTCTTGTAGACCAGGCTGGCCTCAAACTCTCAGAGATCCTCCTGCCTCTGCCTCCCAAGTGCTGGGATTAAAGGTTGCACCACCATCGCCCGGCTGAAGTTTCTAAGTTTTAACTTCGAGTATCTTAATATCAAAATATTTCTTTATTTTCTATTCAGTTTTTTCTCTCTCTGATTTGCAGTGGTGAAGATATACATTTAGAGTACAAATAGAGGCTACAATTTTGAAATTATTCCAAAGGAATTATGATGGGGGACTTTAGCCTATTGCATGCTGCTTAAGGTGTTTCCCCCTGGGGCCAAACATAGCCAGTAAAAAGATCCATGTGCTCTTGCTCTCTCTCTTTGTGTTTCTGCTCTCCTGAACTGCTGGAACCCTGGTTTTGTAAGTTTCCTTTCTTCTGTTTATTAAAGCTGACTATTATTTTAAGTTGGTTTGGTTAATTACAAGTTCTGATCAGCCATGCCCATCAGAATTAAGTTATCTGTGAGTTGGGGTGGTTGTATTCTTAAAGATCTCCTTTGTCAGAAGATCTTGTGTATTTCATGAAATTGATAATGCACAAATTGGCTTCAGTTCAGTATTGAAAAGACTTTCCATACATGCTGCTGGTGTGGGAAGTCCTTATGTCTATGGTTTGCTTTTATTGGTTAATGAATAAAGCTGTTTTGGCCAGTGGTTTAGCAGAATAGGGTAAGATCCGAGTTCCAAGCAGATAAAGGAGAAGAAAATCGACAGACTCAGTTAGAAGCCATGCAATTGCCTCTGTTGGAGTCTGCAGAAATTTTGCTGGTAGGCCACGGCCTTGTGGTGATGCACAGATTAATGGAGATGGTTTGGTTTAGGATATAAGAGCTAGTTAGCAATATGCTTAAGCTAGCAGCAAACAGTATTGCAAATAATATAGTTTCTGAGTGATTATTTCTGTTCTGGGCAGCCGGGAAAAAACAAGCAACCTCCCTCAACATGGTGCTGTACTCTGTGGTAGCAATATAGATTATTACTGATTCAAAGAAAACAAATCATCAAGCAAATTGTAGAGTATTTTTTTCCAGACTGGAGCCCTCAGCACTGATAGCATCTCAGGTCTTACATCTGGCTCTGAAAACATAAGATTCAACAATGAGATGTTACAAGTGCATTGATTCTGTAATAACAATTGCATGAGAATGAAAAGTACTACTGTTTTATAATTAAACTTCAAATTATGATTTCAGTGTATATTACATTGGTAAATTGTAGTATGTTGTTTTAGCTCACTGGTAAGCTTACTCTAGAAGCAGGATAGCTTCCCTCCCATTTTAAACCTAAGTATCTTTTTCTCATGGTGGTCCCATTAATTCTGTGATGGGGGAAAGAGAATTTCAACAAAACAAAACAAAACAAAGAAAAAAGAAACAAAAAACAAGCCAAGAATAAGAACATTTTGTCTTTTGAAACGGCTTCAAGGAAAGCTATTTCCAAAAGATGTTACTCTTGTTTATCCCATAATATGAGTGCAAAAAAATGATAACGAAAAGAAGCAGAAGTCCAGCTTTGGTAAAGTCCTCCATGGAGCAAATTCTCAATAAGTAACTCCAGAAGACTGGCTCAACTTCCTTCCCTTTGCAAGTAGTTGATTTGATAATGTTATCTTTATTTGTTGCCATTTGTTCTTTTACTTGGAGGTGTCACCCACGACAGCATTCTCTGTGCAAAACTATTTCTCTGTTGGAAATTCTAGCTGACTCTTTCTATGGGGTTTCCCTAGTGGTATTTTGCTAGATGTATTGAATACCTATTTAAATGAAGTTTCACTATCATGTATCTATCTATCTTTCTATCATCTATCTGTCTATCTATCTATCTATCTATCTATCTATCTATCTATCTATCTATCTATCTATCATCAATTCTATCTGTCTAAGCTACCTATCATCTATCTACCTGTCTATCATATATCAATCTACCTACTTATCTATAGATCTACTTTTCTATCCTTTCTATTTATTTGTGGTAATTTGCTACATACTTAATTAATTAACTCATTCCAAACAAACATACAAAAACCAAATTGATGAAATATGTTAACTCACAAAAATATACTAAAAGCTTAAGACAATCCAAAGCTATATGAAAATAATCTTAGTATTTTTATCTCATATTAACTAAATGAAATTTTTACTATTAAAATATGAACATATCTACATATATTTATTTTTCTTCCCAGAAAAAGTACTTTAAACAAAATCACTTACTTAGATTTAAGTGTTTTAAAAATCTTTACATTCAAATAATCGACCTACGTGAGGTAATTTTAGCCATTTCTTTCCTAATCATAGAATCATTCCATTGTACTGCTGCTTTTCCATCTGAATATGACATTTATCATCATTTAGGCCTCCAATTAATTTTCGTGTTCTGAATTAGATCTTAGTCATAGGGTTTACCTGAAACACCTAGAAATAAGGTCACCATTATGATTCTTTCTTCCCTTAAACTGGCAAGCTACTAAGGCCAGTTTGCTCTACTAAATATTCATTATGAGACTAGAAACTAATCAAGAGAAGCAGACTAATCTTGTTGTTATATAGGAAAGATTAATTCAGAACTAGGTTGTCTAGTTTTACAAAATGTCTGCCTGCTAGAGATGTTAGATTCTGAGGGATATAACTCCAGAAAGAAGCACTGAACCCGGGGGGGGGGCAGATTCCAAGTGGGGTTTGCCCAACTGACAGAAGAGAAGGCTCCAAGATACAGAAAGGCCTTTTATAAATCAATTTCCAGTGAAAATTTAGGGCTCTATTCTTCCTACTTCATACTGCAATAGCAAGTAAGGTAACAAACAGAATTTAATACCTGTTTTCCATTCTTCAATCAAATTCCATATGTTTCATAATGAAAACACAATTGGTTTTCAGTTGTCCTGCAGAGCCAACAAGAATGACCTACATGATAACACTATTTAGACCAATTCCTAATTAGTCATCATGAGAAGTGCGACTTGAAGTTCCCTGTAAAGGTCACAGCTTTGTTGAAGATCTGATTGATCTTCTGATCAATTGATTGAAGTTCTGATTAGAACTTCCTGATTTTGGACATTTGCGGTATTGCAGATCCCAAACTCATATGATCTTTGATTACTTTTATTCTTCTTGGTAGCCATTTATCACAAAATTCTATTTCTTCCTTACATCCCTTTGATTGTAACAACTTTGGAATTTAATAATTAACTAACTGGTTTTCACTGACATCAGAATAAGAACATTCTAATATAGCACAAGGCCTCTGAACTGAAATGCTCCTTTTTGCTATGACACACATGTTTCCCCACCATTGTGTCTGATAAATGTTTCAAATAAAGCTCTTTTATCCAGTTGAAAGGTTGATGGAATCATTTTCACAGTGTGAACATGTTCCTTTGCAAAGGTTAAAGTCACATACCTGTGTCATGATTGTTTAGGTATTATTGACTTCAAAATAAGCTACCTCCTCTTCTTTTTGAAATGAAACCAATGTTTTGCATTTACTAGAGTCATGGATGGTAAGTAGTGACACACTTTAAAAATCTTGTCAAAATGTGAATGAGATATTAATTACTTTAAAATTTTATAACTGTATGTATTAAATTTGAGTCATGTTCACACCCATTACCCTCTCTCATTTCCTCCACTAGAACCAAAGCCCTTCATCCCAACAAGTCCACATCCCACTGTAATACATTTTTTCTGTATGTGACCCACTGAATTTACATATATTATGTACATAAGAGTGGCTGGAAGGTCATTTAAGTTATCAGTAACTATGCCACTGAAGAAAATGACAACCCTTTCATAGGACGGTTAATTGCTGACAGTCCTTCAGGAAAGTATTTAGCAATCCCTCTTCAGGCAATGCTGAGCTGCTGAATGGTCTAATTTGGTGCAGATCTTATGCAGGAAAACATAGGTACATTGAATTCTTGAGCCCAACTCTCATGTCATACCCAGACATCCCCTTTGCTTCATACCTCTCCATCCACTGGCTTTTCCATGACCTTCTCTTGGCCTTAGAAATTACAAATAGCTGTTGTAGTTCAGCTGTGTTGGACTCTGTCACTCTTTCTCATTGCTTTGCATTTTAACTTCTTTAAAATATTTTCTCTTTGCATTCTTCTTGTCTTCTTTATCTGGAAATAACCATAAGAATGAAAGCACATACATTAGCTTTATTCTGACCAATACACTAAGATTTTAAAATATTAGAGAATAGGAGACCTGATCTCGGCGCCATGAGCCAGCACGGGGTGAGTTGCTGACCCCGTGGCATCAGCCCAGGACAGGGCACTCGGAAGTTCCTCAACCCCCTATCCTTCCTGGGCTCTCTACTCCCTGCATACTGCCTCTTTCTTCCTATCCCACCCAGCTTGCATCCAGATCCCTCCCTTCTTCGGCCGCTCTGCCCTCTGTGGGCACATAACATCACCCAGCTCAGCCTGTCTGGGCTCTGGGTCCGAATCCTCAGGGCACCCAGGTGGGCGGGAGTTCCTTTGTTTCAATAGACTGCCTGCACCAAGCAAGGTTAAGTGCTTTGTTTACGAGCTACCCAACCAGCACAGAGACCTGATCTCGGTGCCAGGAGAGCCAGCATTGGGGAGAGTCATCATTGGGCACTGAGATCTGATCTCCGCACCAGGAGAGCTATCACTGGGGAGAGCCATCACTGGGAAGGTACATCAGTAGGCAAGAAGACCTGATCCTGTTAAAGGAGATCCATAGGGGAGCATTTGGAGTAAGAGATGGGCAGGTGCCAATGCAAGAATTCACCAAACAATATGAAAAGCAACATGAAACCACCAGAAACCAGCGACCTCACAACAGGAGGACATGAACACCTTAATCAAGAAGAAGTAGAAAAAATTGACTCTATGAAAGTGATTGGCGCCCTTAAACAGCATGTAAAGAGCACCTTTATAGAAATAGATGAGAAATATAACAGAAAGTTTGAAGAATTGAAAAAATCAGTGAATGATACCCTAGAAAATCACGGAAAAACAATCAAACAGATAATGGAAACAGTTCAAGAACTGAAAACTGAAATGGAGGCAAAGAAGAAAACACAAACAGAGGGTCGGCTGGACATGGAAAATTTAAGTAAACAGAGACTACAGAAACAAGCATAACCAACAGATTACAAGAGATGGAAGAAAGAATCTCAGATTCTGAAGATACCATAGAGAAAATAAACACACTGATCAAAGAAAACAGCAAGTCCAACAAACTCATCACAAAACATTCAGGAAATCTGGGACACAATAAAAAGACCAAACCTAAGAATAATTGGAGTAGAAGAAGGAGAAGAAGTGCAGTTCAACGGTCCAGAAAATATATTCAATAAAATTATAGAAGAAAACTTTCCCAACCTAAAGAAAGATATACCTATGAAGGTTCAAGAAGCATACAGATCACCGAATAGGCTGGATCAAAAAAAAAAAATCCCCTCACCATATAATAATCAAAACACAAAGCATACAGAATAAAGAAAGAATATTAAGAGCTGCAAAGGAAAAAGGCAAAGTTACTTATAAAGGTAAACCTATCAGACTTACACAGACTTCTCCATGAAAACCATGAAAGCCAGAAGGGCTTGGATAGATGTATTGCAGAAACTAAGAGACTATGGATGCAAGCCTAGACTACTATACCCAGCCAAGTTTTCGTTCACTATAAATGGAGAAAATAAAACTTTCCAGGATAAAAAAAATTTAAACAATACGTAGCCACAAATCCAGCATTACAGAAAGTAATAGAAGGAAAAGCACTAACCAAGGAGTCCAACAATGACCACAATAACTCAGACATCTAGAGACCCTTCACCAGCACAACTCAAGGAAGGGAAACACACAAACTCTACAACTAAAAAAGTGACCGGAGTTAACAACCACTGGTTGTTAATATCACTTAATGTCAATGGACTCAACTCACCTATAAAAAGGCACAGGCTAAGAGATTGGATAAGAAAACAGGATCCAACATTCTGCTGGTTACAAGAAACACACCTCAACCAAAAAGACAGGCCCCTACTCAGAGTAAAGGGCTGGGAAAAGGCTTATCAAGCAAATGGACCTAAGAAACAAGCAGGTGTGGCCATACTAATCTCTAACAAAGTGGACTTCAAACTTAAATCAATCAGAAGAGATGGAGAGGGGCATTTTATACTCATAACAGGAACAGTTCATCAGGATGAAGTCTCAATCCTGAATATCTATGCCCCTAATATAAAAGCACCTGTTGTAGTAGGTGCGGCGAGGCTGCGTTCCCGGCACCCGGCCGCCCGCATGGCTCTAGCTTATGCCCCGAAATAATTACACAGAAACTGTATACATTTAAATATTGCTTGGCCCATTAGCTCTAGCCTCTTATTGGCTAGCTCTTACATATTAATCTAACCCTTTTCTAATAATCTGTGTAGCCCACGAGCTGGCTTACCAGGAAAGATCTTAACCTGCGTCTGCCTGGAGTGGGAGAATCATGACGATTCCTTGACTCAGCTTCTTTCTCCCAGCATTCTATTCTGTTTACTCCGCCTATCTAAATTCTACCCTATCAGAGGCCAAGCAGGTTTTTTTATTACTTAACCAATGAAATCAACAGATTGATATATGACACTCCCATATCAAGCACCCATGTACATAAAAGAAACATTGCTAAAACTCAAGGAGCCATCAAACCGCACACACTAATAGTAGGAGACTTCAACACTCCTCTATCACCAATGGACAGGTCATTCAGACAGAAACATAACAGAGAAACAAGAGAATGAATGGAGGTAATGAAGCAAATGGACTTAACAGACATCTATAGAACATTCCACCAAAATAGGAAAGAATATACCTTCTTCTCTGCAGCTCACGGAACCTTCTCGAAAATTGACCACATAGTCGGTAACAAAGCAAACATCCACAATTACAAAAAAAAATATTAGTAACCACCTGTGTCTTATCAGATCACTATGGATTAAAGTTAGAATTCAACAACGAGGCTTTCACCAGAAAGCCTACAAATTCATGGAAACTGAACAGTCAACTACTGAACCACACCTGGATTAAGGAAGAAATAAAGAAAGAAATTAAAGTCTTCCTGGAATTCAATGAAAATAAAGAAACAACATATTCAAACTTATGGGACACAATGAAAGCAGTCCTAAGAGGAAAGTTCATAGTATTAAGTGCCCACTTAAAGAAAACAGAGAAAGCACACATTGGAGACTTAACAGCCCACCTGAAACTCTAGAAAAAAAAGAAGCAGACTCACCTAGGAGGAGTAGAAGACTGGAAATAATCAAACTGAGGGCAGAAATCAACAAAATAGAAACACAAAAAACAATTCAAAGTATCAATGAAACAAAAAGCTGGTTCCTGGAGAAAATCAACAAGATTGATAAACCCCTATCCAAACTAATTAAACGGCAGAGAGAGAATTTGCAAATTAATAAGATCAGAAATGAAAAGGGGGACATAACCACAGAGACAGAGGAAATTCAGAGAATCATTAGATCTTACTACAAAAGCCTGTATGCCACAAAACTAGAAAATCTAAAAGAAATGGACACTTTTTTAGATAAATACCATATACCAAAGTTAAACCAGGACCAGCTGAACAATCTGAATAGACCTGTTAGTCGCAAAGAATTAGAAGCTGTTATCAAAAACCTCCCTACCAAAAAAAGCCCAGGACCAGATGGTTTTATGCGGAATTCTACCAGAATTTCCAAGAAGACCTAATACCTATACTCCTTAATGTATTTCACAACATAGAAACAGAAGAGTCATTGCCAAATTCCTTTTTGAAGCTACAGTTACTCTGATACCAAAACTGCACAAAGACTCAACCAAGAAAGAGAATTATAGGCCAATCTCACTCATGAACATCGATGCAAAAATCCTCAACAAAATACTGGAAACCGAATCCAAGAACACATTGGAAAAATTATCCATTATGATCAAGTAGGCTTCATCATAGAGATGCAGGGCTGGTTCAACATATGAAAATCTATCAATGTAATCCATCATATAAATAAACTGAAAGAAAAAAACCATATGATCGTTTCACTAGATGCTGAAAAACCATTTGACAAAATTCAACATCCCTTTATGATAAAAGTCTTGGAGAGATTAGGGATACAAGGGTCATACCTAAATATAATAAAAGCTATTTACAGCAAGCCAACAGCTAACATCTAATTAAACGGAGAGAAACTCAAAGCCATCCCACTAAACTCAGGAACACGACAAGGCTGTCCATTCTCTCCATACCTCTTCAATATTGTGCTTCAAGTTTTAGCAATAGCAATAAAACAACATAAGGGGATCAAGGGAATTCGAATCGGAAAGGAAGAAGTTAAACTTTCGTTATTTGCAGATGATGTGATAGTGTACATAAGCTACCCCAAAAACTCCACCAAAGAACTCCTACAGCTGATAAACACCTTTAGTAATGTGGCTGGATACAAGATAAACTCCAAAAAATCAGTCGCCCTCCTATACACAAATGATATGGAAGCTGAGAGGGAAATCAGAGAATCATCACCTTTCACGATAGCCACAAACAGCATAAAATATCTTGAGGTAACTCTAACCAAGGAAGTGAAAGATCTATTTGACAAGAACTTTAAGGCATTGAAGACAGAAATTGAAGAGGATACCAGAAAATGGAAGGATCTCCCTTGCTCTTGGATTGGGAGGATCAACATAGTAAAAACGGCAATTCTACCAAAGGCTATTTATAGATTCAATGCAATCCCCATCAAGGTCCCATCAAAATTCTTCACAGATCTTGAGAGGACAATAATCAACTTTATATGGAAAAACAAAAATCCCAGGATAGCCAAAACAATCTTATACAATAAAGGAACTTCTGGAGGCATTACAATCCCTGACTTCAAACTCTATTACAGAGCTGCAGTAATGAAAACAGAGTGGTACTGGCATAAAAACAGAGAAGTCGACCAATGGAATCGTATAGAAGACCCAGTTTTGAGCCCACAAACCTATGAACACCTCATTTTCGATAAAGGAGCTAAAAATATACAATGGAATAAAGAAAGCATCTTCAACAAATGGTGAAGGCACAACTGGATGTCAACCTGTAGAAAAATGAAAATAGACCCATATCTATCACCAATCACAAAACTCAAGTCCAAATGGATCAAACACCTCAATATCAGTCTGAACACACTGAACCAGATAGAAGAGAAAGTGAGAAGTACCCTACAACAGATGGGCACAGGAGATCACTTCCTAAGTATAACTCCAGCAGCACAGACAATAAGGGCAACATTGAATAAATGGGACCTACTGAAACTGAGAAGCTTCTGTAAAGCAAAGGACACTGTCACTAAGACAAAAAGGCAACCTACTGACTGGGAGAAGATCCTCACCAACCCTGCAACAGAAAAAGGTCTGATCTCCAAAATATATAAAGTACTCAAGAAACTAGACTTTAAAATGCTAATTAACCCAATTAAAAAATGGGACACTGAACTGAACAGAGAATTCTTAACAGAAGAAGTTCAAATGTCCAAAAGATACTTAAGGTCATGCTCAACCTCCTTAGCGATCAGGGAAATGCAAATCAAAACAACTTTGAGATATCATCTTACACCTGTCAGAATGGCTAAAATCAAAAACACCAATGATAGCCTTTGCTGGAGAGGTTGTGGAGAAAGGGGTACACTCATCCATTGCTGGTGGGAATGCAAACTTGTGCAACCACTTTGGAAATCAGTGTGGCGGTTTCTCACGAAATTTGGGATCAACCTACCCCTGGACCCAGCAGTACCACTCTTCGGAATATACCCAAGAAATGCCCTATCATATGACAAAAGCATTTGTTCAACTATGTTCATAGCAGTATTATTTGTAATAGCCAGACCTGGAATCAACTTAGATGTCCTTCAATGGAAGAATGGATGAAGAAAGTGTGGAATATATACACATTAGAGTACTACTCTGCTATAGAAAACAATGACTTCTCGAATTTTGCATGTAAATGGATGGAAATAGAAAACACTATCCTGAGTGAGTAACCCAGACCCAAAAAGAGGATCATGGGATGTACTCACTCATAATTGTTTTCTTGCCATAAATATAGGTCACTGAGTCTATAATTTGTGATCCTAAAGAAGCTAAATAAGAAGGTGAACCCAAAGAAAAACATATAGTTATTATCCTTGCTATGGGAAATAGACAAGATTGCTGGGCAAAAATTGGGACCTTCGGGGTGGGGTGGAATAGGGGTAAGAGGAGATGGGGAGAGAAAAGTGAGAAGGGGAGGATGGGGGGAACTTGGGGAAACGGGATGATTGGGGATAAAACAAGGTTGGATAGAGGAGCAGGGAATCACATAACTTAATTAAGGGAACCACCTTAGGGTTGGTAAGAGACATGAACCTAGAGTGGCGCCCAGATGCCCAGGGCAATGACCCAGTTAGTTCCTTGGGCAGCTGAGGATAGGGAACCTGAAATTACCCTATCCTATAGCCATACTGATGAATATCTTGCATATTACCATAGAACCTTCATCTAGCGATGGATGGAGATAGAGACAGAGACACACTCTGGAGCATCGGACTAAGCTCCCAAAGTCCCAATGAGGAGCAGAAAAGAGGGAGAACATGAGCATGGAGGTCAGGACCACGAGAGGTGCCCCCATCCACCGAGACAGTGGGGCTGATCTATTTGGAGCTCACCAAGTCCAGCTGGACTGTGACTGAAAAAGCATGGGATAAAACCGTACTCTCTGAACATGGCAGACTCTGAGGGCTGAAGAGAAGCCAAGGACAATGACACGGGGTTTTGTTCCTACTTCATGTTCTGGCTTTGTGGGAGCTTAGCCAGTTTGGATGTTCACCTTCCTAGACCTGGATGGAGGAGAGAAGACCCTGGACTTTCCACAGGGCAGGGAACCCTGACTGCTCTTCAGACTGGAGAGGGGGGGGAGAGGAGTGGGGGGAGGAGGAGAGGGGTGGGAGGAGTGGGAGGGAAATGGGAGGCTGGGAGGAAGCAGGGATTTTTTTTTCAATAAAAAAAAGAACTGAGCAGCTGAAAAAAAAATTAGAGAATATTAATCTCATTAAAGATGAATTGAAAGAGAATGTAATTTTACTTCTCTAAGACTTGTTAATTAGTTGTTCTATTTAGAATATTTTATTTGAATATTCTTTGAGTAACAAAGATTTTTAATGAAAAGTTCTGTTAATGGGGGAATCCCAGTGGAGCATTTTAAGCTACATTTCCCAAAGACAAGGATAACCACTTGTACATGAATGTTAGAAATAACAACCAGAGTTCAGCTTGCAGGTTAGATACCTAATCAAGTTTAACAGTTTAGGTAAATCTTACTCAGTTTCACAGAAAACACTAAAATTTACTCAGCTTTATGTCTCAAGGGTATGTTGTGGGTCAGAAGCTACATTGGCATGCACCTATATTTATCTTTTTCCATAATCTGTCTTTGCAGACATGTAGTATTCTGGCCTTACTTACTGTTGTTTAGAGGGTATAAATAATTGTGCTTCAACTGGATCAGTGGGAAAAGGACACTGCCTTCAGCTCCATTCTGCTTGAGGTTTATATTTGTTTTATTTCCTCCCTGCATTGCTTTGTTATAGTCTCTCCTATACCATGTGTAGATTGGATAAAATAGCATCACTCTGCTGAGAGAATGTTTAGTTGCATGGTGCACCTCTATTTGTCTATGTGTTTTTAGAGACAGGATCTCACTACATAACTAAGGCTGGCATTCATCTTGTGACAATCATATTGCCTCTGACTCTCAAGTATAGGGATTGCATATGTTACTTATCACATTATGATATACCTTATGATTGTTAAATATAAATCATAAAGGTGAGAGGCATGGAGGCACAGATATTTAACTCCAGAACTTAGAGGCAGAGACAGGAGGATCTATGTGAATTCAAGGCCTTCTGGTCTAAACAGAGAAAGTTCCAGGGTTCTAGGATAACTAGAACTTCAGAGATCCTGTATCAAAACATAGCACACCACACACACACACACACATACACACACACATATCCCACACCACACATAACACACTCCACACACACACATATCCCACACCACACATACACACACTCCACACACACATATCCCACACCACACATATCCCACACCACACATACACACACTCCACAAACACACACACACACACACCACACAATGCACACCACACACACACACAAACACACTACACACATACATACCATGAATAGACCTAGTTGGCCCTTATTTTTCCACTTATTTCTTATCATTGTATTCCTTTAGTGTTGCTGTTTTTTTTTCTTGACAAGACAACTTGTAAATACTTAGACCAATTTGATTTAATAAAGAAATCACTAACCTGACTAAATAGTTTAATTATGGAAAGGGTGATTTGCAATATTGTTGAAATAGTGTTGTTTGTTATATTATTGGGCTATGAAATCTTCCACTTGTTTTTAAATATTTTATTATATTTGAATGCATTCTTTTTTATTTCTGTCAGTTGTTACTTTTTATTTCAGACACTGTTCTTAGATCTTTATTATTTTCTTGAAATTTCATCTCAGGTGAAAGACAGTTCTGAAAGTGACAATATAACATGGTAATGTGGCAAGCATTTGAAAAACAGATATATCCTGACAAAAAAAGTCTACCTTTCACTTCTTCACCAAACAGAAACTTACAGGGTTTTGAGACACGTAAAAACTCTTTAGGAGACAGTATGGTGACACAAGAGACACAAGACAAAATCAGAGGGCTCAGGAAAGATGCAAGCCACTACCATTCTGGAATCTACCTGAGTTCTCAGGATGGGCACTAATCTTCCCAAAGAGGAAGCTCAAATTTTTAGAGCTAAGGGGATTATCAAAATTCATGAACACCACAAGTTATTTCCTAGAAAAATGATTCCTCATATCTGTATCTGCTATACTTGTGTTCCATCAGCATTAAGAATTGCAGACCAGATTTAAATATGCTAATTTAATTATTTAATTGCATTTAATTATTTATTACAATATTTTACACTAAATTTTCCTATTAGGTTTCTAGGAAGTTACCTATTCCATGACAAGATTTTTATAAAGCACTGCCAATCATAAAATGAATTCAATGTCTTCCTTTATATGGAATTTATAGTCTCAAGTTTCTCGCTTTTAAATGTATATTTAAAATATACCTTTGTTTCCATGTGTCTGTGTGGGTGTGTATGGGTACACATGACCTTGCATACACAAAGAGGAGACAATAGCAGTCGGATGACTTATCACTTACCCACTTATTCCTTTGAGGTAATGTTTTCCCCTGATCCTCGTGATTCCACAGCAACCACTCTAAACACTGAGTCATTCCTCCTGCCCTTTATTTTACATATTTAAGAACAGAGATGCTCTTAGTCATTAAAATTAGATGGTAATATTTGGATTGAAAAAGACGTCTCTAACACTGTCACAATTCTTTGATTCCCTTCCAGCCCCTGCACTGTGCTTTCAGGAAACTTATGTCCTAGACTCATATTTAAACCAGAACTTTAACATGCAAGAGTTTCTCTGATCTCATCTTGTTTTTCTATGCATAATAGTTTGAATTATAATACAAGAGTCTTGGAAACTAGTTCATGGTGAATTAATCAGTAAGGAGAGCAAAGGGGACATTTCTGCACTTGAAAAATAAGATCTTGCACAGAGCTCTGCCTCTGTTCATATTAATAATTTGCCTTGAGAATTGGCTGTGATTATTCCTTTGAAAATACAGGATGCAAACAAGTAGCGAGGATCACAGGAGACTCACCAGAACAGCAAGTCTGTTGGAATGCAGAAAATGATACTGTGTGTAAATGATCTCCAGAGAGAGAATAACAGACAAATAAGGAGTGGACCTTCTTAAAGAAGCTTTTTGCCAAACAGCTATGTTCAGGAAAGTTTTCTATTCAGCCATCATCATTTAAATATAGATATTGTTGCAGGCATCTCTACATGGCTTACTCTAAGTACTCATGAGCCCCCTGTCTCCCTAACACGATACATCTTAGAGATAAACGATAGTTTTCCAACTCTCTGTACTACTCAATCATATCTAGCATCATGCACTTCTGACTTTATTCTTTTCATTTTTAAAAGCATTGTCTTTACAATATACCAACTAAGAAGAAGAACACAATTTTCCAAATTGGTTACTAATTGAATTACCTTCAGTTTTACTGCATTGGTCTGTATAAAACTACCCCTTGTATCGATGTTGATATTTTATTTTTTTTCTAAATATTTTGCTTGAAAAGAGATGGATGTAAGCCAGATGTGGCAGTATATGTCTTTAGTCTTGGCACTTTGGAGGAAGAAGCAAATGCCATAACGATCTATGAAACTTCAAGACCAGCGTGGTCCACAAGGAATTTCATGGCATGCAGTTGTGAGAACTTATGTCAACTAAAAACAAGTAAATCTCATTACTTTTCTTAATTCCCTTAAAAAATTAGATACCGAGCTCTGTATCAGAAACTCAATAAATTTAGCTGATGTGTACCATTCACAAGCAACACACATACACACACATGCACACACACACCACATGCATACACACACACGCATACACACGTGCACATACACACACCACATGTGTGCATTAATTCTAAAAATTAACTTATGGGTTTGTTTTAAATGTGAGTTTCATAAATTTTACCATTAAATATAGCATATCAATGACAGGAGAGAAGTTCTTTTATTAATTTTAGGAGGTGGCATTCAAAGTCTCTCATAGTCTCTTATTTTTTTTTACACTTGAAATAAAAAGTAAGCAGAAATTTTTGGTTGTCTATTATCTAATGATATTTTCCCCACCTAAATAATTAATATGAAAGTATCCTTTCAAAATTTGTGTATGGGTGCAGTTTTTTATTTCTGAATTTCTACTTTTAAAGCCTGTGGAACACTGAGCTATAGATGAGTGTAGGATTAAAAGGGCCAGGGAAAAACACCCTGACTTTGACTTGACCACAGGACCAGGACTTGAAATCACACTAATCCCTGATTTTGCCAGAGTCACGCTGCAGAATTTCACCAATTCCTGAGATCCCTGAGCTCTAAATGCCACTAATCCCTGAGTTTGCTCCAAAATCAGACCACCGAAATCCATCAATCCCAAGCCACCCTGGAAAGCTGTGTCCCCCAAGAAATTCTATATAAATGCTGTACCTTCTTCAGTTTGCTGCTGTTTCTCACTGGAGGCAGCCACCTCTCCCCGTGGATTCTTCTTTCCCAACAAATCTCTTGAGTTAATTTTGTTGTGTGTTGTGACATTTTCATCAGAGTCCAGTTGTAACATTTTAGGGCAGAGCAGAACTGCAACTCTTTCCTAGGGGAAACTCTCCCCTAGTGGAGCACCGTTTGCTACACTATAAGGGATATGAGCAGAGCCCTAACAACTTTGCAGGAGCAGACTAGTTACATTGGGGAAACCTTGCCCTGGAGCAGAGCTGTAAGTGACTAGGCTCCTGACTGTCAGGATAGCTTTCCATCTGAGCTGCAAAGCTTACAGAAAGTCCCATGTCCTTCTTTAGTGTACACTATTATCTTTAAACTTCTCCTTGGGGTTTTATTGTCCTCTGTGTATTTCTTTTCCAATGTACCAATGATATTGTAACAGGCACCCAGATCTTAGCACACACCATGATGAGAAAAAGATCTAATCCATATAACTAACCTTGCTTTTTCTTTTCTTCTCTTGTTCAGCTTCTGACTAACTGCTCTTGGTAACTGGGGTGTCAAGCCAGGATGTAGGGCTTTTTTTTGTGTGTGTGTGTGTTTAAAAATCCATCCTGACACAGATTCAGAAGCTGCAAGGGGATCCTGAATCATGATATTGTATTTATATTTTAATAAATAAAGCTGGCCTAAAGACCAGAAGGGCAAAGCTAAGCCACTAGAGGTCACAAAGTGGTGGCATCCGCCTTTAATCCAAGGAAGACAAATTTGGCAGATTGATTTCTGTGAGTTCAAGGTCACCTTGGGCTAAACAAATCAAGGTGGTGATGGCTCACACCTTTAATCCCAGTACTAGGGGGTCATATACCTTTAATCCCAACAATAGAGGGAATATAAAAAGGGAGGAGAAAAAGGCTGGGTATGTTAGTCTGCTTAGTCTGCAGTCACCCAGCTTTGGTAGAGGTGGGACTTCTCTAGTAGCTTGGCTGCCTTGCTTTTCTGCTTTTTGGGTTGAACCCCATTATCTGACTCTGGGTTTTTATTATTCTTGATGTAGTCTTGAACACTGCCCTGCTAACAAAGACTTTCTATTTTCTAAAACCCATGTTTGAGTAGTCATCTCTGGTGGATACTTACAACAGTATTTTACTTTCTCTGAGCTTAGATATTCATAAGCAATGTCTCTCCATATATAATTTCCTACTTTTTGTGTTTGGTAGCAGAAAATTGCACTCATAATACAGGCTCTGCTTTCTTTCAACTGAGAATTTCTGATTCAGTTTCTATTTGTTCTGTCTTGATTATGTATTTCTGGTCTTACAATGTCCTTAAATCTCTAGTCCCAATTTCCATTCTTGTCTCTGTCTCCATCCTTACAGTAATCACAATTAGAGCTTAGTTCACTGAAATTGCATCATCTTAGCTATTATTTTCAAATTTAAGTTTTTCTTATGTGTATAGATGTTTTGCCTGCATCTCTCTATGTGTATAGTGCCCTCAGAGGTCAGAAGTAGCCATCAAATCCCCTGGGACTGGAGTTACAGATGGTTGTAAGCTTCCATGTGAATGTTACAAATCAAGGCTAGGCCCTCTTGAATGACATTCAGTGCACTTAACCTCACAGCCATCTCTCCAGTTCAATATTGGTCATTCTTGATTATGTATCTAATATTATTTATATGTACATTTTATTGCCTAGAAAACTGAAGTGCTGAAGTGAGAAGATATGTGGTTGTCTATATTCCTGCAGATTCTAAACTTTGAATAGGATTTAAACTCTGATTATCTGTCTTCATAGTGTCTGCCTTCATTTCAGGCCACTCTTTCACAGGAGAACAAACATAAAGGCATACTGGTATAAAGAGAAATGTCTAAAACAAAAATATGTAAGAAAAATAAATCTTGGGACTGGAGAGATGGCTCAGGTAAGAGCACTGGTTCTTCTTCCAAAGGACTGGGGTTGAGTTCTTAGCACCGCATGGCAGCTTACAGCTGTTGGTAACTATAGTTCCAGAATGTGGCATCCTCACAAAAGCATACATACAGGTAAAACACCACTGCACAAAAAAATGAAAAAAATTTAAATAGAAAAAATGTTTTAAAAGACATTGACAATGTATCCCACATGATAAACAAATCCAAACACATTACCCCTGAAACCAAATCCTTCTACTCTTTATTTTCTCAATTATTTGATTGTGAGCACCATCCTTTAAGTTGACTATATGAGAAATTTAATGTACTATTTTCTATTCTGCTAATCCTTAGTACATTCTATCAGTAGTTCTTTTTCTGTGAATTTTATGTTGACGTACATAAGAGTAAAATAACTTAAAGGAAAATGAAAGAGGTGTAGAATAGAAGCAGATGAACATAAAGGTTGCATTAAAAAAGAAAAGAGAATGGATACACATAATGGAGTACAGAATATGGCAAGTGAAAAAATGAGAATAGAAACCATTCCTTATGAACAGCTTTGAACAGACATCTCAGAATACCTGGATTACAACTAATGACTGATGAAGTCATAGAAATATTTGGTACTTTTGGATGTTAACTCAGAAAAGGTGGTTATATTATTAAAAGCATATTTTAGAAAGATTTATTTCCTCTACTATTTCCAGTGGTGTTATGAAAAAGTTGATAAGAATTTGGAATCGGGATATCTAAAGTACACATAAATAAAGCCTAACATTTGGCATTAAATTGAAATACAGAGCACAATCAGCATCAGTTATTGGAAAATTACTTGATTGAACATGAGGGACATTGTAAATATATAATATTTTGCAGGTGGATTGTAAAGAGTGCAAGGCTGAAGAGAAGACACAATTTAAATCTCATTTGCTTGTTGGCATACAAAAGAATTCTGATGTACAAAGGAGTTCCACAATAACCCCAAATGGAATATAACCAATATTTATTTATCTGGAGATAAACTCAAGGAAAGAATAGCGATCTGCAGTCCTCTCTGTGTGTTGGAAGCTGGAACTGAATCCAACAACCAAGAGGCTTGCACACAATTTTCATCTGCATTTATAGTACATTAGACCATGTCCAAAGTAGGCCAGTATCTTAAAGGCTATTGGCTGAAGGAGTTCCCACAGCATTTTCTCAATAAGCATTTATAGTATATACTTATTGATTGATATAAAAAACTGATCCTATATTTGGTTGTAAAATTTTAACCTAATACAAAATATTTTATAGCTTTTTTTTTTTGACATGGACAACCTACAAGTGTATATTTAGGATCAACATTCACAAATGCATATTTCAGTTTTTTTATATACTATAAGATCATGTATGTGACAGTTCTTCAGAACCAACTAGTTCTATCTTAAGAACAACTTCTCTCACACCTACAGAGTTTGCTCTAACTGTTGTTAGACAGACAGTAGAGTCAGTTATGAAAGAAGGATTTTTGATCATTCTTTTCAAAGAACATATTTTTGAAGTCATTAATTTGCATGTAATATCTTTGCTACTTTCTTACATTCTATTCCAGTATTGCAATATTTATATACATTTTCTCACCTTTAATTGGAGAGTTTTGAGTTTAGTTAAACAGTGCACAATATATTTATTCATCTTTAGTGAAACATTTTAATTAAAATGGTTTAGTTATTTTTTATGTGTATGAGGGATTTTTCTCCATATATGTATATACACCATGTATATATCTGGTGTTCAAGGAAGATAGAGGAAGGCATTGTACCCCTGGTATTTGTTCCTGGAGTTACACAGTTTGGAGCCACACTGTTGGTGCTAGAAATCAAACAGTGATCTTTTGCAAGAACAACATGCGTCTACCCACTGAGACATTTCTCCAGTACCATCATGTAACATTTGGAATCAACTAAAATTTATCTTACAACTACAACAACCACGGCAGAAAATGAAGGGATTTTACTACCCAGGTATGGAATTGGACTCATTTAGTTTGGAGGAAAATGGTCCATTTTAACTATTAACTCTACCTTACAGTCAAGTACGATGCTTTTAATGTAGATTACATATATTCTGTAAAGAATTAGCTAGAAGAAAAGGTTTATTAAAAATTAAGCATCTGAAAATAACCTGGATTAATGATTGACATGTCATTTTTTAAATGTTTGATGTTCTATTTACCTTGAGAGTCTCATTATATTTTATCTTTTATTATATGTTATTATTTCAAATCCTCGATGGAAATAAGTGGTAGGCAATAATTTAATGCTTTTGTAATAAAAACAAATTCCTTTGATGACTGAAACTACAGAACACAAATAACAAAGTCAAATGATTGAAATCATCTAATTGTTTCTATTTGTACATTTATTTTGAGAGTCAGAAAAAGACAGCTAAATAATGGGTGATATTTATTTAAATCCAGAGAAGATAGTTCTGATTAATAAACAATCAGTTGTATCAAAGCTAATCAAGGAACATTTTCAACCATAGAAAAATGTAGGGAATGGTAATATAGTTCAGTGATTAAGAGCACTTGCTGACTTTGCAGAGGACCTGAATTTGATTCCTATAACCCATATTGTGTCTCATAACCACTAAACCAATAGGATATGAAGCACTCTTATAGACTCCGGGTTCTCAATTAAAATGGCCTATATAAGACACACACACATACACACACATTATACACATTAAAATTATAATAGTGTAAAATATAGATATTTTAAATATATGTAGTTTATATATGTAGTTTAAATATCTAAGGAATCTATACATGATTTGGCTTATATAAAGTATATTTTAGATGTTAGAGGGAAAAATATGGAAAAATTGTTTTCCAAAGAATTCTGATTTTTATATACATGAAAACAGTATCTTAATCCTGATATTATTTTAGCTATTAAGATAATGCAAAGTAACTGAAGTACCCAAATACATCACAGAGAGTCCCAAAACAATGTATATAAACACATATATAAACATATTCACATGCACTGTTAGGAATCTATTTCCCACTAGTCACAAATGCTCCTGATAGTTTTATAAAGATCTTTGTCTCATATGTGTATGACCATGTAAATGAACAGATGCATAATAACTAGAAGAAGTAACATTAATTTGTGTATCCTGGTGATAGAGAGTTTACTAATTTGGCTTACACTGCAAGGACATGTTGAGTAAAAGAAATAAAGAGACATGTTTAGAAGCCACGTATCTCTGGAATCTTAATTTTAAGCATATATTCAATTGTAGCTATTGAAAGTATTTTAGTGTACACTTAATGTTGAGTAGAAGTTTTAAAATAGTGGTGGGTTACAAGTCTTTTCCAATCACTTTCAGGTACTCCTTGTTGATTACTATATGATTGCAGACATAGCTGTAAAACAGAGAGACTGACCCCTCATTATTCAGTTACGCATTAGCTTGCAGTGGGGTATAGAGTGGGTCTGCCCTTTGACTATTTACATAAAGATGTATAAGAACAGGAAGATACAGAGTCGTCAGGGCTTGGCTACATTTTCAGGTTTGAATTAGTAAAGAAGTTTGAGTTGTGTGTGTATTCATGACAGAACAGAATTTTTAAAAGTGCCTCCTGGAAGTTCCAGTGGAGACTCACCATCCAGTGACTCCTGAGGGAGCTCTGTGCTTCCTTAAGGTGCCAGCATACAATGGGCAGGACAGGCCTGGGTTGGGGGCAGGGGGTAGGTGGGGTGGACCTGGTCCCTGCCAAGTCAGAATACCCTATGGCAGATGTGTGGGAGAAGGGTTTTCATATTTTCAAATCCCCACAATCCTGTTCCTTAAGAAAGATGAAGTCATTATGTTCATTTTACAGAGGAAGACTTGAATATACAGAGCTGTTGAAATATGGAGCGGCCGGGGCTGCGTCCCCAAACACCCTGGCCGCCTGCTCGGCTAGCTTATGCCCGAAATAACAACACACAAACTGTATTCATTTAAATACTGCTTGCCCATTATATCTAGCCTCTTCTCGGCTAACTCTCACACCTGGACTAGCCCATTTCTAATCATCTGTGTAAGCACCCCAAGGTGTGCTTACCGGGAAGATTCTAGCCTACGTCCATCTTGGATTGGAGCTTCATCGCTCACGTCTGTCCGGGAGACTGGAGCATGGCTTCTCTGCTCTCAAGAGCAGAGTTGTCGAGTCTGAGCTCACTTCCTCTTCCTCCCAGTATGCTATTCTGTTTATTCCTCCCACCTATGTTTTAACCTATGAGGGCCAAGCAGTTCCTTTATTACTTAACCAATGAAATCAACAGATTGATATGACACTCCTACATCACAGAGCAATTAAGAGACTCACATTCACCTGGAAAACTATGAACATGGGGCTTGTTAAATATCTGAGCATTATTCTGTAATGTTTGGTTTTGTTCTTTTATGTTACAGCGTCCTCAAGATTCTAAAGTAATTCATGAAAAAATTCATTTCCATATAGTGAAAATCAGAGTCAACCCCAAGTAACGGAACATCAATAAACACTGTCACTTTTATATTGCTATAGATTTCCCCAAGCACTTTATAAACATTAAAGACCATAACATTGTAGATTGCATAGATGTGTTACTATAAGCTCACCCAATTCTCGGCTTTGACAGGAAAATTAACCTTGAAGCCAGCCAGTGACGAAAGCTCTGCCCTTCCGTGATAAAGTGCCATGCTGACAATATTGCATTGTAGACACACATCAATAGCTAGGAATATACTGCATACACGGTGTGAAATCAGAGGTAGGTAAAGAGTTCACATTCTTTGTCATGAAGACAGCAGTCTCACTAAGCACTGAATTTCATTCTACCATATGCTGTTTTCTCTGGAAATTTTAGATGATGGAAAATGACATATTTTGTATGTAATAGTTGAATAACAGGCTAATCATGAAACTAGCTTAGCTATGTGTTTATTAAAACCAGAAAGTGCTACTAATACTAACTCTAAATAATACATTAGAGTAATGCTTTTAATAAAGCAATAATAATGTTAATGATAATGATCATAGTTCTTAGTTTTACTAATGCTATTATTATAACTCCTGTTATAATGACACTTAATTATTTATTAAGCGTTTACTTAGGCACTTTGGTAAGCATTTTCACATAAATTGTTCCACTTGATTGTTGAGACAACCCACTGAGTTTGTATATAAACAACTTTAAAAACAAAATACTGTTAGTGAAGTTAAATAATTCACTTAAAGAAAGCATGAAAAGAGTCAAAAATGTGAGAAAAACCATTTATTTGCCTATGGCTGAAGAGTATTCTCTAACACCTGACATTGTAGAAAGGAATGGTAGCCCCTCTATGAGCTTTATGGCCTTTTGATTTGGCTTGCCATGGGGTTTTCTGCCTCAGAATCTTGAACATAAAAACAGTCCGGGTGCCTGCTCATTGCTATCAAGGACAGAATAATCTAGAATCCAGGAACTGAGTCCTGTGTTACTCTGTGGTGTGGATATCATTGTCCTTAATCTAAAGGAGTACTGCTGAACAAACTCAGAGAAACGAATCACTCGCTCTTAATATTCTATGCTACTGAAACTGAAAAACTATGTAGACTTAAATATTAATGAAGATGACAAATTTACATAATAACAAATAAGAATGTATGGGATCTTGTGAGAAAAAATGTAAGTGTCTGATTGTAAGATTATATCTGATTGTAAGATAATGATACAGAAAGAAAATAATAAAAAATAAACAAGTTGTCAGAAAATGTAGAAGGAAAAAGTCAGCATAAATACTGTGTTTTATATCAGTAGTATGATGAAAAATAAAGAATTGTTGAGTCAAATTTATTGCATTGGTGAAAGAGGACCCCAAGAATACACAGAAGTGGGAAGATCCATCATCAGGAGTACACTCTTACTGTTGACTGATGAGCTGGATAAAGTCAAAGTAAAAAATGGTGCAAAAGTTGTTAACTTTCAAGAAGGCAGAAAGAATGGACATAATACAGTCTTAAGATGGATATAAATCTGACCATCTATCAGATCATCTGACCATCTATCAGATCTAAAACTGTGACCAACCTAAGTGAACGATTCTAGGTCTTGAGCTTGTACACTTAAACCTAGTAGAGTACAGAGAACATAATCAAGCACATGGATACACACAACAGAGCAGAAACACTAACAAAACCCCAGTTGTGAATTCTGCACTTTGTTGAGTATTGTATTATGTGTGTGTGTGTGTGTGTGTGTGTGTTCATTTGGAAAACAAAGGACAACTTATGGGAAGTTCTCTCTTCCCCATGTGAGTTTTGTAATTAAACTCAGACTATAAGGCTTAATTGCAAATACCTTTACCTACCAATCCATCTCATTGACCATAGCTATAATATTTGTACCTAAAATGATTGTTGGAATTCCTGAAAAAAACGTGACTAGCCTTCAATTGTCCTGTTTGTAGGTATGGGTCAGCCTGTATATGGTTTCTCTCAATAGTTCAAAATACAGCTAGAACCTAAATTGGGGACAAGGGCCAACAGCAACAGATCATTGCCTTTTAATAATGCAAATTTAAATGCAATCTGAATTACAGAAATTTTTATGGATATGACAGGCAATAAAGAAAAGAGATATATCTTATAGACAAATGAAATTACTTAGAAATAAATTATATTTTATGTGTATATAAAGCAATATTCTCTAATCATTTAAGCTAATTTGAGAAACAATAGCTGTGATAAAAAATGATGTCCACCTCACTGCTCTTTATGGAAACTACAGTGCATGTAAAAGCATGACATAAATTATCACATAACTTGTGTTGTTGTACAAAATAATTTATCTCTTCTTATAACTATCAGGTCATTTGGTAAAGGACATGTTAATCATATCTTTTTCTCTGATAAAAATGGATATTTAAATTTCACTGCAGTCCTATACTCACAATTAGTTAATTAAAGCAGTGTTTTTTCTTTCTGTGTATGTGGTAGTTATGTAGTTATGTGTGCAAGTCACAGGCGATATTAGGCATTTTTCTCACTTGCTATCTACAATCTTTGCTTTTGGTAAGGCACCTTATCCTCGGATTGAAAATTCACTTATCTCTTTTAGCCACAGTCATCCTTCTATCTCTATCTTTTAGTGCTGGGGTTAGAGGCACATGGTTCTAAACCTGGCTATTACCTGGGTCCTGAGGATGAACTCAGCTCAGGGTTGACTGGCAAGCACTTTAAGGACTGTGTCATCTCCTCAGCTTCATGATGGCAGCCTTGGCTTTTAGCATTGACTGATTGGAAGGACTTAATTCAGCAGATGATCCTCATGTAGAAACCTAAGAAATAGCCTTGGATTTTTATTTTCACTTATTTGCATCACATGATATGGCAGCATATTCTCATAAATATGAACCATATCAGAGAGAGATGATGAGTTAAAGAAAAGCACACCATAACGGCCCTTTCCAAATCTTACTGCAGTGTTAAGAAAAGGAGAGATGGTTTAACCAAAGTAATATATATATATATATATATATATATATATATATATATATCCTTATGAGAAAGACATATAGCTCTCTTAAAAACCTAATTATCACTAAGACTTACTAAGACATGATGAGTTTCTCATCTCTGTTATTTCTATCTAATGGATTGATTCCATCTCAAGATTTTCTTAAGCTTACATAGCATGAATGCCAGTCTTACCAGAATTATGTAAGGAGAACCAGCTAATCTGTGTAACATGCCAATGATATTCTTGGCTAAATGTTACATATGGCATACTTATGGAAGACAACTGGCAGCTAAAGAAAAAAGATTTCTTTAACTTCTTAATTCTTTTTTTTTAATTTATTTTAGTTTTTAATGTGTATGGCTGCTTTGCCTGAATGTATGTGAACAACTCGTAAGCCTGATGCCTGCAGATGCTGGAAGAGGCACCAGCTAATATACAACTAGAGCTAGAGATGGTTGTGAATTGTGCTTTAGTTGCTGAAAATCAAACCAGAGTCCTTTGGAGGAGTAGCCATTATTCTTAATGTCTGAGTCATTTCTTTTCTTCTTCTTTTTTCTATCTTTGCCTCAACCTTATTTTTCTTTTATTAAAATGGTTTTATCTGATTTAATACACCCTGATTATGGTTTTCCTTCACTCTAGTCTTTCTATTTCCTCCCCACTTCCTTTCCTATTCAGATCCATTCCCATTCTGTCTCTCAAGATGTAAACAAAGAGGTATCCAAGGGATAGTGATAAAACCAAACAAAACATATCAGACTAGGACAAAACAAGCAAAAGAAAAAAAAAAAACAAAGAAAAGGCATAAGAAATTTTAATGGATGCAGAGAGGCACGCATTCCCACACTCAGGAATTCCGTAAAATAGACCAATCTACAGTGCTTTGGGAAAAGTCTTCTGTATACTGTTAATATGTGTTGCTCTCATAGTTGTTATTTGGTTGATAATAACAGCTTTTCTGGTCTATAGCAAGGCAGAATATAGCTAGGCAGAAAATCCAAGCTAAATACAGGATAAAAGAAAGGCAAGGGCAGAGTCAGGGAGGGAGATGCAAGCCAGTTGCCAGCAGATCTATGAAAGTTATGGCCATGGGGTGACATTTAGATGAGTAGAAATGTGTTAATTTAATTGTAAGAGCTAGTTAGTAATAATCCTAAACTATAAACCAAGCAGTTTGAGATTATTTAGAAGCATTTGTAGAACAAGGCAGAATTAAGTGTATTAATTAAAATCACTGCTTGGCCCATTATCTCTCACGTCTTATTGGCTAACTCTTGCATATTAGTTTAACCCATTTCTATTAATCTGTATATCACCATGAGGTCGTGGCCTACCAGCAAAGTCTCAGCACAGCTATCTCTGGTGGCGGGTCCATGGCTTCTTCCTGACTCTCTTTCTTTCTCCCAGAATTCAGTTCTGTTCTCCTGCATACCCAAGTTCTGTCCTATCAACAGGAGAAGGCAGTTTCTTTATTTATTAACCAATAAAAGCAACACATAGGCAGAAGGACCTCACACACCAAAGAAATTATAAGAAAGTCTCTAACATGGCATCATGAGACAGGGGAACCTCCAAAGATACTGTTGTTTTTGTTTTCTGCTGGCCGTCTACTGCTGGGCATTCAACCTACACTTTAGAGTAGTTTGTTCCTTCAGTGAGACTCCTCCCTTAGAGAAAACTAAATTTTGATTTGCAAGTGGTTATCAGTTAAAAATAGCTTCTGGGTTTGGGATGTCCAGACTAATTTCTTTAGTCTTGAAAAATTGTTAAAGAACAACTTTCAGGTTGAAAAGTTATTAGAAGCCTTTTCAACAATCTATATATATTGTTCTCAGTATTCTCTTGTCTATATAAGGCTATTTTAAGACTTCCTCCGTGAACAGAATTAATCCAAATCTCTTCACTACAGTCTCAAGCAGAGTCTTGGGACAAGGGCAAAAGGCAGCCACATTCCTCACAAAATATTAAAAATTATTTTTAGGTAACTTATCAAAATTATTCTACCTTGAGGCTTCTTGAGTCAAGCTCCTACATTTCAAAGCTTCCATGCTCCCACTAGTGTGGTCCATTGAGCCATGTTTAAAACATTCTACTGCTTTCCTAACACAAAGTACCAAAGTCCACATTTCTCCAAACAAACCATTGTCAGGCTCATCATAGCAATGCCCCAGTCCTTGGTACTTTCTCTGTTTCACTTAGGGTTTCTATTGCTGTGAAGAGACAAAGACAACAGCAACTTTATGTAAGAAAAACTATTAATTGGGGTGATCTAAAGTTTCAGAGGTTTAGTTTATTATCATCATGTTATGTCTTGGTGGCACACAGGCAGACATAGTGCTAGAGAAGAAGATGAGTGTTCTATGTCTTGATCCACAGGCAACGGGAAGTGAATTGTCTGTGTCCACACTGCACAGAGCTTGAGCACAGGAGACCTCAAAGCTCATCCTCACAGTGTAACAATTCCTCAAAGGCCACATATACTTCAATAAAGCCACACCTCCTAATAGTGCCACTACTTAAGAGCTTATGGGCGTCACCATGGATTTCAGATGTGCTTCTATCTCTGCCTTCCATCTTTTCATAGGGATCCAGGGATTGTAGGCATGTGCTAGATTGCCTGTGAACTTATATGGGTTCTGGGCATCTGAATTTAGGTCAGCATTCTACCAAGCTCTTCAGTATAACACACTAATAAAAGGAGGTTGGGAATTCATTCAGGCCATAGAGAATCCTACAATCAAATAGTGAAGGATATTGTCTTAACTTTTTTTTTCTTTTGCTGTGATAAAATACAGCAAAAATGTAACTTGAAGAATATAGGGTTTATTTCAACTTACAATTTATACTCCATTATGAAGGTAGGTCAGTTTAGGAACCTGAGTCAGAAACTGAGGCAGATACCACAGAAAAATTGTGCTTAGGGGCTTGCACAGCCTGATTTCTTGTACCACCCAAGATCACCAGTTCAGGGGTGGCACTACACCCTATCAGCTAGGTCCTCCCATACCCATGGAATACTTGCCTATAGAAGAGTCTGATGGAAGCATTTTCTCAGTTAAACTTCCTCTTTATCTGTTACTCTACTTTGTGTCTAGTTGGAAAAACTCCTAAGTAGCAGAGACATAAAGTAGAGTTGAAATTGTCTGGGGTCAAAATGAAAATGTATAAAACCAGCAGATTGAACTTAGAGGTTTATATTGCAATTTCCTGCAGGAAAGCAATTGAAGAATACAAGCTTCTTGCATGTAGCTTGAGATGAATGGGCACACAGTTGCATCTAGAAGCTGGTCTTTAAATTAAACCTCTCATAAAAATATGAATTGTTTTCCAGAGCATTAATCTGCCTTTCCACTCCTGTAATTTATCTGAAAGATAATTCTGATGCAAATGCTAACTTATCAGTGTAATAGTTGACCTTTCCAATATAAAGTTTAGCTGTACTAAAAAGCTAAGTCCACTTAATATGAGTACCCTTGACTCTGGGTACTTATAACTGTGCTGTTTTAATGTAAGTGGCCATAATTCTCAAATATTATTATATGTGTTTATTAAATAGTAAACTACTTTAAGGTCTAATTTTATTTTTATATATTTTTCTGATATCCATGTGTTTGTGTTTAATCAATTATTGCCAAATTTAACTGCAGTCCATCAAAGATGTGCTCAGTTGACATCATGCTATTGCCATTTTGCTAATGACCTCATTGAGTTTCAGTAGAATGACAGAGAATCAAATATTACACCACCATGGGATTTTTAGTGCGTTCATGTTATTTATTATATAAAAACAGCTTCAATAACTATTATATAGAAAACATCAGTGCACATATCAAAAAAATGACACTTTTGCATCCCAGTACTAAGAAGGACATGGACATTATCCTCATCCCTAACCAAAAAAACTATTGCCAATTGCCAGTAAAAGAAAAATTTGTTTTCCTACTATCACTGGGTATTCAAACCACACTTAAGGGAGACTCCATGCCCAGCAGTAGATGGCCAGTACAGAATGAACATATTGGTATTTTTGGAGGTATTTTGCCTCATGTTGCTATGCTTAGTTATCTTTAAATCTTTTTTTTTTCTTTTCGGGTGGGGATATTTCGAGATAGGGATTCTCTGTGTTTCTTTGGAACATGTACTGAAACTAGCTCTTGGAGAACAGGCTGGCCTCTAACTGACAGAAATCTGCAACTCTCTGCCTTCCAAGTGCTAGGATTAAAGTTGTAGGCCAACACTGCCTGGCTATTTTAAAATCTTGATTGCTATTGCAGTTTTTGATTTTGTAGTTTTATAAGTTGTGTGTGTGTGTGTTTATGCACATTTGCGTGTGTGTGTGTGCGCACACGTGCATTGCTACTGTATGTGTTCCTTTGTGGTATTTTTCTCTGTTAGTCTGTCCTTCCTCCCTCCTTTCCTCCCTCCCTTCCTCCCTCCCTTCCTTCCTCCATCTATCTCTTTCTTCTCTCTCTGGTTTATTTCATCATTGTCCTGTTTATTTTATTTGTTGTTATTGTTTTGTTTATTTGTTTGCTATTTTTTTTATGATAGGGTTTCTCTGTAGCCTTCCAGCCTGTCCTGGAATAAGCTCTGTAGACCAGACTTGTCTCAAACTCACAGAACTCTGCCTGCCTCTGCCTCCTGAGTACTTGGATTAAAGGAGCAAGCCATCCCTGCCCAGCCTATTTGTTTTCTAAGTAGAGAGAGAAAGAAATCTTGAAATTGAATGGGTGTGGTGAGGGGTCTGAGAGGATATGAGGTAAGAGAAACTAATAAGAATACATTGTATAAAATATTTTAATAAAAAAGTTAAAAAGATATAGAAACTAAAAAAGAGAGGGAATTTTTGAATAGTTTTAAATAAATTATATGTCGTAGTAGACCTAATATTTTCACTGTTCATCAATTTTGATGGTGAGAAGATACAATTTATTTGTCAATCAAGTTGGCATCTAACTAACAGTCATCAATTTTAATTCTACACTATACTTGAGAATGAGGAAATGCTTAGTCTACACCAAGAGAAGAGAACATATTAAAACTAAAGACAAATGGCTAAACTCAGAATATTGCCACCATTCTGTGTATAATTTCAATATGTTCAACCCTGTGGCAACTGGTATAAAAATGCATGTCTGTATTTTAATCCCTGTAAAATTTATAAGTCTACCTGGATGCAATCCTCACTATCCTGCAAATCCCTTCCTTAATAGTAGACTTTAGCCATAGAAGCTTATTGTTGCAACTTGTTTGAAAGTTTCAAATGTGTTGATGCATTGTGAAATTTGTTGTTCAGTGATTTTCTGCATAGAATGGCACCATGCTGAAGTGTGCTAGACCGTTCTCAAGGCACCCTTGTTTGAATATTGATCTCTGGTATCCCACCTATACATGTTTTTCTGTCTTTGAGTACAATGTGAAAAATCAAAGAGCTATAAGGTATTAAGTTATAAAAATCAAACCTTTGCAGGAAGCAACTGTTTCTGAACACAAAACAATGAACCCCTTGCCCAACAATTTCTAGTAATATTCATCTACTCTAAAATATCACTCATACACCTGAATTTAGGATAATGGACTCTAGTGATCACATTGCAGGTGGAAAGTGACTTTCCTTACATAGACGGAAGTTTCTGTCCTGCCTGGACCAGCAACCGTTCAGTCTCAAAGAAACACACAGAGGCTTATATTAATTACAAACTGCTTGCCCTATCGGCTCACTCTTGTTATTATCTAGCTATGACAACTTAAATTAACCCATAATTCTTGTCTATGTTTAGCCAAATGGCTTGGAATCTTTTAACAGTAAGGTGTTTTCATCTGGCTCCCTCTGCATCTGGCTGATGACTACATCTCTGCTTTCTCTGTTCCCAGAATTCTCCTAGTCTGTTCGCCCCACATATACTTTCTGTCTGGTTGTTGGCCAATCAATGTTTTATTAAACCAGTAGGAGTGGCAAATCCTTAGAGTGTAAAATTATTTTTTTCCACGGAATACAGGGAGTAAAGGTATGATCAGTATTCTTTACATTCACATATGAAAATTCCAAAGAATAAATATAAACCAGGGACTGTTAAGTTCTAGATATTAATTTATTTAGATATTTTAAAGGATACTTTCTAAAACTGTTTATTTAAGTTAGCTTTATAGCAACTACAAGGCTCTGGTTTGGTCCTCTGCTCCGTAGGATTGGGGAGAAAGATAAAAACGGAAAAAAAGACAAAATCCCAAAATCCTAGGAAGTATACTTAGTTAAAACCAGAGGAACAAAAGCATAGAATACAAAAAAAATAATTGAAATTGGCTAAGAACAACATTTTTGGGAAAAGATATTTATAGAAAATAGCAACATACATTTCCAAAAGAAGGAAGAGAGTTAGCAAAAGTATTACATAGAAAACAATTTGACTCCAGCTGATAAAATGCACTTTTGTTCTTCTTTTAGTACTTTTTTTTATTAGTTCTTTTCCCTTTGGGCGTCTAATAAACACACTTTTCCATGAACTATGACTTCCAAGTGTCTTTATTTGAAGACATCCACTGGAGATCAAGACAGGTGTTTGAAAGAATGACTTTAACAAACAAGATAAATTACATTTGCATATGAACAGAGAGTAAATAAAGGTTTAGAATTAAGTTAATATCAATTTAAAGTAGTAAATCCCAATAATTAAAAAAAATCAATCTTGTAATGAAAAACATTGCTTTGCACAATCAACATACACACTGCTTTAAAATCCCAGAGAATATTTATTGCAGACTCTCAGTAGGGATCAACCTTCAATCATGACAGATATTTCTTCCTGTGCTTGGAATAAAGTGAAATTCCCAAGCTTCCCACTGGATGCTAATCAGAATCTTTTCAGTGTTAATGTCATCACGCCCAACAGAGACATTGTGAATATTTGTCATTGTAGCCTCTAGTCACTATTCTTTGTAGTTCTCACCACTTAGAAAGAGATTCATAATCATTAATAAAATATTCTTCCTTCTTCCTTCTGTCTTAATTTTCAACAAACAGATATTTATATAACTTAAGACAAAAAGATTTCTAATTTATTTATTATAAATTTTCCAAGTCTTTTAGCATTTTTTTCAAAGTTTTAAATGACATCCTTTCTGCCCACCATTCTGGAATGTAGAATGTCTATTGATGCACAGTCTGTTTCAGGAAATCAGAATGGTGGCATGTGGAGATGCAGGGCCAAGTGAGTGACAGAAGAGACCATAGAGGGGAATGCAGGAGCATACCAAAGAACATTCATTATATACATGTAAGGAACTGTTAAACAATAAAAGTATTTAAGGAGTTATGTATGCTCCTAGAATAACCATATCAGATTTCCTGAAAGGGAGACCTGATCTCGGCGCCAGGAGAGCCAGCACAGGGTGAGTTGCTGACCCCATGGCATCAGCCTGGGACAGGGAACTCAGAAGTTCCTCAAATCCCTATCCTTCCTGGGCTCTCTGCAGGGCCTCTACTCCCTGCATATTGCCTCTTTCTTCCTATCCCACCCAGCTTGCATCCAGAACCCTCCCTTCTTCGGGCCCTCTGCCCTCTTTGGGCACATAACATCACCCAGCTCAGCCTATCTGGGCACTGGGTCCTAATCCTCAGGGCACCCAGGTGGGCGGGAGTTCCTTTGTTTCAATAGCCTGCCTGCACCAAGCAAGGTAGGTGCTTTGTTTACGAGCTACCCAACCAGCACGGAGACCTGATCTCAGCGACAGGAGAGCCAGCATTGGGGAGAGTCATCATTGGGCACTGAGATCTGATCTCCGCACCAGGAGAGCTATCACTGGGGAGAGCCATCACTGGGAAGGTACATCAGTAGGCAAGAAGACCTGATCCTGTTAAAGATGATCCATAGGGGAGCATTTGGAGGAAGAGATGGGCAGGCGCCAATACAAGAATTCACCCAACAATCTGAAAAGCAACATGAAACCACCAGAAACCAGCGACCTCACAACAGGAGGACATGAACACATTTATCAAGAAGAAGTAGAAAAAATTGACTTTATGAAAGTGATTGACGCCCTTAAACAGCATGTAAAGAACGCCCTTATAGAAATGGATGAGAAATATAACAGAAAGTTTGAAGAATTGAATAAATCAATGAATGATACCCTAGAAAACCAAGGAAAAACAATCAAACAGATAATGGAAACAGTTCAAGACTTGAAAACTGAAATGGAGGCAAAGAAGAAAACACAAACAGAGGGTCGGCTGGACATGGAAAATTTAAGTAAACAAACAGAGACTACAGAAACAAGCATAACCAACAGAATACAAGAGATAGAAGAAAGAATCTCAGATTCTGAAGATACCATAGAGAAAAATAACACGCTGATCAAAGAAAACAGCAAGTCCAACAAACTCTCATCACAAAACATTCAGGAAATCTGGGACACAATAAAAAGACCAAACTAAGAATAATTGGAGTAGAAGAAGGAGAAGTGAAGCTCAACGGTCCAGAAAATATATTTAATAAAATTATAGAAGAAAACTTGCCTAACCTAAAGAAAGATATACCTATGAAGGTTCAAAAAGCATACAGAACACCGAATAGGCTGGATCAAAAAAAAAATCCCCTCGCCATATAATAATCAAAACACAAAGCATACAGAATAAAGAAAGAATATTAAGAGCTGCAAAGGAAAGGGGCCGAGTTACTTATAAAGGTAAACCTATCAGACTTACACCTGACTTCTCCATGGAAACCATGAAAGCCAGAAGGTCCTGGATAGATGTATTGCAGAAACTAAGAGACTATGGATGCAAGCCCAGACTACTATACCCAGCCAAGCTTTCGTTCACTATAAATGGAGAAAATAAAACTTTCCAGGATAAAAAAAAATTTAAACAATACGTAGCCACAAATCCAGCATTACAGAAAGTAATAGAAGGAAAAGCACTAACCAAGGAGTCCAACAATGACCACAATAACTCAGACATCTAGAGACCCTTGACCAGCACAACTCAAGGAAGGGAAACACACAAACTCTACGACTAAAAAAGTGACCGGAGTTAACAACCACTGGTCATTAATATCGCTTAATGTCAATGGACTCAACTCACCTATAAAAAGGCACAGGCTAAGAGATTGGATAAGAAAGCAGGATCTAACATTCTGCTGTTTACAAGAAACACACCTCAACCACAAAGACAGGCACTTACTCAGAGTAAAGGGCTAGGAAAAGGCTTATCAATCAAATGGACCTAAGAAACAAGCAGGTGTGGCCATACTAATTTCTAACAAAGTCGACTTCAAACCTAAATCAATCAGAAGAGATGGAGAGGGACATTTTATACTCCTAACAGGCACAGTTCATCAGGATGAAGTCTCAATCCTGAATATCTATGCCCCTAATATAAAAGCACCCACGTACATAAAAGAAACATTACTAAAACTCAAGGCAGCCATCAAACCGCACACACTAATTTTAGGCGACTTCAACACTCCTTTATCACCAATGGACAGGTCAATCAGACAGAAACCTAACAGAGAAACAAGAGAATTTATGGAGGTAATGAAGCAAATGGACTTAACAGACATCTATAGAACACTCGACCCAAATAGGAAAGAATATACCTTCTTCTCTGCAGCTCACGGAACCGTCTCGAAAATTGACCACATAGTCAGTAACAAAGCAAACATCCACAATTGCAAAAAAAAAATTAGTAACCACCTGTGTCTTATCAGATCACCATGGATTAAAGTTAGAATTGAACAACAAGGCTACCACCAGAAAGCCTACAAATTCATGGAAACTGAACAGTCAACTACTGAACCATACCTGGATTAAGAAAGAAATAAAGAAAGAAATTAAAGTCTTCCTGGAATTCAATGAAAATAAAGAAACAACATATTTAAACTTATCGGACACAATGAAAGCAGTCCTAAGAGGAAAGTTCATAGCACTAAGTGCCCACTGAAAGAAAACAAAGGAAGCACACATTGGAGACTTAACAGACCACCGGAAAGCTCTAGAAAAAAAAAGAAGCAGACTCACCTAGGAGGAGTAGAAGACTGGAAATAATCAAACTGAGGGCTGAAATCAACAAAATAGAAACACAGAAAACAATCCAAAGAATCAATGAAACAAAAAGCTGGTTCCTGGAGAAAATCAACAAGATTGATAAACCTCTATCCAATCTAATCAAATGGCAGAGAGAGAATTTGCAAATTAATAAGATCAGAAATGAAAAGGGGGACATAACCACAGAGACAGAGGAAATTCAGAGAATCATTAGATCTTACTACAAAAGCCTGTATGCTACAAAACTAGAAAATGTAAAAGAAATGAACACTTTTTTAGATAAATACCATATACCAAAGTTAAACCAGGAACAGGTGAACAATCTAAATAGACCTGTTATTCGCGAAGAATTAGAAGCGGTTATCAAAAACCTCCCTACCAAAAGAAGCCCAGGACCGTTTGGTTTCAATGCAGAATTCTACCAGAACTTCCAAGAAGACCTAATACCTATACTCCTTAATGTATTTCACAACATAGAAACAGAAGAGTCATTGCCAAATTCCTTTAATGAAGCTACAGTTACTATGATACCAAAACCACACAAAGACTCAAACAAGAAAGATAATTATAGGCCAATCTCACTCATGAACATTGATGCAAAAATCCTCAACAAAATACTGGCAAACAGAATCCAAGAACACATTAGAAAAATTATCCATTATAATCAAGTAGGCTTCATCACAGAGATGCAGGGCTGGTTCAACATACAAAAATCTATCAATGTAATCCATCATATAAATAAACAGAAAGAAAAAAAACCATATGAAGGTTTCATTAGATGCTGAAAAAGCATTCGACAAAATTCAACATCCCTTTATGATAAAAGTCTTGGAGAGATTAGGGATACAAGGGTCATACCTAAATGTAATAAAAGCTATATACAGCAAGCCGACAGCTAACATCAAATTAAATGGAGAGAAACTCAAAGCCATCCCACTAAACTCAGGAACACGACAAGGCTGTCCACTCTCGCCATATCTCTTCAATATAGTGCTTGAAGTTCTAGCAATAGCAATAAGACAACATAACGGGATCAAGGGGATTCGAATTGGAAAAGAAGAAGTTAAACTTTCGTTATTTGCAGATGATATGATAGTGTACATAAGCGACCCC
>JABTXL010009153.1:0-12555 GCA_025134845.1 Neodon shergylaensis | reverse complement strand
ACGTCTACAATCTTAACACAGTGACTTAGGTCATCCTCATAGAGCTCTCTGACCTCCCGGAGGTGTGTTATCGTGGCCTTTATCACCATCTATCAAATAACTTTGCTGGGAAACAGGGTCATCTTCATGGCCACAATGACTGAGAGAAAGCTTCGAACTCCCATGTTTTACCTGTTGGCAAATCTGTCCCTGCTAGACATATTCTGTCCATCAGCCACTGTCCCCTAGATGCTCAAGAATCTCTTGACTGAAGATCACAGCATTTCCTTTGTTGGGTTGTTTGCAGCTCTATTTCCTGGTGGCCCTAGCTGGGACTGAAATTTTCTTGCTGGCTGTGATGACTTATGACTGGTATGTGGCCATATGCTTCCCTCTGTGTTATTCCCACATCATAACCAAGGTTCGCTGTGTGCACCTGTTGTTAGAGACCTGGGTAGCTGTGTTTCTTAACTCCTTTCTCCACACAAAGTCTACCTTTAGTCTGTCTTTCTGCAAGTCCAATCGAGTAAACCAGTACTATTGTGATATCCCACCTGTGGTGGCCCTGTACTATTCATCCACCTACATGTCAGAAGTGCTTGTTTTAATGTCAGAGGTATTTTTGGTGTTGGTTCTTTTCTGATCACTTGGATCTCCTACATATACATTATGTCCACCATCCTAAAGATCCAGTCAGTGGAAGGGAAGCACAAAGCTTTCTCCACCTGTGCTTCTCATCTTCTTGTTGTCTTCTTGTTCTATGGCACAACAACATTTACCTCTATCCACCCGTCCTTCAGTCAACATTGTCCTGCTAGGGACAGACTCATCTCTATGCTCTATGGGGTCATTACCCCCATGTTAAACCCAACTAGCGACAGTCTGAGAAACAGAGAAGTCAAAGGAGCACTCAGAAAAGTTTTACGTCTTAGGATATGTTCACAGAAAACATGATTGAAGAGTCTCTCAAACTCTTCTGAGAATCAATATACAAAAAAGGTAGCAAAGTACTAAAATAATTATTATAGAAATAAATTGATAACAAACTTGCATTTAAATTCACATATTATTATGAACATCTTTGTATCCACTTTAAAGTTTGTAATTGAAAGATAAGAATCTTTGATACTGCATAGCATTGGTAGGTCACATGAGATAACAATATCTATTGCTTCTTATCTGTATCAATAGCTGTATCTACATGAATGCCAACCTTTATATTTACAGATATCTACATCACCACTTTCTTTCTGGTTCTAATCCACATTTATCCATGTAGTTATAGATCTTCATTATGTTTCTATTTTGTCTTGTTCCTTTTAAAAGACTTTTATATATGACCATGAGGGCCTTGCCTGCTTGTTTATCTGCACACCATGTGCATGCTTCATGCTCACAGTGTCCATGAGAGGGTGTTGGGCCTCCTGGAACTGGAGTTACGGAGAATAGTGTGTCACCATGTGAATGTCGGAGACAAAATCCTAGTCTTGTGTAAGAGCAGCAAGTGCTTTTATCTTCTGAAATATTCCTTCCACTATAATTTTATAAATTTTAAAATTTACATATTGGTTTATTTTAGGTGTGTGGATGTTTTGTATACATATATATCTGTGCACCAATTTATTCAGTGACTGGACGCCACAGGAGAACATTATATTCCCAGGAACAGGAATTTAGGATGATTGTAGTTCATCATCTGCGTTGTGGGAATTAAACATGGGTCTTCTTAATCTCTGAGCCATCTCTAAAAACTCGTAATTTACTTTAAGTGATAAGTTTAAAGAGTCAAATTGGTTTTATTGATTATAAGCACTGTGAGTAACAACTAAACCATGATAGTTACCAAATATCTATCATTTTGTGGTGAGAGTTCTTGAAAATTTCTAATTCCCACTAAGTAATGCATGTCTGATATTTATTATATTGAACATATTATTGAAGTAACATTCATAGGTACAAAATATTATTTATTCTGATATACTGTGCATCTGTGACTGCAGAAAATGAACAAAGGATGAGACACCCAAGGATGAAAGCCATGAAACAGTTTTATTTTATTCGTAAGACAAGGCCATGGGACACCACTCCAAACACCATGGCATGAGTTCAGCTAAGCAGACCATTTTATTCCTTTTTTCTCCTTTTGCTTGCTTCCTGACATAGCAATCCATATGCATTTTGTGCAAATAATTTGATTGACTATAGTAAACATTGTTAAAGTTTTCTAAATTCCCCCCAAAGTAGAAAAAGTTACTCAAACAGTAGCACTTATCAAAAGTTCTTTTTAGTAGTGACTTGGGAGGGGAGGATTTCTGTTAAAGGCAGCACAGTGAGAAACTTTAAAGAGTACTGACTAGCCTGATGTAGATGTCTCCTTTATGTTTTCAGATCCTTCAACAACAAATTCTCTTTTATCGCTACACTCCTAAATTCTATTAATGAATATATCTTTTGTCTGTTTCTTTGAGTTTGGTTCCTTCAAATTATTTGTCCTTCTGTGATGTGATTGTTTCACTAAGGTTAATCATCTATATCCATTCGTGTTGACACAGAAAACTTTCCTCTAGGGCACTAACAGTAGATGGTATTTTCATAAGAATTAAATTTTACCATTCATCTGTTGAACACAGTTTGATCTCCTCATGTGAATTGTGAGTTATGGATCAGTAAGTACAAAGAAGTAGAGCATGATTTTTACAATATTAATTTATTTTATTTTAGAATATTTTTATTATTGCTTGAAAGATTTGTACATACAGATAATGTATTTTCATGAAGTCCATATCTCATTCTCTCTGCTCTAGTTAATTCCCCGTCTAACCCCATTATTTTCTTCCAATTGTGTGTTTTATTCTTCTAGCTGATTCCATTCAGTTTTGGCAGTGTGTGTGAATGTTGTAGTGTTATGTCAGGGGTATGGATAGCTTTTCATGGGTCACATCCTTGAAGAAAACTGAAAATTGACATTCTCTTTCTTTTTATTTGGTTTTTCACGGCATGATTCTTTGGGTAACAGCCTTGGTTGTCTTGAAATTGGCTTTTTAGCCAAGGCTATCCTCTGTCTTTGAAGTGTTTGTATTAAAGGTGTGGGCCTCCATGACCAGGCAGATTTTACCTTTCTTGGCAGCCATCGTTGCCAGTTCCTCTTCAGATAGATGTGGGATTTCATAACTAACCGTCTCCTTCCATTTTGGGCCTTTTGTCTGACTTGATTTTGTGCCTATGCTGTTCAAACTATTACAATCACTGTGAGTTCACATGTGATACTGTACAAGTATGTCCTAAAAAACACTGTTTCATTAGACATTCACTAACTCTGGCCATTAAAATCTTTCCATGTTCTTTCCTGCCAGGATTCCTGAGCTTTGGAAGGAGGGGCTACAATGTAGATGCCCATATAGACACAGCTAAACACACTCAGATCTTTATTACCAGCACGTTGGATCTTTGTGTGTAGAGCTATATGAAGCACAGAAACATTACTCTAGGGAGTGAGAGATAAACTAATATGTTAGTATAACAATAACTAATTAATGCTAAGCTGGGCATTAAATATATCACAAGATTTGAAACTTGGTAGCATTGTTTAATTCTTTTATTCCTCTGGAAGCATGAACAGCATCTTCCGGCACAATGAAACCTAGCTAGCCAGTAGGGGTGAAGCTTCCAGGTCAGCAACAACTTTACTTCTTGGTATTCCATGACTCAAGTTTTTGATGTCATCAGCAATAGGGTTTCACCATCGTTTCTGGAGAGTAACCAAGAGCATTGACAACACATATAATGTTCAGGAATCTGAGACTTAAATGACCCACAACTCCCATAATATGTAACTAATTCTTGTAATGTTTTACATAATTGCCAGTGGTGTCTACTTTGGGGAATTCATCTGCTCCCATTACAGGGTAACTTCATTTAAAGTCATTGTATACATATTTTAGGAAGCTTCTGCAGGGTCAGGTTTGCAGGTGAATTCTTTTTTAGATTTTTTCATATGCATTATTTTCTTATTTAAATTTATTTTAGAATTTCACAAGAGAGTATTCTATTTTTTTGTTTTTGTTTTTATTGAGCTATATTTTTCTCCACTCCCCTACTTCTTCCTCCCCTCCCCTTCTACTTTCTTCCATGGTTCCCATGCTCCAAATTTACTCAGGAGATCTTGTCTTTTTCTACTTTTCACGTAGGTTGGATACATGTAAGTCTCTCTTAGGGTCCTCATTGTTGTAGGTTCTCTAGGACTTTGAATTGTAGGCTGGCTTTTCTTTGCTTTATGCCTAAAAGCCACTTATGAGTGAGTACATATAATATTTGTCTTTCTGGGTCTGGGTTACCTAACTCAATATGATGTTTTCTAGATCCATCCATTAAATTTCTTTTTTTTCAAGTTAATGGAAACAAATCTTTATTAAGTAACTTTTAAGATCAGAACAATGAAGTCCTTATAATTCTTTTACAGCAAATATATAATATCAGTGCATTGGCCATCTTAAGTTAAAGGCCCTTTATCATAAACTATATGTTTTGAAACGTAACTCAAATTGAATTTATAATCCCTATAGCTTCCATACATACACATAAAAAAATACTAAACTATAATGATAATTTATCATGCTTAGTTTATGGTTTGTAGAAACAGTACACTCACTTAATATATGCTGATTCCTTGGCTTATTAGTTGCAGTGTATGATGAAACAAAATGCAAAACACATGCTTGGTAACATTCATCCATATCTACAAGATGGCAGCTAGAGATACTGACAATTAACTATCCTACAAGCAATTACCATTACATCATAATATGCCACCAAGGCAACTTTTTTATAATGAAAAATCAAAATAAAAACAGCTAGTTATAAACTTTGTACAAAATTTATCTCTTCAAATGGAAATAAAAAATAAAATTAAAAAAATAAAAAATGCTAGTGAATACAGAGAAGATTTTCATTTTTGTTACACTGTCTTCGCTCTCAGTGCTTTAATTTTACAACCCTGGTGTCCAACAATCTAGGCGACATGCTCAGAAATGGGTACCAGGATGCACTCAGTGGTGTTGACTCTCTTGCTCCTCAGCAGGGCTGCTTGCTCCCCATTCAGAGTGGCTGCACTGGCCCTGCCACCGCCCAGACAGTAGGCATGGGACAGCACTGCTGCCATTCTGCCCTAGGCATCATTCCCTCCATACAGCACCCTTGACACCGCTGCCCGTGTCTCCAGAGCATTGAACCCCAAGTCTGGCAACAGCACGGACCCCGGGGGGGGGGGGACAGCAGGATCTTCTGGGTCTGGGAGGCAGTGGCCACTGGCAGAGACAGCAGCAGCAGCAGCAGCAAGGTACTCTTCTTAAGTCCCCTCCAGCTCTTCCTCTTCCAGCTCTGCCATCTGGGAGGCTGGTCAGCAGGGTGGAGCAGTCTCCTCCAGAGCCAGCTAGGTCCCTGTCCTGCCTGTCCCTGCGCTGCCAGCCACTGCTTGCAGCCCTGAGCACTGACTCCCCTGGATGGGATCTTAGGGGCTGAGTGAGGCCAGGCATTCCCTCAGCAGCAGCCTGTCCTCCTCAAGCTCTGAGCTCCCTGGGCTGCATAGGCAGCTGCAGCAGGGATCCCGGGACCATCGCCAGAGCCAGGGATGCAGCTTGGCATCTAGGCAGTGTGCTGTCGATGGCGGTGGAGGCATCAGGAGTGGCAGACGATGGTTCCATGCCAAAGGGGATCCTGGGCCCTGCCCAGAGGGCAAACACCTTTCCTGGGAGAGGCGGCCGCGCCAGTGCCCCGGGCTGAGGAGCACCAAGGTCGCCAGGGCCAGATTAAATTTCCTTTATTAAAGCAGTGTGGAGGTTTCTCAGGAAATTCGGGATCAACCTACCCATGGACCCAGCAATACCACTCTTGGGAATATACCCAAGAGAGGCCTTATCATACAACAAAAGTATATGCTCTCCTATGTTCATAGCAGCATTGTTTGTAATAGTCAGAACCTGGAAACAACCTAGATGCCCTTCAATTGAAGAATGGATGAAGAAAGTATGGAATATATACATATTAGAGTACTACTCAGCAGTAAAAAACAAAGACTTCTTGAAGTTTGCAGGCAAATGGATGGAAATAGAAAACACTATCCTGAGTGAGGTAAGCCAGACCCAAAAAGAGGAACATGGGATGTACTCACTTATATTTGGTTTCTAGCCATAAATAAAGGACATTGAGCCTATAATTCGGGTTCTTAGAGAAGCTAAATAAGAAGGAGAACCCAAAGACAAACATATAGGCATCCTCCTGAATATTAACCTTCAGCAGGCGATGAAAGGAGACAGAGACAGAGACCCACATTGGAGCACCGGACTGAAATCTCAAGGTCCAAAGCAGAAGCAGAAGGAGAGAGAACACAAGCAAGGAACTCAGGACCGCGAGGGGTGCACCCACACACTGAGACAATTGGGATGTTCTATCGGGAACTCACCCACGCCAGCTGGCCTGGGTCTGAATAAGCCTGGGTTAAAACTGGTCTCGCTGAACATAGCGAACAATGAGGAATACTGAGACCTCAAGAACAATGGCAATGGGTATTTGATCCTACTGCACGTATTGGCTTTGTGGGAGCCTAGGCAGTTTGGATGCTCACCTTACTAGACCTGGATGGAGGTGGGTGGTCCTTGGACTTCCCACAGGGCAGGGAACTCTGATTGCTCTTTGGGCTGACGAGGGAGGGGAACTTGATTAGGAGAGGGGGAGGGAAAGGGGAGGCAGCGGTGGGGAAGAGACAGAAATCTTTAATAAATAAATAAATAAATAAAAATTAAATAAATAAAAAAATAAATTTCCTTTATTTCCTTCTACTTTTTTTTTATTTTTCCATTCAAAAATTTACACTTCCTCCCCTCCTCCCACTCCCCTTCTACTCCCCTACTTTTCCTCCTCCCTCCCCCTCCCTGCTTGAGAGAGGGCAGGGAACCCTGACCCGTGGGAAGTCCAAGGTCCTGCCCACTACATACAGGCCTAGGAAGGTGTGCATCCAAATTGACTAGGGTCCCAAAAAGCCAGTACATGCAGTAGAAACAGGTCCCAGTGCCATTATCGATGGCTTTCAGTCCGCGCCCAATGGCAGCCACATTCAGAGAGTCATGTTTGATCACAGGATCATTCAGTCCAGGTCCAGCTGGATTTGGTGAGTTCCTATTACATCAGGCAAGCTGGTCCAATGGGTGGACCAAACTCTCACGGTCCTGACTTCCTTGCTCATCTTCTCCCTCCTTCTGCTCTTCAACTGGACCTTGGGATCTCAGTCCAGCGCTCTGATGAGGGTCTCTGTCTCTATCTCCATCCATCGCCAGAGGGAGATTCTATGGTGATATTCGAGATAATCATCAGTGTGATAGTGGGGCAAGGCCAGTTCAGGTACCCTCTCCTCTGCTGCCCAAGGACCTAGCTGTGGACATCCGCGTGGACACCTGGGATTCCCCCTAGAGCAAGTCTCTTGCCAACCCTAAAATGGCTCCCTTAATGTAAATATCTTCTTCCCTGCTCCTATATCCTCCCTTCCTCCATCTCCACCCTTCCACTCCCCCAAGCTCTTGCCAGTCTTTCCCAACTCAGCCTGCTTTGGGGCTGAGGGCCTGGGGAGAATTTCTTAAGGTTCTTGGTGTTAATTAGGCCTCCATATAATCACTCTTTTACCTTGCTCTCTCATTCACAACCCAATCCAGTCCTTCCTGCTCCATTATTCCCCCATTCCTCCTTCAAACAGCCGGGACTCCATCTCACTTGAATTCTCTACCCTCGTTGATCCCTTGCCAGGTTCATGACCTCCATGACTATTCCAAATGAAGTCCATACTGAATACCAACTTCAAGGCTAACATTTCCATATTAGAGAGGTCATGTGACATTTGTCTTTCTAGGTTTGGATTACCTCGCTCAGATTGGATAGTTCCAGCTAATGGAAATGTACAACTAATTTCATTTTTCCTTACAGTTGAGAACTCTTCCATCGTTTAAATTTAACACATTTATCAGATCTATTCATGAATTGATGGGTACATAAACTGTTTCTATTTCTGAGCTATTGTGAATAGAGCAGCACTGACCATGGATGTGCACGCATCTCTGCAGTAGAGGGTCCTTTGGACACGTGGACAAGTGTGCAACAGCTGAATCAAATGATAGTTTTATTTCTAGCTTTTTAAGGATCACCCACACTGAATTCCATATGGCTTTACCAGAAAATAACAACTCCGTAATATGAAATCTACAGATTCCATATAATTTCCATCATTACAGATTTGAATCAGTATCTTTAAATCCACAAGTATACTTTTAAAATGAAACTGGATGCCCCAGAATTTGGTGCATATATGTCTAGGATATAATGTTTTCTTGTTTAACTGTTCCCTGATTAGAATGGAGTCTCTCGTCATGCCTATTGATTAGTTATAGTTTGTAGTCTGTATTGTTAGATACTAGTATAAAATTGCTATTGTCCTTCCTGGACCCAATTGAGTGGCTAATTTTGTACATCCATTTGTTCTAATTAAGTTTCTATCTTCAAAGCTAAGATAGGTTTCCTGTAGAGAAGAAGTAGATGGATTTTATTTCTTGATCCATACTGTTATCCTGTATCTTATGATTAGCGAATTGAGGTCATTGGTATTTAAAGTAATTATTGAAATATGTTTATTAATTGCAGCCATCCTGTTGTCGGTTTTTGTGTGTGTTCTCAGTGGTACACCGTGTTTTAACCATTATGGCTTTATTTTTTATTTCTTTCCACAGCCTTTTGGCTGTGCTCAATTGTTCTTCAACGTGAATATTGCATTCTGTAGGTTTGGTTTGCTGGATCTTTGTAGTGTTAAAAGCTTTTCTTTCTCCTTTAGCCATGACAGAAAATTTTTCTGGGTATACTACTCTAGGTCGACCATCATAGTCGCCTTTAAAGACTTCAAAGTTATTGTTCAGTTTTCTTCTGACTTTGAAAGTTTTCATTGAGAAATCTGCATTAATTCTGAAGGATTTTCCTTTATTTGTATAGTCAGTTTTTCTCTCTTGTAGTTTTTGGTACACTTTATTTTTTCTTTGTACTTGGTTCTCTAACTATCAGATACTTTAGGGATTCTTTTCTGATCTTATTGATTATGTGTTCTTTGTGATTCTTGTATCCGTAATGTGTGTTTGCTTTATTTGGAGAAGTTTTTTTTCTGTGTTTTTGCTGAAGATCTGGTCTATGGACTTGGGATTAGTCTCTCTTCTTTATGCACATAATTTCAAGGTTAAGTTATTTTACTTATGGTGTTTCATATTTTCTGTCTATCCTTTTACTTTTTAAAAATTTCCTCATTATTTGCTCATTTGATCCAGACCCTTTACTTCACATTAAGTCCCGATGATCTCTCTTTTTCTATATTCATTCTTTTTGAAAGACTTGCCTTATAGTTTTCTTTTTGAGCTATTGAGTTTTCAATTTCATCGTTATAGTATACATATATGGTATCATTTTCAATTTCATCTTTACATAGCCTGAGTCAAGTTCAATATTTCTATCTCCTCTTTGAATTCTGTTCTTAAGCCCTAGATTGTTTTTGTCATTTTCATCAAACTTACTTTTGTATTTTTCTTTGCTATCACCCAGGCATTTATTCTCCTTATGTTCTTTCTCCTTAATTTCCTTGTTGTATGAATTTCTGTATCTTTGTCCCAAATAAGTGGCTTTTGGATGAAGAAGAATGAGTCGTCAAAAGATGGAGGCAACGAAATATCCTAGAAGAGAGTTCTCAGTGCAAACTCGGGCATAGTTTTAAAACCAATAGATTATGCTTGGGAAGTGCATGTCAGACATGAGGTTCTGAATTTGAGACATAACAGGGAATGGCAGTTTAAGCATTACTATCTAAACATGAAGGTATTTACTATGTTATGATTTGTTGTTTTTCAATGTGCATTTTCTCTAGAGAATTGTCCTAAAAAGGAAAAGAATAAATGATGACATTAAAGAAAAAATCATTTTATCTATTTCTGTGTGCCTTCTTATATTGTTTGAAGTCTCTGATGTCATTTATGATTGTTCTTTTAAGTTCTGGGTTATGAGGTTCATCTAGATAATTTTCATTGGCAACCTTTTCTATAGGATTGGTTGGTTTTAGAGAGAAGATACTGGTCTAGTTTTAGATATTGTTGGTATTTTATGATGATGTCTAAGTATATAGCTTCCTTTAATAGTTCTAAGTCTAATCTAGACTGAGCTGGTTCAGGTAGAAGAGAGGTTGTGTGGGCAGACTAGGCCTACAGGTTGGAGATGACTTGGGTAAAGAAATCAGGTAGACATATGGAGCCTGACTGATGTACAGGATGTGATTCCCCTGGTGCAAAGATACGTACGTCTGTGTGAATAGACTGAATGTTGTGTTAAAAGAACCTATGTGTTGGGGGAAATATAGGGGATGTTTAGGCAGAAGCTTTAAAACTATCTTGAAACAGAGAGTAGAGGCCAGATTTGATTGGGACACTAGATGTCCAGACTATATCTCACAGATGGGGAGAAGACATGAACAGGACATCTGAACAACTTAACAGGTATTTTTTTGTTGTTGTTAATGTATGATTCAGGCAGGTCTAGCCCCCTGTGGGAAGGGCTCCCACTGAGCTGATGGTCCTGGGCTGTATAAAGAAACAAGATGAGAAAACCGTGAGGAACAAGCCACTAAGCAGCATTTCTCGAGGGTCACTGCTTTACGTCCTGCCTCCAGGTTCCTGTCTATACTTGGTGTCTTAGTTTCTCTTGATGATGATTACAAACTGTAAGATGAAATAAATGTCTTTTCTCTCTGGAATGGTTTTATAGTGTTTTATCACAGCAACAGAAAGCAAGTGAACATATCAATCATGATTTCATCAGGAAAGAGGATGAAGTACCAAACACATCTACCCACATTATTTATTTAAATTTAATATTAATTTTTTGTTAATTTTCAGAATTGCATCCATGTATACAATTAAACATGACTGTATCCAATCCCATTGATCCTACCGAGATGATGTCTTAATCTGTTTTGTATGTGTTCCTCCTAACTTCAATATTCTTGTTTTTTATATTACAACTAATCATGTCCATATGTGAATGGGTATGGGGCCATTTCATGGAGCATTGAAAACATGCCAAAAGCCACACACTCAAAATGAATGATTCTCCATCCTCCAAAAACTACCAGTATCTCCTCCGAACTGGATTAGGTATCTAGAAATCATCTGCCCCATCTACACTAGGATTTTGGCTTTCTTGATCTTGTGTAGGTCTGCGAAGACAAGTACAGCTGCTGTAAGGTCATGATTTTTACAGCCGTGTCATGTACACAAGACAGCACCCTGTAATACTCTCCCCTGTAACATTCGCTCTGCTTTCTCCTTCTTGCTCTTATTGGAAACTTGTTGGTAGTGGTGGGTTTAAGATAATTGTACTGTTTTAAGATTGAGAATTCAGTCTTTTATGCTTAATACGTTGAGAACTTCTTCATTGACGTCTGTTCACTGCAAAATAAGCTTTTATGATTAAAGTTGACATCAGCATAGCTCTATTGGTATGCACATATAAAATATGAAGGCAAGATGATGGAATGATCATTTGTAAGATAGCATTACCAAGTACTGCCTTGAATCAAACACAAAACGAACATGAAACTCCATTCTGAGGAGCAAGTATTCAATTTAATTAGAAAGTGCTTAATTACTCCATAATAAGCTTGCAAATATTGTATCACCAGACGTATCTTACTTGTAAGGTTAAGTATTTTAGATACTAGGTCAAAATTGGGTAAGACCATTAATGTCTTTTCTCCACAAATCAGTTTGAGAGCACCTTTTATCATTATGAAATCTAGGCAGTAGGGAAAAAGTTTGGTGGTTGATTTGAGATTGATTTCTTGATGTCATTTAGCTAAAGGTCACAGTATTTTTAGAAGTATCATCTTACCATGGGTATAGTGGCTAAAGAACGTGGCAGGTTAAGCAAAATTAAGAATGTGTAAAAAATTCTCTTGGAGATCCACTGCTTTGCTAATTTCAAAGTTGATAGTATTCATAACATTTATATACTTAGGAATATGTAATAATGTACATATATAACAAAATATGTATATATAACATAATACATATATATCATGCATATCTGTTGGTGCCAAGGGAGTGTTGGGGCCAAGGATGGCGGTAATTGATAAATCCAGGCAATTGTAATTTATACAATTTTAATAGAAAAATCCAACTCACGAATCCAAAGTTCCCGCGCAGCACAGGAAACCGGAAACCGGGGAGCAATCGCAGAGAGCTTGCAGCTTCTGCGCTCTCCCTTTATCAGTAGAAACTTCGCCCCAGGCAACCCCGCCCAAAACGGGCAGGGCCTATCCCTACATCTCCCCCTTTTTGTCTAAATAAGGCAGAACTGAACCAAATATAACTATAAACAATAATAACAAATAATAAATATAACAAACATTATTGAGAACAAAAGTTTTACCAGACATTCTATCTAAAGGAGTCTAAATAATGTAGTGAGTAATTACAATTATATAATCTTCAACTCCGTCAAAGATCTGAGAAG
>JABTXL010009123.1:0-10465 GCA_025134845.1 Neodon shergylaensis | reverse complement strand
CTTATCTAAAACTGCAGACACTAACTGATGGAAATCATAGGGGGTAGCTCTAGCATTAGAAGCCCAAGTCCTTATCATTTCCTTTACATATGCATTGTGCAAGCCAAAATTAACAATACCCTGCTTAATTTCTTTTAGATCATTCATTGCTATTGGCGTCCATCTAGCTTCTCTGACTCCCTTTGAGCCTTTAGAAGTTGACGCTTTGTCAGAATTAAGTATAGGGTATGCCGCTAAAACCCTGGGTAAGCCAGTTCTAATAGCTGGTGTTGTCATTGTATCCTGTCCTTGTGCCTTATTACTCTGTTCACCAGCTCCAATAATTTCTTCAAGAACTTCAAGTCTTTTTATTATTGTCTTTATTATTGCCTCTTTTGAATCCTGAATCTCCTGACCTGCATGAGTTTCTAGTAAAGATAGTATGGTTCTTGGGAGTGCCATATTCTTCCTAAATGATAGAATATGCAAAAGAATACTGAAACTTAGTAACCAGTAAATTAAGTTATCCTCATAGTCATATAAACGTTGCATGATATATCCCATTGTATTGGCAGCCAAAACAGTAAAATTCATGTTGGAAACAAAAACTGCCATATTACCTGTTATCCAGCAGGTGGCGCTGTTGCCAAGTCGTGAAGAAAATGGGGTCGCCTAGTATGCTAAAAACTGGGAAATGCAAGTTGTTCAACAAAGTAAATGTAATTAAATCAATTCCGTACACGGAACCATAAACCCAGAATCCAGGGGTAGAGAAGAGTAACCCAGAAGCCGTGTATGCCTCCACGTGACAGAGTCAACCTGAGGGGTTGTAGCTTTCGGCAACCACGTGCTCTGGTTCGCACTGCTTAAGAGCTGTACTTGCAATGGAGATTTAAAAAAACGACTCAGAAAAGAGCAAACCACGCAGACAGAGACTACGCGGGCCTGTGGAGTTTAAATCCACATAGAGAGGCAGATGATAGGGTGCATGGGAACTTGAAGTCAACATGAGGTGTCTAAAGGGAAAATATAAAGAACTGCAGCAAGAAAAGCCAGTGCGTGATAATTTATATTAAACTGCTGGCTCCACGCACAAGGCACAGGCTACAAGGCTACCGCAAGGCACAGGCCACAAGGCCGCCAGCCGCGGCTGAGGAAGGGAGGGCTTGCGCCAAGACGAACTCGCGGCCGGCAGCCGAGCGAGGGGAAGGAGAGGTCCTAAGAGCCACGTTCGGGCGCCAGATGAAGGCGTAAGTCACGAACAATGCCACACCAGTTAATAATTATGATTAATAGGGTGGTATTTATTTAAAGGGGAAAAAACTTACAGATCACCGTCTGAGCAACCAGGAAGGGAGTCTAGTCGCCGGCGGAGCAGGAAGTGAAGAGAGCGAATGGAGGGAAGTAGTAACTTTTTAAAAGGGGGAGAGACCACGCCCCAAATGGCTGGTATTTCAGCAGCTATTGGTTGGAGGAGCGGAAGGACCCCCCGCAACAACAGAGAAAAGGCACACTGTTCTCACTTCTAACAATAATGTGACATATCTGTAATAACAGATTCTCTTTTCAGAGAAACACATGTGCGTTTCTCACAAAAGCATTTCATGGAATTAAAACACTTTCAAAAGAACGTGATTATCTTACAAAGTAAAGCTTCTACAGAAAAAAACACTGCTCTCATTTCTAATCATGCTTTGACATATCCCAAACAAAGTCTACTCTTTACAGTGCAACACTAGTGTGGTTCTCACGAAACCATTTCGTGAAATTCATCCACTTTCAAAAGAACATGATTATCTTCCAAAAGAAAGCTTCTACAGAGAAACAATACTGTTAAATATCTGTAACAACTGATTCTCTTTTCAGAGGATCACATGTTCGTTTCTCACAAAAGCATTCTATGAAATTAAAACACTTTCAAAAGAACGTGATTATCTTTCAAAGTAAAGCTTCTACAGAGAAAAGGAACACTGCTCTCATTTTTAACCATGTTTTCACATATCCCAAACAACGTCTACTCTTTACAGTGAAACACTCATGTGGTTCTCATGAAAGCATTTCTTGAAATTCATACACTTTCAAAAGAACGTGATCATCTTTCAAAGTAAAGCTTCTACAGAGAAAAGACACACTGGTCTCATTTCTAACATGCTTTGACTTATCCCAAACAACGTCCACTCTTTAAAGTGAAACACTCCAGTGGTTCTCACGAAAGCATTTCTTGAAATTCATAAACTTTCAAAAGAATGTGATTGCCTTTCAAAGTAAAGCTTCTACAGAGAAAAGGTACACTGTTCTCACTTCTAGCAATACTGTGGCATATCTCTAACAACTGATTCTCTTTTCAGAGAAACACATGTGCGTTTCTCACAAAAGCATTTCATGGAATTAAGACACTTTCAAAAGAACGTGAATATCTGTCAAAGTAAAGCTTCTACAGAGAAAAGCCACACTGTTCTCACTTCTAACAATACTGTTACATATCTGTAACAACTGATTCTCTTTACAGAGAAACACATGTGCATTTCTCACAAAAGCATTTCATAGAATTATACCACTTTCAAAAGAACATGATTATCTTTCAAAGTAAAGCTTCTACCGAGAAAAGGAACACTGCTCTCATTTTTAACCATGTTTTGACATATCACAAACAACGTGTACTCTTTACAGTGAAACACTCGTGTGGTTCTCATGAAAGCATTTCTTGAAATTCATACACTTTCAAAAGAACGTGATTATCTTTCAAAGTAAAGCTTCAACAGAGAAAAGATACACTGTTCTCACTTCTAGCAATACTGTTACATATCTGTAACAACTGATTCTCTTTACAGAGAAACACATGTACGTTTCTCACAAAAGCATTTCATGGAAATAAAACACTTTCAAAAGAACGTGATTATCTTTCAAAGTAAAGCTTCTACAGAGAAAAGCCACCCTGTTCTCATGTCTAACAATACTGTTACATATCTGTAACAACTGATTCTCTTTACAGAGAAACACATGTGCGTTTCTCACAAAAGCATTTCATAGAATTATAACACTTTCAAAAGAACATGATTATCTTTTAAAGTAAAACTTCTACTGAGAAAAGGCACACTGTTCTTACTTCTAACAATAGTGTGACATATCTGTAACAACAAATTCTCTTTTCAGAGAAACATATGTCCGTTTCTCACAAAAGCATTTCATGGAATTAAAACACTTTCAAAAGAACGTGATTATCTTTCAAAGTGAAGCTTCTACAGAGAAAAGGCACACTGTTCTCTCTTCTAGCAATACTGTAACATATCTCTAACAACTGATTCTCTTTTCAGAGAAACACATGTGCGTTTCTCACAAAAGCATTTCATGGAATTAAGACACTTTCAAAAGAACATGATTATCTTTCAAAGTAAAGCTTCTACAGAGAAAAGCCACACTGTTCTCACATCTAACAATACTGTTACATATCTGTAACAACTGATTCTCTTTACGGAGAAACACATGTGCATTTCTCACAAAAGCATTTCATGGATTTCATACACTTTCAAATAAACATGATTATCTTTCAAAGTAAAGCTTCTACCGAGAAAAGGAACACTGCTCTCATTTTTAACCATGTTTTGACATATCACAAACAACGTCTACTCTTTACAGTGAAACACTCGTGTGGTTCTCATGAAAGCATTTCTTGAAATTCATACTCTTTCAAAAGAACGTGATTATCTTTCAAAGTAAAGCTTCTACAGAAAAAAGGAACACTGTTCTCATTTCTAACATGCTTTTACTTATCCCAAACAACGTCTACTCTTTAAAGTGAAACACTGCAGTGGTTCTCATGAAAGCATTTCTTGAAATTCATAAACTTTCAAAAGAACGTGATTATCTTTCAAAGTAAAGCTTCTACAGAGAAAAGGTACATTGTTCTCACTTCTAGCAATACTGTGGCATATCTCTAACAACTGATTCTCTTTTCAGAGAAACACATGTGCGTTTCTCACAAAAGCATTTCATGGAATTAAAACACTTTCAAAAGAACGTGATTATCTTTCAAAGTAAAGCTTCTACAGAGAAAAGGCACACTGTTCTCACTACTAGGAATACTGTGACATATCTCTAACAACTGATTTTCTTTTCAGAGAAACACATGTGTGTTTCTCACAAAAGCATTTCATTGAATTAAAACACTTTCAAAAGTACGTGATTATCTTACAAAGTAAAGCTTCTACAGAAAAAAAACACTGCTCTCATTTCTAATCATGCTTTGACATATCCCAAACAAAGTCTACTCTTTACAGTGAAACACTCGTGTGGTTCTCACGAAAGCAATTCTTGAAATTCATACACTTTCAAAAGAACGTGATTATCTTTCTTTTTTTTATTGAGAAAAAGAAAAAAGTTTCCATCTCCCCCAGCCTCCCATTTCCCTCCCCCTCCTCCCACCCTTCTCCCCCTCCCCCCACTCCTCTCACCCTCCCTCTCCAGTCCAAAGAGTAGTCAGGGTTACCTTCCCTGTGGAAAGTCCAAGGTCCTCCCACCTCCGTCCATGTCTAGGAAGGCGAACATCCAAACTGGCTAGGCTCCCACAAAGCCAGAACTTGAAGTAGGATCAAAACCCAGGGCCATTGTCCTTGGCTTCTCATCAGCCCCCATTGTTCGCAATGTTCAGAGAGTCCTGTTTTATCCCATGCTTCTTCCGTCACAGTCCAGCTGGCCTTGGTGAGCTCCCAATAGATCAGCCACACTGTCTCAGTGGTTGGGCGCACCCCTCGTGGTCCTGACTTCCTTGCTCATGTTCTCCCTCCTTCCGCTCCTCATTGGGAACATGGGAGCTCAGTCCGGTGCTCCTGTGTGGGTTACTGTGACTATTTCCATCCATAACCTGATGAAGGTTCTATGGTGATATGCAAGATAATCATCAGTATGGCTATAGGAAAGAGTCATTTCAGGTGCCCTATCCTCAGCTGCCCAAGGAACTAACTGGGGACCTCGTCTTGGGCTCCTGGGAGCCACTCTAGGTTCAAGTCTCTTGCCAACCCCAAGGTGACTCCCTTAACTAGAATTGTTCTTCCGTGCTCCCCTATCCAACCTTCCTTTATCCCAATCCTCCTGTTTCCCCAAGTTTCCCTCATCCTTCCCTTCTCACTTTTCTCTCCCCTTCCCCTGATACTCCCATCCTCCGCCCCCAAGATCCCAAACTTTCTCCCCAGCAATTTTGTCTACTTCCCTTAGTCAAGAGAATAATTATATGTTTTTCCTTGGGTTCACCTTCTAATTTAGCTTCTTTAGGTTCAACAATTACATACTCCGTGACCATTATTTATGGCTAGAAACGAATTATGAGTGAGTACATTCCATGTTCATCTTTTTTGGGTCTGGGATACCTCACTCAGGATAGTGTTTTCTATTTCCATCCATTTGCATGCAAAATTCGAGAAGTCATTGTTTGAATAAATGGGACCAACTAAAACTGAGAAGCTTCTATAAAGCAAAAGACACTGTCACTAAGACAGAAAGACAACCTATTGACTGGGAGAAGATCTTCACCAACCCTGCAACAGACAAAGGCCTGATCTCCAAAATTTATAGAGAACTCAAGAAACTAGACTTCAAAATGCTAATTAACCCAATTAAAAAATGGTGTACTGAACTGAATAGAGAATTCTCAACAGAAGAAGTTCAAATGACCAAAAGACACTTAAGGTCATTCTCAACCTCCTTAGTGATTAGGGAGATGCAAATCAAAACAACTTTGAGATATCATCTTACACTTGTCAGAATGGCTAAAATCAAAAACACCAATGATAGCCTTTGCTGGAGAGGTTGTGGAGAAAGGGGTACCCTCATACATTGCTGGTGGGAATGCAATCTTTTGCAACCACTTTGGAAATCAGGGTTTGGGTTTCTCAGGAAATTCGGGATCAACCTACCCCTGGACCCAGCAATACCACTCTTGGGAATATACCCAAGAGATGCCCTATCACATGACAAAAGCATTTGTTCAACTATGTTCATAGCAGTATTATTTGTAATAGCCAGAACCTGGAAACAACCTAGATGCCCTTCAATGGAAGAATGGATGCAGAAAGTGTGGAATATATACACATTAGAGTACGACGCTGTGGTAAAAAACAATGACTTCTCGAATTTTGCATGCAAATGGATGGAAATAGATTATCTTTCAAAATAAAGCTTCTACAGAGAAACAATACTGTTACATATCTGTAACAACTGATTTTCTTTTCAGAGGATCACATGTTCGTTTCTCAAAAAAGCATTCTATGTAATTAAAATACTTTCAAAAGAACGTGATTATCTTTCAAAGTGAAGCTTCTACAGAGAAAAGGAACGCTGCTCTCATTTTTAACCATGTTTTGACATATCCCAAACAAGGTCTACTCTTACAGTGAAACACTCGTGTGGTCCTCATGAAAGCATTTCATGGAATTAAAACACTTTCAAAAGAACGTGATTATTTTTCAAAGTAAAGCTTCTACAGAGAAAAGCCACACTGTTCTCACTTCTAACAATACTGATACATATCTGTAACAACTGATTCTCTTTACAGAGAAACACATGTGCGTTTCTCACAAAAGAATTTCATGGAATTAAAACACTTTCAAAAGAACGTGATTATCTTTCAAAGTAAAGCTTCTACAGAGAAAAGGAACACTGTTCTCATTTTAACCATGTTTCGACATATCACAAACGTCTACTCTTTACAGTGAAACACTCATGTGGTTCTCACGAGAGCATTTGTTGAAATTCATACACTTTCAAAAGAACGTGATTTTCTTTCAAAGTAAAGCCTCTACAGAGAAAAGGCACACTGTTCTCACTTCTAGCAATACTGTGACATATCTCTAACAACTGATTCTCTTTTCAGAGAAACACATGTGCGTTTCTCACAAAAGCATTTCATGGAATTAAAACACTTTCAAAAAACGATATTATCTTTCAAAGTAAAGCTTCTACAGAAAAAAAAACTGCTCTCATTTCTAAACATGCTTTGACATATCCCAATCAACGTCTACTCTTTACAGTGAAACACTCATGTGGTTCTCAGGAAAGCATTTCTTGAAATTTATACACTTTTAAAAGAACGTGATTATCTATCAAAGTTAAGCTTCTACAGAGAAAAGGAACACTTCTCTCATTTCTAACCATGCTTTGACATATCCTAAACAACGTACAGTGAAACACTCGTGTGGTTCTCACCAAAGCATTTCTTGAAATTCATACCCTTTCCAAAGAACGTGATTAGCTTTCAAAGTAAAGCTTCTACAGAGAAAAGGCACATTGTTCTCACTTCTAGCAATACTGTGAAATATCTCTAACAACTGATTATCTTTTCAGAGAAACACATGTGCGTTTCTCACAAAAGCATTTCATGGGGTTAAAACACTTTAAAAGAACGTATTTATCTTTCAAATTAAAGCTTCTATAGAGAAAAGGCACACTGTTTTCTCTTCTAGCAATACTGTGAAATATATCTAACAACTGATTCTCTTTTCTGAGATACACATGTGCGTTTCTTACAAAAGCAATTCATGGAATTAAAACACTTTCAAAAGAAGGTGATTACCTTTCAAAGTAAAGCTTCTACAGAGAAAAGGCACACAGTTTTCACTTCTAACAATACTGTGACATAGCTGTAACAATAGATTCTCTTTTCAGAGAAACACCTGTTCGTTTCTCACAAAAGCATTTCAGGGAATTAAAACACTTTAAAAACGTGATCATCTTTCAAAGTAAAGCTTCTACAGAGAAAAGACATACTCTTCTCACTTCCAAAAATACTGTGAAATATCTGTAATAACAGATTCTCTTTTCATAGAAACACATGTGTGTTTCTCACAAAAGCATTACATGGAATTAAAACACTTTCAAAAGAACGTGATTATCTTTCAAAGTAAAGCTTGTACAGAGCAAAGGCACACTATTCTCCTTTCTAACAATACAGTGACATATCTCTTAAAACTGTTTCTCTTTTCAGAGAAACACATGTGCGTTTCTCACAAAAGCATTACATGGAATAAAAACACTTTCAAAAGAATGTGATTATCTTTCAAAGTAAAGCTTCTACAGAGAAAAGGAACACTGCTCTCATTTCTAACCATGCTTTGATATATCCCAAACAACTTCTACTCTTTACAGTGAAACACTAGTGTGGTTCTCACGAATGCATTTCTTGAAATTCTTACACTTTCAACAGAACGTGATTATCTTTCAAAGTAAAGCTTCTATAGAGAAAAGGCACACTGTTTCTCTTCTAAAAATACTGTGACATATCTCTAACCACTGATTCTCTTTTCAGAGCAACAAATGTGCGTTTCTCACAAAAGCATTTCATGGAATTAAAACACTTTCAAATGAACGTCATCATCTTTCAAAGTAAAGCTTCTACAGAGAAAAGGAACACTGCTCTCATTTCTAACCATGCTTTGACATATCCCAAACACCATCTACTTTTTTCTGTGAAACACTCGTGTGGTTCTAAGGAAAGCATTTCTTGAAATTCATTCACTTTCAAAAGAAAGTGATTATCTTTCAAAGTAAACTTCTAAAGAGAAAAGGAACACTGCTCTCATTTCTAACCATGCTTTAACATATCCCAAACAAGGTCTACTCTTTACAATGAAACACTCGTGTGGTTCTCATGAAAGCATTTCTTGAAATTTATACACTTTCGAAATAACGTGTTTATCTTTCAAAGTAAAGGTTTTACAGATAAAAGTCACACTGTTCTCACTTCTAGCAATACTGTGACATATCTCTAACAACTGATTCTCTTTTCAGAGAAACACATGTGCGTTTCTCACAAAAGCATTTCATGGAATTAAAACACGTTCAAAAGAACGTGATTATCTTTCAAAGTAAAGCTTCTGCAGAAAAAAGGCACACTGTTCTTGTTTCTAATAATAGTGTGACATATCTCTAACAACTGATTCTCTTTTCTGAGAAACACATGTGCATTTCTTAAAAAAGCATTTCATGGAATTTAAACACGTTAAAAGAACGTGTTTATCTTTAAAAGTAAAGATTCTACAGAGAAAAGGAACACTGCTCTCATTTTAAACCATGTTTTGACATATCCCAAACAACGTCTACTCCTTACAGTGAAACACTCTGTGGTTCTCACGAAAGCATTTCTTGAAATTCATTCACTTTCAAAAGAACGTGATTATCTTTCAAATTAAAGCTTCTACAGAGAAAAGGCACACTGTTCTCTCTTCTAACAATACTGTGACATATCTGTAACAACAGATTCTCTTTACGAGAAACACATGTGCGTTTCTCACAAAAGCATTTCATGGAATTAAAACACTTTCAAAACAAGGTGATTATCTTTCAAAGTAAAGCTTCTACAGAAAAATAGAACACTGCTCTCATTATTTACCATGCTTTGACACATCCCAAACAATGTCTACCCTTTACAATGAAACACTAGTGTTGTTCTCACTAAAGCATTTCTTGAAATTATGCACTTTCCAAAGAACGTGATTATCTGTAATAGTAGAGCTTCTACAGAGAAAGGGAACACTGTTCTCTCTTCTGACAATACATTGACATATCTCAAACAAGGGCTTTGCTTTCAATAAAAACACATGTGTGTTTCTCACAAAAACATTTGTTGAAATTCATACACTTTCAAAAAAACGTGATCATCTCTCAAATTAAAGCTTGTACAGAGAAAAGGAACATTGCTTTCACTTCTAACAATGCTGTGACATATCTGTAACAACTGATTCCCTTTTCAGAGAAATACATGTGGGTTTCTCACAAAAGCATTTCATGCAATTAAAAACACTTTCAAATAATGTGATTATCTTTCAAAATAATGCTTCTACAGAGAAAAGGAATACTGTTCTCAGTTGTAACAATACTGTGACAGATCGGTAACAACAGATTCGCATTTCCGAGATACACACGTGCGTTTCTCACTAAAGCATTTCATGGAATTAAAACACTTTAATAGAACGTGATTATCTTTCAAAGTAAAGTTTCTACAGAGAAAAGGAGACTGTTCTCACTTCTAACAATACTGTGACATATCTGTAACAACTGATTCTCTTTTCAGAGAAACACGTATGTTTTTCTCACAAAAGCATTTCATGGAATTAAAACACTTTCAAAAGAACGTGATTATCTTTCAAAATAAAGCTTCTACAGAGAAATGGAACACTGCTCTCATTTCTAACCATGCTTTGACATATCCCAAACAATGTCTACTCTTTACAGTGAAACACTCGTGTGGTTCTCACGAAAGCATTTCTTGAAATTCATACACTTTCAAAGAACGTGATTATCTTTCAAAGTAATGCTTCTACAGAGAAAAGACACACTGTTCTCACTTCTAACAATACTGTGTCCTATCTGTAACAACTGATTCCCTTTTCAGAGAAATACATGTGGGTTTCTCACAAAAGCATTTCATGCAATTAAAACACTTTCAAAAAACGTGATTATCTTTCAAAGTAAAGCTTCTACAGAGAAAAGGAACACT
>JABTXL010009122.1:11192719-11210629 GCA_025134845.1 Neodon shergylaensis | reverse complement strand
CTCAGTGGATAAGAGCATTGACTGTTGAGTTCAATAAGGGCCAGGGCTCTCCTCCCCCTCTCCCGCCCTCTCTCCCTCTCCCTCTCCTCTCGTCTCCTCCTTGCTGTGTTCACCCTGACTGGCATACACGGCGGTACTCAGCACGTGTCAAAACTGGTGGGGTCTAACTCTGATACCCTATCCCCCCCTTCAGCCTCACAGGGAGGGTGTGTCGCTCGGGGATCGGACTTTGGCACCTCCTCCAGGCTGGCAGGAGGCCGTGCTCTTCGGATCCCCTATCTCGGGCCTCTTGCCCAGCCGCGCGGCCTGCAAGCACCCACGCCCAGGGAGTGTCACTCCAGTCGGCGGGGCCTGGACGTCTCTGAAGAACAGTCCTGTCCGCTCCGGGCCAGGAATCGAGGGGACATCGGAGTCTCTTCACACGGCTCGAGGTGAGACTCGCGCGTGGGCCTCCAGCCCAGCAGGCGAGACGCGCGCGGGCCGTGGGGGAGCAAGCGGGTGCCAGCCCTTTAAGATTTACGCAATTCCGAAGTCTCAACAACTGGACTGAGGAGACGCGCCGCGATTGGTCTGTTTGGGTGTGACCGTCGCTTAGCAGCAGCGAATGAGAATTCAAGTCGTGCGCACGCGTACCGCATCCTACCTCCTGCAGCCCGGCCGCCGGTGACCTGCACCCGGCCGGGTGGGCTGCGGTGGCCGAGGCGGAGGTCGGCCGCGGGGCGAGGTGAGGCTGGCGGGACCAGAGGGCGTGGGGCGTGGAGAGGCGGGGCCGGGACTCAGGCCTCCAGGCTGCAGCTCGGGGCCGTAGGATCCGCCGAGGCCGGGCCCCTGCACCGCGCGTACCTGCTTGGATGCGCAGCCCGCTGTGCTGCTGCCCGGGGCGGGGCCGGGGCGTGTCTCGGGAGGGGCGGGGCGGCGGTTCTCCTTGGGTAAGCTGAGCTCTGGCCCTGGCCCTGGCTTTTGATAGCAAAGTTTCCTTAGCGGGCTGGTCTTGCAGGACTTGGTTTCTTCGAGGCCTGGTCACCCCTGCACTAACTTTCCTGGACTTGGACGCTATCCAAAGAACCTACAGAGCAGGGCGGGCGTCAAGCTTGCACAAAGCCAAAGCCGCGGAAGGAAGAGTGTTGCCACTGATGAAAGGAGTTGGTCCAGTTTGTGGCTTTGTGAGACAGGGTTCTACAGAGCGAGTTCCACGACCGTCAGGGTTACACAGAGAAACCCAAAACAAACATATTAGTTGACCTCTTTGTCCCTCTTACCCCATCCCCAAGCAACGTGGAGCCTAGAGGATTCCACGTTAGGTAATCAGGTCTCAGATCCTGTGGCTGAGTGTGAATCCATCACGGGTTCACAGTTCCCTTAGCATGCCTCCCTCAGAAGTGTGCCTATGGTGTGACTAAGTGTTTGTGTGCTAAACTTGGCTTGTTTTGCCAGTTGAAGTTTGCATTTTGCACCCCCTGTGCCAGCCTGTTAGGGGGACTTGGGGGACGGTAAAGAGTAAACCAGAGAGGAAGTGACAGTGAAGATGGCGTTTGGTGTAGGCAGAGTCTGTGGGTACAGCAGGAAGAACCTGATGCTTGACAGTTGCCAACAGGTTTCTCTGTGTAGCCCTGGCTGTCCTGGAACTCAGATCCACCCGCCTCTACCTCCTGAGTGTTGGGATTAAAGGCGTGCGCCACCACACCCAGTTTGTTGCTCCCTTTTTTATCTAACAGTGTGTTGTGGAGTGAGTGCCCTGTGGTGTGTTTAGCTGTTACCATCTGCAGGCTGTCTTCAGTTCTAGTTCTCTGTCAGGGCAAACAAAGCTTTACCCAGGGCTGTGTAGTTCTCCTTCTCCTTCTCTGGGTTAAGTTCTAGGCGTGGCATTGTAGTAATTTGTCATTTCTTTTATTAACTTAATTACATTGGTTCCTATTTTATTCTGTTCTTCCTTCTGCCTGGACTTTTTGTTTTTTTTTCGAGACAGGGTTTCTCTGTAGCTTTGGATCCTGTCCTGGAACTCACTCTTGTAGACCAGGTTGGCCTTGAACTCACAGAGATCCATCTGCCTCTGCCTCCCGAGTACTGGGATTAAAGGTGTGCGCCACCACCACCGGCCTGCCTGTGCTTTTTAAAATTTATTTTTAATTTAAATTTTTTTAAGGTAGTGTTCAACTGTATATCTATCCATGGATATCTTGAAACTTGCTTTGTAAACCAGGATGGCCTTGAACTCACAGAGATACCCTTGCCCCTGAGTGATGGAATTAAAAGTGTAGGCTACCATGGCCGTATGATTTTTAATCTATACTATTTCTGTCTTTATCCTTTATGGCTTTTCCCCTCTAGTTGAGCTATGAACAGGCATTTACCAATGTGTGTGCGTGTGTGTGTATTTAGAGAGAGAAATTGTCACAGTCGCCTGATAAAAGTCTTTTATTATTTCAAGTTAAGTGTAGAAACTTTGCTGTGGCTCTGGGGATTGAACCTGGGTTCCTCTGTTGGAGCAGCCAGTGCTCTAACCACAAGACATCTCTCCGGCCTCCAGACTAGCTTTTAGTGCAAGGCTCTCCTGGCTTTCCTGATTCTGATTAAGTTAAGGAAGCAGGTTTTGTTGTAGTGGTGATGGGATCGTGTTACCTGTGCTCTCTCCTCAGTGGCTGCTCTGAGTTGCTGGTTCCTCCGCCACCAGGTCTGAGATGAGGGTCCCATGACCCTGCCCTTGGCTTCCTTGCCTCCTTTTTAACCTCTTTATGACTGTCATACAGCTGAGGCCCGGGGTTTTATTTGCACTTAGTAGGGCCTGGGAAAGTCCTACCCTGCACTTCCAGGAGCAGTCCAGCCACATCTACCCTTGATCTCGTCTTTTCTATTCTGAGTTTGGGAGGCAGGGTTTCACTTTGTAGCCCAAGCGGGATTTGAACTCAGGCTCCTCCTTTAGCCCCCAGAGTGCAGGGACAATTCCCGGCATGCCCTCTTATTCAGGTATAGACTGCCTCGTGATAGCTCATGCCCCAAGTTCACAAGCGTGAATGGCCGCAGAGGTCAGCCCTCCCTGTATTACAGGACTCTCTCCATCTTCTGAAGCATTTAATTGTTTGCCGTGCCGCCAGGGACTTTATGCTTATGAGATGAATGTTCTATCGCTGAGTCTTCCCACCCCAAGATGCATCTTCCCACCCCAAGGTGCGCGTTACTAAAGGAAAGCAGTGTTGAAAGTGCTGTCTCCATTTTTTAAATTTTTCCTCAGCCCCTCCCCCCAGGCGTCTGTCACCGTAGTCAAGCAGACAAAGGTGACATATTCCTAATGCCACCTCTGTTCAAGCACCAGATATTTTGAAGGATTTAAAGGTTCAGTTCCTGGCAGCTCTCACAGAACTGGACAAAGCTGAAGTCAGTTAGAACTTTTATTTACTTTATGGAGGAGAAGCAGGTTTGGTCAGTAAAAGTCTTCCGGTGACGGTGAGGTCTTCTGGGTCTTTCTGGGAGCGGCCAAACTGGTTCTCAGGATCACTGTCCCCTGGAAATGACACCCGTTTCCTCCTTGCAGCCTTAACAGGTGACTCACATATTGTAGTTTTTGTTTTTTTTTTTTTTTGGTATTTTTCTCATTTTTCAAGACAGTTTCTCTATAGCTCTGGCTGCTCTGGAACTCACAAAGATCCGCCTGCCTCTGCCTCCCGAGTACTGGGATTAAAGGTGTGTGCCACACTGCCCAGCTGGTAGATGTTTTACCTTGGAGTGCTTGGGGCTTGTCTTAACTCTTCTGGCATATTTTTTATTTATTGTCCTTTTTCATTTTATTCTTTTCTTCACGTCAGACAAGGCCATACAGACCATACGAGGCCCTTGTTTGGAGTTAGTGTTTTGAACCCCAGGCCTGTTCTGCTCTCAAACTGATCTTTTGTTCTTCCTCTGTCTCAGCTAGGACTTTGCCAGAATGTTTTTAGAAGTCGGTCTTGCAAAAGCAAAAGCATGGTAGATAGTACTGTTGACCTCCTGCACTCAGTGTTGACCTCCATGCTCACCCAGTGCTCTTCACAAAGCCTACAGTGCCCCCTGGTGGTTGCAGGAAATTTGAGGCACAGCTTTTTTTTTTAACAATCTACCCTAGGGGACATGCTAAACCAGGGAGATGAGAAAAGTCTGTCCAGCCTGGCAAGCCTGGAAGGTTTGGGGATATAATGGGGTTGAGATCTCCCTTGGTCTGTCTGTCTGTCTGTCTGTCTATGTGTGTGTGTGGGGGGGAGAGAGAGAGAGAGAGAGAGAGAGAGAGAGAGATTACCTGGCCCTGAGAAGGGCACAGGTGAATAGAAGCCATAGTGGTGTTGAAGTCAGGCTGTCTCCCTGGAGGAGTCCTGCTGGCGTACCCCCTAATGCCCGCTACATGGAGGGCCCGACAGGCAGGGGACAGAGAGGGACATGTAGCACAGAAAGACCAGCGGAAGATGTTTTGGCCACCTCATCAGTCAGTCCTGGTTTCAGGGCTGAATCATACACAAGTGTGCTGACCGGGTCCCATGCAGATGTCCAGGGGGGTCAGCCAGTAGACCAACCCCTGTTGGGCCGCGTGGCTGTGCTAACACCGGTTTCCTTCCAGCCTCAGAGGTACCTTTTCCTCATTTGCCAAAGGCACCACAAGGCCCAGATCTCTTTCCTTTTGTTTCTCAATGTGTTCACAGAGCATGACCAAATATTTAATATCTTCCCATGATGCAGTTCACTCTGTGTCATACAGCAGAAATTCCGGAGGCTGTGCTCTCAGCTCCCAGCTGCTTCTGCCCCTCCCTGGCACTGCTGCTGCCGTGCCCAGACGCCCCCACGTCCCCCCATTTCTTGTGTGGCAGTTGAACTGCTTAGGACTTCCTTCCCTGGGTGGCCTGACAAGTGCCGCTTGGGACAGGCACTTCCTGTCCCTTTAGGACCTTGAACTCTGCAGCCTACTTCCTGCTGTTGCTGCTGTTGCCCCTGAGTCCTGCTGGCCCGGCCTCTTCCTCCATCCTAGTGTGCTTTATCCCAGTAGGCTTAGTTCTGGGAAGGGGAGGCTTCAAAAAGAGGAGGAGGAGGGAAGAAAGCGAAGTGGGGAGAACCGGGAGTGGCACAGGGGAAATAATTTGCTATTCCAGTGTTGGGGTCCCTGGCGCCATCTCCTGCCTCACTGACAGGCGACCTTTCTTCCCTCAGGTGTCCTCATGACTTCTCTGGCGGACCATGCCCATGATCGTTTTTGCCAGCATAGTACGGGTGAGGGATGGGCTGCCCCTCTCAGCCTCCACTGACTTCTACTACGCCCAGGAGTTTCTGGAATGCAGGAGGCAGCTCAAGGCCTTAGCCCAGAGGCTGGCTCAGTATCCTGGCCGAGGTTCTGCAGAAAGCCGTGACTTCCATATCTAGTAAGTGAACACATTTGCTTCTCCAGGACGTCGGCAAAATTGGGGTCATTTTACCCACAGGCTGAGGTAACAAAGCAGTGTGGGTTGAAGGTTAAAGGTTAAAGGTATGGTCTCAGCAGTCAGGTGGTGTATGCTTGCAACAGAGTCAGGGAAGGAGTGGATGTCCATCCTCAGCACCACCATTCAGTGCCGTTGATCATCTGCTGTCTGTAGAGCATCCTTGGATGTGGGGAGACCCAGCTCCTCCCCAGGGGCACCCCTTTAGTCATCCCATTTTTTACTTAGCTACAACAGAAGGAAGAAGACTAGAAGCTACGTTAAAATGCTGGGGAGGGAAAAGTGGAGGAGCCCAGACACAAGAATTCCCCAAGCCCTGTCCTTAGAGGGCAGCGGAGGATGGCCTTGACCATCCTTGACCCCGTTGGGGTGTGCAAGCACTCTGCCAACCAAGCCTCATCCCAGCACGGATTTTCCTGTGGCTGTTCCATGACGGGAACAGGGGAATGAAAGTGAGTGAGGGTGGGCCTCTCCTTTCAAAGAACTTAAAGTCTCATGAGGGAAGAAGAGAAACAGTTACGGAGTTAGTACAATAGGGAAAGCCCACGGTGGGTACCAGTGCCGATGACGACGGCAGAGGCTGTTGATGCTTTGTATCCTCACGACGTTCCTGCGGTTTCAGGGGCTTATGAGACACTTGGCAGGGTCAGGCAGGCCAGACAGGTCACATGCTTTGCCAAGGAGGAATTGAGGTCAAGCGACTTAAGGAAGCTTCAGCTAGTGAGCGCCGTGGAGCCAGGATTTGAAAGCAGCCAGTTGGGCCCCAGGGTTGTCGTGTGCATTCGGTCCTTTATTGTGTTGAGGAGCAAGGCAGGCTTGGAAACAGTCAAGTGGCTTGTTACAGACTGTACTTCTGCCTGCGGTTTTACCAGCTAGGTCTTTGCTTGCCAAGTCCCCTTTCTTCCCCTTTCATGATACTTAAAACTGGCCAGAGACGTTGGCATCCTTTTAGGTCTGTTTGGCCTCAGAATCATAAAAGCAGAAGGCTACAGAATCATAAAAACCATCGTCACTGGTACCCACCGTGGGCTTTCCCTATTGTACTAACTCCGTAACTGTTTCTCTTCTTCCCTCATGAGACTTTATGAGGGCAGGCGGAAGGGTAGTATCAGGCAGAGAGGACGGTGGCTGGAGGCCTGAGCTGCCCCCTTGAGGAGCGGACTCCTGGAGCTGCTGCCTCCGCTGCCCCGTCCCTGCGCTGCCTCTTCCCTGCGTCTTCTGCACGGCTCAGGAAGCTGTGCATCAGACAGGACTCCCTTTTCCTGAAGAAGTCCACGACCTCATAATTAAATCCAGGCTGCTTTGGCAACTCCTAAAAAACAGGACTATAAAATGTTCTGCTCTTGATTTTTCTCGTTTTGCTTGTTTTTATGATGCTGAGGTTGACCCCAACACCTGTGCACATTAGGTCAGTCACCCCAACTCACCTGCTTCTTCATAGTTTGCATTAAATATCCACCCTCATTGTCATGGAGGCAGCTTAGACGTTTTTCTTCTTTCTTCTTCTTTTTTTTAATCTCTCAAGACTGTTTATCTCTGTGGATCCCCGGCTGTCCTAGAACTTACTCTGTAGACCAGACTGGCTTCAAACTAGAGATTGCCAGCCTCTGCCTCCCGAGTGCTGGGATTACATGTGTGCACCTCCACTGTCTGGCAATCATTTCTTTTTTAAATTTGACTTATTATGTTGTATATATGCATGTGTGCACACATATATGTATACAGAAATGTGGTTATTCAGATACCATAGCATTCATAGGGAGGTCCATCTCTCACTGTGTTAAGGTCAGGTCATACATGCATAGGGAGGTCCATCCCCCACCTTGTTAAGGTCAGGCCTCCCTTGTTCTAGGCTAGCTGGCCTGCAAGCGTCTAAGCAATTCTGGCACCAGTTCCCATTTTGTCCTGGGAGTGCTCGGGTTACAGATGCACGCCTCCACGTGGATTCTGGGGATTTTTCGCGGTCGTCAGTCTCAGCAGTGTGCACCATTATTTGCCGACCCATCTTCCTAGCCTTAGTCTTTCCTTCAAGTTTTCTAAAATTTAGATTTGTTTGTTTAATTTTATGCGTATGACTGTTTTGCCTGAATGTATATGTGTGTACCGAGTCTGTACCTGTAATCCTAGTATTCAGGAGGCTGAGGCGGGAGGCTCATCAGTTAAAGGCTAACCTTGGCTACATAATTTGACCCAGCCTCGGCTACATAATTTGAAGCCAGCCTGAGTGACAGAGAGATCTTATCTTTAAAGAAGAGCAAAGTAAACATTAACCCAAGATGAGGTGGGGGTTTATTCTGTCTCCTGGCAGCTCAGCTGTCACCTTCTCTTACAGTTTCTCATCATCGGGGGACGTGGCCTGTATGGCCATCTGCTCACGCCAGTGCCCGGCAGCCATGGCCTTCTGCTTCCTGGAGACTCTGTGGTGGGACTTCATAGCTTCCTATGACGCCACATGCATTGGCCTGGCCTCCCGGCCCTACGCTTTTCTTGAGTTCGGTTTGTAACTGTCTTTGTCCTTTTCTTTCTCATATGATGTTATGTTTATAGAAACTGAAGTCTAGGTTTGGCCCCGGGAAAACCACAGGAGGTTCTACCATATGCTTTGATTTCATAGGAATTAAAGTGGTCTTGAAGCTTACCACGGTAGCTTTCTGTGTCTTCAGAGCCTGTGGGGAGATGGAGGAACGTTCTCCATAGGCTTCCGAAGCAAACCATAGTCTATAGAGTTCAGAGCTATGCTATATGAATCAGAGCTGTTATCTATGGATAGTAGATATCTGTAGATATCTGTTTACGGATGCTTTTCCTGAGACAGGATGTGTCCAGCAGTGTTTACTGTCTTACACTTGGAGACAGTTCTGTTGACACCAGTTCTGGGCAGATCTACCTGGGGAATTTTCTTCCATGGTAAGTCCGGAAGTGGAGGAAATGTTTCTAACTCCTCCACTTGATGTCATATTCCTGCAATATTTTTTTTTCTGCATTTTGTCAAAACATTCGGCTGCGACAGTTTGGAAATGAGACAGTTTTGGTCCTTCCTTCAGCAGGCTGACAAGGCTTTGGCAGAAGACAGGTTTGTGCCAGGCTCAGCCAGAAGGGCCTGTGTGGTTCCTAAGTCTACAGAACACAGCCTGGTAGTCACACCAGGCAGACCTCAGCTGTGGCTCCCTTGGTGTCAGTTAATTTAGAGAGGAGCGGAGCTGCATTCTTTCCCCGTTGTCTCTGTAGTTGCCTTCCTGCAAAGCAGCGAGCTGAGTCTGACCGGAGACCTTCCCTAGCGCTGTAGTCAGAGGCTGCTTGTTCATTCCTGGCCATCCAGACCTGAAATAATCACACAGAAACTGTATCAATTAAACAGTTTGGCCTATTAGCTCAGACTCCTTATTAACTAACTCTTACATCTTAAATTACCCGTTTCTATTATTCTGTGTATCACCACAAGGCTGTGGCTTACTGGGTTCTGGCGTCTCTCTGACTGCCTACTTTCTTCCAGCATTCTGTTCTGCCCCACCATAGGCCCAAGCAGCTGCTTCTTTTCATTAACCGATAAAAGCAACACATATACAGAAGGAGTTCCCACATCATAGCACTGTCATGACTCCTTAGTGTGTGGGAGCATGAGTCAGAGAGTAGTGGTGCTGGAATCATGCCTGTGTGTGATTGGGGCTTCCTAATGCATGCAAGGAAAACTTCAAAAACATGTCCGCCAGGCATGGTGGCACATACCTGTAATCCTAGCAGTTGGTCCCATCAGGAGTTTAAGGCCATCCTTGGCTATCTAGCAAATCTGAGGCCAGCCTGGACTGTATGAACCCCTTGGCTTAAAAAAACAAAACAAAACAAAACAGATAAAGTAATATGACTGAAAGATTCAAAACCAGTATTTCTTTCCTAGTTTGTTTTCTATTGCTGTGATAAACACTATGACCAACCCAAAGCACCTTGAGAAGAAAAGGGTTGTTTGGCTTACAGGGTGTGTATATGTATATACATATATATGTACATATATACATATATACTTCATGATATATGCATATATATTACGCACACACACATACACACACATATATGTCTTATATACATATCTTATGAAGGAAAGTCAGGGCAGGAACTCAAGGAGGGGACCTGGAGTAGGAACTGAAGCAGAGGCCATGGAGAGATGCTGCTTACAGGCTTGCACCCCACCCATGGCCAACATGTTCAGTCTGCATTTTTGTACAGCCCAGGCCCGCCTTCCCAGGGGTCGCACTGCCCGCAGCGGGCTCCTGCCCTCCCCCATCACAGGTTTGCCATTAGGGTCGTACTGCCCACAGTGGGCCCCTGCCCTGGTTTGCCATTATAGGCCAATCTCATGCAGGCGGTTTCTCATCTGGAAAGTTCCTCTTCCCAGATGGCTCCAGCTTATGCCGAGTAGGCCAACACAACCCGCACACCTTCCAACATGGCCTCCCAGCTTGTACTGTAGAGCCATGTTTATCTTCAGAAAGCTCTTGACATGAGACTGTCAGGGATTCCCATCCCCAACTCCCAGTTCAGTCCAGTGCCTCCTGCCCCCCTCGGGTAGCTGAGGTAGGTGATTTCTGCAGCCACACTTAATTACATGCTTTGAAGAAATGGATCAGATTAGTGTTAATGCGCAGCAGTCACCTGACCTCCCATAACTGACTCAGTTTGGAATCTGGCTGACTTGCCAGTTGCTTAGCAACAGGCGCTTTGCTCCCCGCATGCTGTCTTGGAGCTCCCATCTTGATGATGCTCACCTTGGGCCTCTCTCTCTCCGCAGACAGTGTCATTCAGAAAACAAAGTGGCATTTTAACCACATGAGTTCCTCCCAGATGAAGAGCGGCTTCGAAAAGATTCAGGAGGAGCTTGAGCTCCAGCCTCCAGCACTTCTGTCCCTGGAGGGCACAGACGTGGCCAATGGCGTGCTGAACGGCCACACCCCGGTGCACGCTGAGTCTGGTAAGTGCCTGATGTTCTCTGGTGCGAAAGGACGCATGTCAGGTAGAGTTCCCCCCACTCGAAAATGGTCTGGTTTGGTGGTAGCATGTTCAATATCTTGGGATATACTTGAATATAGACGAACCCTTTTTCCACATAGTTGTTATAAACTATTGTGAGAGTGGCCTGTATCAAGGAAGCAGTCTGATGACATTCTGGAGGGTCCAGGCCGTCTTGGCAGGCTGTGCATCACGGTGAAGTTCACAGGTTTTCATGCTGTGAGAATTACTGTGCTGGAAGCACCTTGTGGGACTCTGTGGTTTACCACATTACTAAGGCACTGGAAGCCTGTGTTGGGAAACCACAACCCTCTTGTTGGAGAAGGGGTGTAGGGACATTATCTATGTGCCATCTAAAAATTCTCAGTGGGGGCCAGTGCCTCCACCCCGGGCACCTGAGTGTGATGTCTGAAGACCACATGGTAGGAGGAGACTCCCTTCATTGTCCCCTGACCTTTGTCCTCTGACCTCTGCACACATGCCATGGTGTGTCCCCTGGAAGAGCTGTCTGCATTATAACAATCTAATTTTAAAAATTTCCATACTGAGCTCCTGGCTTGAAGTTTAAGTGGCATATTAAGTATATTTGGTTTGGGCTGAGTGTGTTTAAACCAATAGATTCCCAGGTTGGCTCGCCTGCCAGTCAGCTGGCTGCTCCTGTTTAGTGTTGGGAGAACTTGAAGAAGGAGGCTGGGTAATCAAGCCCAAGCTCTTCCCTTGCCACGAGTGACCACAGCGACCCCTTTGTAATGTATGTTTTGTTTTTTTTAAGCACTTAGAAAAGAGGAACAAATCCCCAAAGCGCCAAGTTACCCACCTGTCAGGACCTTTTCCTGCCTCACCTAATTGTCCCAAGGCTAGAGTCCTCACAGGTAGCATTTCTGTTCTAGTGGGAACTAACACACTAACGCTGGTCTTAGCTGGACTGTGGCTTCCAGGGCATGTGTTGTGTGTTATTTGCGGGGGAACTGTCAGGACCAGAAAGGATACTTAGGAAGGAGCACAGCAGGAGAAGGGACTAGGCAGCAGCTGTGAACCAGGTCTGTTTGAATGATGAGCATCGGGAGGGAGCAAGTCCATGTTCCCGTTATCATCCTGGCTACAGTTCTAGATGGAGCACCTCCTCTTCCTGGGTATCTTAGAATTACTGAGGTGTCTGCTGTGGATTTGTCTGGATGCCCACCTGACACTGAACATCGTCCTTATTGGGAATAGAGTGGAACAGTTTACAAACTGGAGAAGGTGGTGGAGGAAGTGCTTCTCGAGTCTGGACACTCCTGCCCCAGCATCTCAGCCTGGCCTGTGGGCATGCCGTTTGGGTGACTCTGTGTTGAGGTATCCCATGTCCTGCAGGATGCTTAGTAGTGCCACTGGCATTTGCCTGTCCTGGTGACAATTACAGGTGTCTCTGGACACCCCTCTGGGGGCAAGCCACTCCTGCTTAAAATAAAAAGGCAACTGAGTGCTTACAGATTTGCGTCTGACATGAAAAAGAGCTTTTTTTTTTTTCCTGGAAGGAGTTCACCTCCATTTCTGAGATCCATTCTGGCGTTCATTTCTGACTTGCCCCGCTAACTTCTGTTGCTTTTTAGATGCGTGCTTGTGGTTCTGTGCTTAGCATCATGGGTCTGTTAGCAGAGGTCTAGTTGGCTGGTTGGTATCCTGTCCCCTCGTGTTGCAGAGATACAGTTCTCATTGGATGCTCCTCTCTTTCCATTGTGAAGCCCTGAATCTGCGGATGGAGCCGGTGACGGCACTGGGCGTTCTCTCCCTCGTTCTCAACATCATGTGCGCTGCCCTGAACCTCATCCGCGGAGTTCACCTCGCAGAACACTCCTTACAGGTGGCCTTGGGGATCGAACCCAGGATTTTCTGACTGCCTCAGCATGCGCTGTTTATCCGGAGCTGCATCCCTAGCCCTGCTTCACGGTCCAGTGGGAAGACAAGTGACAGAAGCTGACCATGGGAGGCAGTCTATTGATCAGCTCACTGTGCAGTTAGCATTTTTGTTTGTTTGTGGTTGTTTTTGCTGTTTTGGTTTTTTGAGACAGGGTTTCTATGTGTAGCTATGGGTCTGTCCCAGTTCAGGCTGGCCTCAAACTCACAGAGATCCTCCTGCCTCAGCCTTCCCAGTGCTGGGATCAAAGGTGTGGGCCACCACCACCCGGCACAGTTAGGTTTTACGAATATCAAAAGTTCAAATAAAACATTTTAGAACTTTTAATCCATAAGCTGGATATGGCTATGCACCCCCTAATCCCAGCACTGGAGATGCGGAGGCAGGAAGATCAGAAACCCACACCCAATCTTCAGCTTAGGGTAGAGTTGAACAGATTTAGAAGGACCCCTTTGTGACTGACCTTGGGAGCTCTGGGATGTCGCTGTGAAGTAGACAGCTTGCCCGCGGGGACTTCGGGCTGCCTCCCAGTCCTTGGGAGGCAGGTTCCATCGTCAGCAGGGTGCAGGGTAGAGTCTCGCACCGACAGGCTCTAGGAAGAGATGTCCCCACCATGTGGTGTGTGGCCCCCAGGAGCCTCTTCTCTTGTCAGAGACCCACATCCCTGGGACTAAGTGAGCATTCCTTTTGTTGACCACTGCTGGTGGCCAACAAAAGGAAAAAAATATTTTTGGAAGTTTTCGAACGCTTGTCAAAGGAATAGAACTATTATTAGCATAAGCAGGTGTCTGCTATTTTTAAAGATAGAGCCGCAGTGTTTTTATAGATTTTTGTCTCATATTTTTTTTAAATATTTATTTATTTATTATGTATACAATATTATGTCTGTGTGTATGTCTGCAGGCCAGAAGAGGGCACCTGACCCCATTACAGATGGTTGTGAGCCACCATGTGGTTGCTGGGAATTGAACTCGGGACCTTTGGAAGAGCAGGCAATGCTCTTAACCTCTGAGCCATCTCTCCAGCCCCCTCATATTTTTTTGTTTGGACATTTTTTTAGTCTTACTGGCCTTTTGATTGTATGTTACGGTTTCTGGTTTTGTGTTTTTATGGATTTGGAGGTGTGTGTGTTTACTATATTTTTTCATTTTATTTTCTTTTTATTTTATTATTATTACTATTATTTTTGCCTGTTTTCTTTTTTTAAAGAGAGAAAGAAAGCATGGAGTTGGTTGGGTGGAGGGGGTGGGGAGGTCCTGAGAGGGGTTAGGGAGAGGAAACCGGGTTCAGAATATATCGTATGAATTTTCAATTAAAAAAACAAAACAAAAGATAAAGCCATAGTACTCATGGCTGTGAGAGGTGTTGACTGTAGAGTAAGGGATGGTGGTTCGTGGGTGTTGAGTCCAGAAGGCTGATGTGGACTGGGCCCTTTGAAGAGCAGCACTGGGCCTGTGTTAGAGCCGTAGCTGTGAAAACCCTCAGGCCAGTTAGTTACCTAACCAGTGTGTGTTGTGGATCAGGCACCTGGCAGCTGTGTGCAGTAGAATTGGTGCCTGGTTGGTTGCCTTGAGGGTCTCTTGGCATCGTGCAGGGACAGCATCTAGGTGATAGTGCCTGGGGCAGGAGGTCCTAGAAGAAGCTCAGCACTAGCAGATGGGAAGGAGGGCTGAGGGGGCGGGAGCTCGTTGCATGTTGAGGATGTAGCATGAGGGCCAGAGACAGGAGTGTGTGGTCTGTCTAACATTGAAAAAGGTCACGTGCCTCGCCTGAGTCTGGCGAGGCATCTTTGAACTGTCAGTCACACCCGGGAAATGGGAATAACGAGCTTCGTGCTATGGTAGTTCCTTTCAGCCAAACCTTTCTTCTGTGTGCCCCGGATCTGTTTCAGATCGCCCAGGAGGAAGTTGGGAACATCCTGGCCTTCTTCGTCCCTTTTGTGGCCTGTATCGTCCAGGTGGGTGCAGTCCGTGACTGGGGGAACGGTGACACCCGGGGTGAAACCACAGTGTGAACGCATGGCTTTCCCTCATATCTTATCCAACCATCAGGTCCCTGAGGGGGACTTCACAGGGAGGCCACGCAGTCTTGGGAGGGTCTTATGGTCTGGTCTGTCCCCTATGCTGCATCTCTGTCTTCCTGCATCCCCAGGCTGGGCACGTGCCTGTGTGTTGCTAGTGTCCTTCCTCCTGTGACACCTGTTTTGTTCTTTTTGAATCTCCTCCTGTTCACTTGGTGGTTAGCAGCCACGGGTCCCAGCTTTGCTGTAGTGAATTCAGAGAATAGGCTCATGCATGCATGCATCAGCAGATAGGCACGTGCATGCATGCATCAGTGAACAGGCTCATGCATGCAGGCATCAGTAAATAGGTGCTTGCATGTAGGCATCAGTGAATAGGTGCATGCATGCAGCTGTTTGTGGCTGCATCTGACTTGAGGCCATCTGCTTCTCTCTGACTGGTTGTATTGTGGTCTCATTTCAGTGTTACCTGTACCTGTTCTATAGTTCAGCCAGGACTGTGAAGGTGGTGCTGATGCTGGCCTTCATCTGCCTGGGCAACGTGTACCTGCACGGGCTGAGGAACACCTGGCAAATCCTCTTCCACATAGGAGTGGCTCTTCTGTCTTCATATCAGACCCTAACCAGACAGCTGCAGGAGAGGCAGTCTGACTACGGAGTGTGAGGACAGCATCATGCAGTGAATGGAGCCTTTGACTTCCCCTCCCCGTCCCCGGAAGGCCAGTCTATTTCTGCTCCTGCTTCTCAACTTCACCTCAGATCTCCATCCATGAAGCTCCCGAGATCACAGGTTCTGGCAGGTGTCATGGAGGACCCAGGGCAGCCGGTTGCATCTCGGTTTGTGTGGAGCGTTTGTGGATAACGGCCAGCCGGGCACAGGACAGGCAGCCGAAGCCAGAGCTTGCCGGGAGAGCATCTCTGATGGTTAGAGTGACTATGTGTTGTTTCCTACCTAAAGCGATGCTGCATACCGCTAGATTCCATGACGGTAGCTTTGGTCGTTGGCCTGCCAGGAAACGGTCTGCAAGGAGACTCTTTAAAGTTGAAACCAGTTTGCAGTTCCAGTGTAGCCTCGGTCAGTTTTCCCTAGAGTGTCAGGGTAAATTAAAAGCTTGAAAATACGGCTCATAAATGTAAGCTAGGTAAATTTTGTTTACATTTTTGATAACTTGGGTTCGATATACTTTTGGAATATTTAAATATATTTTGGATATAAATTGAAGCTCATTTAGAATGAAGGCAAACTTAGGCTAAAGAAATGCTAAGTAAATCCAAGTTTATTTAATTTACAGAGACCATTTGTGGTGGGACTCTGTGGATACGGATGTTGTCTATATTTCTTTGCAGGGTCTATCTGAAGATTATTAAATTAATAACCAATATTACTGGGTCATAAGCACATGGACATGAGCAGATGTGAGATCCCCAGGGTCCTTTCCATGGGGCAGAGAGGAATGGAAATGCTGGGGTTCAGCGGTGCTTGGCAGAATTGGGGAGAGGCTTCGGTCTTCTTTGGGTGGCAGCCCAGTGCCTGTCAAGGTAACATTGCTGGAGGTGTGGTCCTGCGTGCCTCCTGGAGAGGCCGTGCCTGAGCATCTCGGTTAGACCGAGGGCCCTGTTGTTTTATGGGCAGGCATTGAGTGGGTGTTAGCGTTGCAAAGCTTCGTGTGACTGACACCCGTGGTGCAAAGCTGCTATGGTGTGCTTCTGAATAAGAGCCCCCTGCATTTCCAGTGTGGGTATCTGGTGGCACTCAAGAAGCCATGTTGGGGTTCACCCCTCTGGCTCGTTCTTGGAGTAGTGCCCCCACAACTGTGTGGGTTGAGCCATTTGGCTCCGTAAGTGATCAGTCCTATTTTGATCGTTTGTGAAGGAGAAAGCCATCCCCAAAGTTACTGAGTAGCGAGGAAGACAGGTGTGTGGGATAAAGAGTTCTCTTGTTTGACTGTCGCTGGTACCGCATGTTGGCGAGCCACCAGGTGTCTGTGACCCAGAACTGGGTTGGGAAAGCATCGCCGTCTGACTTTGTTTCCTTAGAGGAGAATTTTCTATTTTTAATCAAATCTACAATGTCTGAGTATAAATGTCATATTGGCAACATCCTTGGATGTGAACGTGAACCTTGTGTCTTTCTTGATCTCACACTGTGTAATTCTGTATATACTGCATAGGCAAATGCTCATTCTTCCTGAGAGAATTTTGAAGTGGCCATAGAGGAAGCCAGAGGGAAGAGAAAATTCTTTTAATTCAAAGCATACACTCAAAACATTTTTTAAGTAAGTTAAAAAAAATCAGTCTAAAAATACACTTTTTTCCTTGTAAGCCTCTATGGTATTGTGTTGCCCCTGTCTGGAGACCCCCCACACTCTAGGGGTTGAGCCTGTGGTCGTCAGTCTACGAGCAGTGACTTGTGGGTGAACCCTTGCCAGAGACACTTCATAACCCTTAAATGCTAGCAAGGGTGTTGTCCACACTTGGTTGACAGGGTTCCAGACTGTCATAAATGGAAGGAAAAGGTGCTTCAAGGGAAACAGAAAACAGAAAACCTTTATCTGGAATACAGCCAAGCAGGCTCACCTCCCCTGGAAGAGGGTGATGACGGGAAATAAGTTTCCAGGAAACCCCGGGTTTTGGGGTAACTTGGTTCAGACCTGGATGTTGGTATCCCCCGTGGGATCTTTGATGCCCCGAACCTGGTTCCAAGGCAGGAGTGCTCCTCTGGCGTTTTTAGATGAGCAGCTCGGTACTGCTGCCCAACTGGCTCACATAACACGGTGTTGAGACGGCCTCCAGGTGCTTTTTCTGTCCAGACGCTCACAGACTGCGGACGGACTTCTGCAGGTGCTGTTGTCTGCTGGTACTGGGTGGGAGTGGCCCAGCACTTGGGCAGAAAGCATATGATTCTGGTGACTTGCCCCTCAGTGAGCCTTATCTTGGCGGGAACTGTACCTGACTTCCCTTTTTCTGGGTGGAAAGAGCTGGACTATCTCAGTCACGGACACCTCACTGACCCCATGGCTGTGGTTCTTGCTGACCGTGAACCCTGTTGACATGCATTGTGGGCTTTTTCTTCGAGCCCCTTTCTTCCCTAGCCACCGTGTATCCCCTGTTTTCACTCTGCCTCCCACATCCCTGCCTCTAGAGAGAGATGTAGGCTAGAGTCTAGAGAGACAGGCACCATGATGGAGAGGGAACCGACTTTGAAGCCTGACTCTCTGCCTTACCTCGGCTCAGCCCTCAGGAGAACGAGCACTTTGATGGTCATCTCCTGTCATCTCTGCTGGGGGCTAGCGCAGTAGCCGGCAGACCCAGGGAGGTGACCGGAGCCTAGGAAACGGCATCAGGGTGGAACTTGTGTTCACACCTGGGTTGCTCCTTGAAGGAAATGCCTGCCTACTGTGACACCAACACAGCCACCTTCCAGTCTCTTCTGTATGCTTGACAATGAATGACATGGGAAAGAGGCGGGGCATGTCCAGGCGTGTACACGTGAGAGAGGCTGGGCATGTCCAGGAGTGTACACGTGAGAGAGGCTGGGCATGTCCAGGTGTGTACACATGAGA
>JABTXL010009122.1:11163694-11190709 GCA_025134845.1 Neodon shergylaensis | reverse complement strand
CCGGGTCAGGCATGCTTGCAGAACGCCGGGTCAGGCATGCTTGCAGAATGCTGGGTCAGGCATGCTTGATTGCAGAACACTGGGTCAGGCATGCATACACAGCACCGGGTCAGGCATGCATACGCAGCATCAGAGGATGGTAGACTAAGGAGAGGAACCTGGCAGAGATTCTGTGGACCAGGCCTCAGACGGACAGTCAAATGGATGGACGAGGCAAAGTCTGTGGAGTTTGCCGAGTGCCAAAGAGAAGACCCTCTGATCTGATGGGGAAGATACTTAAAGTCATAGGCACAACCCCCAAACAAACAGATTGGCAGGCTTGGGGCTGGAGAGACAGCTTAGCAGTTCTGGGCACTGGCTGCTCTTCCAGAGGACCTGCATTCACTTGGCAGCTTATAGCTGCCTGTAACTCCAGTTCCAGGGGATCTGGTGCCTCCTGGCCTCTGCAGGCACCAGACACACATGTGGTGCACTGACATACATGCTTAGAAAACCCCCACAGATATAAAAAATAGATAAGTAAAAAAATTTTAAAAGATTGACGAGCTTGATGATAGGAGATCCCGGGAGCAGTGAAAAGAACGGGAGGGTTTGGCCGCAGAGCAGGAAGTGGTAAGGGTAGCATAGGAGCAGTCTGTGTGGATTGGCAAGAAATGGCAATCTAAATTTAAAAAATGACAAAGTCTGCAATGATTGTGAGTAATCAATAGAAGAGATGACCGTTAGGACCATGGGCATGGAATCAAACGACAGAAAGACACTACCTTATGCCATGAACTTTGCAAGACAGGGTAGGGCTGGGGTGTAGCTGAGTCGGTAGAAAGAATGACGAGAACTTGTGAAGCCCCGGGTTCAGTCCCCAGCACCACATAAGCCAGGGGAGACTGTAGTCCCAGCATCCAGGAAGAAGAGGCAGGAGGGTCAGAAGTTCAGGGTCATCCTCGGTATAGGGGGGTTCAAGGCCAGTCACGGCAGCGTCAGACCCTGTGTCAAAACAATAAAAGGAGTGTCTATAGCTGCTTCTGGGACCAGGGGGGAGCCAAAGCAGAGGCTAGGGCCTCAAGTAGCAAGAGTGTGTTTCTGGGGGCCATGAGGGATGGGGAACGTGGGGGCAGAAAGGATGAGCTCTCAAAGGGGGAAGCAGTGGGCACTTGTCTGACCCCCAGGGGCTGTCCTCCCCGGGTCCAGGCCGTCTGAGGTAGTTTCCTGACTGAGGCTTTCCCACAGCAGGCCTCTGCTAAAAGACTCTCATGAGGACAAGGGACAGCTGCAGGGGGACAGAGGTGCCCCAAAGCCAGCCTTCCCTCCTACCCCAGAAATAGCCTGAGCCCAGAGTGTGCGCCTGGGGAAGTGAAGCCAGGCTGGTGGGGGACCAGGACCACCATGGCCCTGGGGGCTCGTTCCAGGCGCTTTTCCAAGGCCCCAGGGATCAGTACAAGGGCCAGAGGCAAGGAACGTGGGGCCAGTCAGAGTGAACTTTCTCACGGGACCGTCCAGCAGGCCTCACCAAGGCTGGGAGCTGGAGGTGTGCAAGCCAAGGGGCCGGGTGCAAGGGGACCTCAGCACAGGCTGTTCCCATCTCCCAGGCATTGTCTGGTCTCATTGCTGGTATCTGAGGGGACATCTGCTTGTCTCCCAGAGCACCTCCTGTTGTGTCCATCCTTGGGCGAACCAGACGCCAGCCACAGGAAACAGCCCGTGCAGCTCCCGTTTGAGGAGTAAATATTAGTGTTCTCGAGAGCTGCCCGTTCTCTGCCACTTGGCACAGAGGATGTTGAACTTGGGGTGGGGGACCTCTTGGTGTACGTACATTAGCGGAGCCTGTGGCCCTCGGTTGCTACAAAGGCGGGCCTCAGAAAAAGCTCGTCCTTTCCCCAGGAGCTGTATCTGAATGCCTGTGAGGAGGTCACTCTGAGACCCCAGCCCTCCCTTACCCCAGCCCTCTTTCTCCAGACACTGTTCAGGATGCTTCTGCCGAAGAAGGGGACTGGAAAGTCTGATTTGACTTGACCTTGAGGTTCTGGGCCCCAGTTCTGATTTATGTGACCATAATACACGTGGTTTATCAGGAATAGCCTGGCCCGATCGTGCTGTCAGTGCCTAGGGGTGCAGCGCACAGCACCTGTCTGCGCTCTCTGCGCTACCATACAGTTCGTGAGCTTTGGGCAAGGGGCTGGAGGTTGAAACACACACAAAAACACAGAGACAGGGACCTCTAGTCACTGGTAAGAAGCCCTTTATTCAGTAGTGCCACAGAGGCTTATATACCCAACAGTCAAGTGGGCCAACAGGTGAAAACCTTATCCTCTGATCCTTAAGGCCAAGGCAACACATGCTCGTGAAGCAGAGCTGGTAAACAACTTTGACACAGCTTTCAGTAACTCAAATCAGAAGGAAAGTAAAGATCTCTTGCAAGGAAGAGCAGCTGGAGGCCAGGACTCCCAATGGTCCCAACATAGGGGAAGCCTTGGGAGTACCCTACCTGGCCACAGAGACCGGACTCTGCTCTACCACCTGTTTCTTTCCTCTATGACCATTCTCACTTATTTCCACAAGTATCAATCCTGGGATAGTCTTAGCCTCGCCCCGTCCTCAGTATCTTAGATTTGCACAGGGCAAGTGGTGTGCAAATGTAACGGCTGTTCTTCATGGCAATGATGGCCTATGGAATTACCTAGAAGATGTGCCTTTGGGTGTGTCTGTGAGGACATTTCCAGAAAGGTTTGACTGAGATAGGGGAGTCCACCCTGAATGTGGGTGTCTCCATCCCAGGGGCTGGGGTCTCCAGCTGGGTAAAAAAGGAGAAAGCAAGTTGAACACCAGCATTCGTCTCTGTTTCCTGACGGTGGGCACCAGCTTTGTCTTGGTGGCATTGCACACTTCCTTTCAGGACCTCCCTGCTGTGATGAACTGTATCCCCAATGCCAGGAGACAAACGACCTCTCCCTTAAGTTGCTTTTGCTATTTTGGCACAGCAATGAGAAACACAGTTGACAAGAAGCTCTGCTAAGTGAAAGCAACAAAGAGCGGGGATTCCAAAGCCCCACTCCTGGGAGCCGTTGGTCTTTTCTGTCCCTGGAAAAGGTGAGGGAAAGTCTTATTTCCAAAAGGAGTGGAGAGGAGACACTGCAGAACTGCCGGGCAGGGAAGGGAATGCAGACACAGGAGGCCATGTCTCATTGCTGGAACATCTTGAGGGGAGGAACGAAAACTGATAAAAAAAAAAGAATGTGGCCCCCACTTGCCACTGAAACAGGAGCCCCTCCCCCAACTCCTAGACAGGCTTCAGGGGCACATGAAGCTACGGATTGACTAGAAGAGGATTTGAGAGAAGGGAAGGGAAGCCAAGGCAGGAACTCAAGCAGGAACTTGGAGGCAGGAACTGAAACAGACTACGGAGGAACGATGCTTACTGGCTTGTTCCCTGTGTCTGCTCAGTGACCTTCTGTATGTATATAACCTGGACCCACCTGCCCAGGGTGGCACTGCCCACACTGGGCTAGACCCTCCTCCATCAGTTAACAATCAAGGAAACACCCCACAGACAGACATGCCTGTAGGTCAGTCTGATGGAGGCCATTCCTCAACTGAGGGTCCCTCTCCTCCCAGGTGTCTCTAGTTTGTGTCAAGTTGAATCCCTTCTCTTGATATTCACTGTCCCTCCTGTCCCTTGTGGTGGAGGCTGGGGCATTGACAAGATGGCCTCATGACCTCTCCTCCTCATCCTTGTGATCTGTAGATGTGTCCTAGATGGATTATATTTCCTGATAAGGCATATCCTTCATTCCTGTGGATGGGCTTCTGAGAACAGGGCCCTTGGGACATGGACAGGCATCTTACAGTCTAGAGACAATAACTGAGGAGATCAGTACAAACACCGGGGTCTACACTGATGAGAGCTGCAGGGTTAGCCTGGCGATGTCCCCTGCGGAAACCACACAGGACAGCCTGGAGCCCCTCAATGTTTATCCCACGGTGGCATCCTGAAACTCAGGGGTGCTAGGACTCCTGGGGTTGAGACGAGAACTGGGTGACCCAAAGAGGCAGTTGCTGAGAGTGTGGGATCAAAGCAGGCAAACAAAGACAGCAGCCCAGGAATCAAGGTAAATAATATTTTAATACAGTATTTTAAAATATCAAAGTTAATGCAAAAATACAGGATGAACAATATATCAAGACAGAATCAGGATTACTAACTGGCCTGACCTTCTCACGTCCCCAGATAGGGCACATCCAAATGATCCCATCTTTGACAATATCTAGAGTATCTGAGGCACGGCTATGGGATTTGGAGAGCTGAGCTTAACATCAACCTCTACAACGACTTTTCTTCTTTGGATTTTGGTTATCCCATCTGTCTTTTGTGGAGGCTGGGGCATTGCCAAGATGGCCTCCTGACGCATCCCTTTTCCTGGGAGTCTGTGTCTTCAGAGTCATAGCCTCCCGGGGCTATTAATATCTTGACCATCCCTGGCTGGAGCGGGGTGTTTAATAACTGGCAGCTGTGGCTCCGCCCCTTCCCCTTCCCCTTCCCCCAGAGAGATAAGAGCTGTTCCTGTTCCCACATGGGGGCGGGGAGAAGCTCGCCACTGCTCATTAAAACAAGACCTTGCATGGCAGCTAGGATGGAGGGGCTGAGTCAGAGTCCTCACCCCACTGTGCCCAGCACGCCCCTGGGGGTGGTGGTGCCTGGGGTCTTGCCCTTACACTCACTGTTTCTTCCAAGGGGCTGCCTTGTTCTTCCCACCTTCTGTCCCTTTAGGTCACATTTCCAGTAGCCTTAGAGGGTCTCTCCTCAGACACTCTGCACATATTACATTCAACATGTCTCAAACCAGGCCATTGTCTCCCCAGATGACCTCCTCCCTTTCCTATTGATGGCCTAGCATCCTTTCCAGACATACACCCTGGGTCCTTCTCAGCATCAACCCCCAACCATCTCTCGACCTCATCTGATAGACCTCTTTGTCTCTCTTTGACTTTACTGGTAAGCACCCCAACACCTACTAGGCTGGATTCACGTATCTGTGACACCTAAACATGTTCCCTTGGGATTCTAAGACCTCTCCTAGCCCCCAAACACTTCAGTGATGTTCTGCTAGCAGGTGGATAAGCCTCCTTGGACAGGCTGTGCCCCAGAGTGAGAAGACTACCTGCAAACAGGTCTTTCCTACAGAGCGGACAGAGCCTCCCTGGTTCAGATGGTGCCTGAATTAACTGGCCTTTGCCCTTAGAGACTGTAGGTAGGGTTCAATTTTAAGGAACCACCAGAGTCTGGGTTCCATTAAGTTCTTTTGGGTCAAGGCAGGACTAATGTGAGGCCAGCAGTTTGATGTGAGGGGAGGTGTGGGGCTGGCCTGGGTACAGTCCTCCCCACACTTTCCGGCTCACTCTTGGGAGCGCAGAACCGAGGCCTGCTTTCTGTGTAGGTTGCCTCCCAGTGAAAGATCTAAGGTAGTCAAAGTTGGTGAAGTCTTCAAAGTGTCCACCAGATGGCACTAGAGATGACTTGGTCTGGTTTGACAGGTGCGTGGCTGGGACAGAGCCACTGGGGAAGAGACTGGGATAGTCCCGCCTGTGGTCACTCCTACCCCACGGCTGTCACGGCTGTCACTAGCCTAGGATACTGGCACAAGTTTCCTTAGCTCCCCAATCAAGGCTTCCAGTCCTTTTATCCCTTACTCTGCCCTTCCTTTCTCAAACACATGCTGGGTCTTGCTTCTACTCACTCTGCCCTCTTGACTAGGAACTGCTCTGCTCCAGGACTCCACGACTTACCCCCACATCACAGCACAGTACTGTTGGAGATTTCGGGCCTATTCTTTAGGCAGGGGGTCCTTTCTGACCTACACATACTCCAGAAGATATTTCTGATCTGTCCTGGGATGGACCAAGTGGCAGCAGCCTTTGAAGAGGCCTTGTAGGCAGACTCGAGCCTCTGTTAGCCAGCCTGGCCTCTTTGTACCAGCCTGGCACTCATGTCTGGCTCGCCAAGCAAGGCAACTCTACATGCTTACAAAGTAGAACCAGAAGCTTGGAAGCTACACCTCACTGACCTGCTGACGTCACCTGCTTCGCCACACCAAACCTTTCCGTTAGTCACACAGCCTCTCCTTACTGACTTGGACTGGGCCATCTGCACTGATCTAACCCTCTCGGTTGGCTCCTAGGCAACAGCGACCCGGTCCTCGTGTTCTCTGTTTGCTGTGTTTTCAGGAATGACCGTGAAACCTTGCTGTTTCTTATTGTTCCATTGGCTGCTCTGATTTGGTTCAAGGCAGAATCTGTCTCCTTCCAGCTGGATTTAGGGGGTGAGGGTCACAACGGGGCCAGTTATAACCTCTTCACACTCAAGTGTGAGTCAAAGACTCTGGGGATAGGTACTCACATGGAAATGGGGGCTCCTGTCCAAAGCCAGAAGGGCAGTAGCTTCAACGAACCATCTCTCACTGGGGCAGGGATAACACACTTGCTGAGAGGAAGCAGGAGACCCACCGTGGCCAGGGGAACTAAGCCTGCTAGAGCCAATATTTATTTATTGCCATATAAGCCTGGTGCAGTTCTGAGGGGACCTGCTGACACCAGCTTGGGTTAGAAGCTGTGTGACTGTAAGGGTGGAGGGAACAAACATAGGATGTCCTGACCCCCGATGTCAGTGCCACACCCAGCCGCTCTCTAAGGAGGCACAGAACTAGGGGATGAGGGTAATAACATCGCTGGTAATACAACCCCAACAGAATCCAGCAGGTCACAATATGTAAAAAGGAAGTCTTTATGTTGGCATTAGTGACAGGAAGAGATACCTGCTCTCTCTAAGATTGTTTCCCTACCTGCGGGCTCACGTCTCTGGCCCTTGCTGCAGGAGTTGGTGTAGTTGGTAGGAGGGCACCCAGAGTGGGCAGCTCGCTATTGCTTTGGTTGTGCATAAGGCTGGTGTGACAGATCCTATCTGATGGGCAAAGCCACTTGGTGAGCATTGGCTGGGGCTGTCTTCTCCCTTCCCAAAGGTAGGTCCCTGAGTTCCCAGGTCCCAGAGTATACTGACGACGCTGGGACAATTCCATCCTGAGCGAGGATCACAGCACAGCTGTGGTCCCCAAACCGAAACTCCAGGTCACAACCGTATCTGTCTGAGGTAGAGGAACTCACCCACCCGGAGGAGCTGGCAGATAAAAGCAGGACACTCGGGGAGGGGACTGCATTGCATCCTCGGAGAGGAGTCTCATTGGCAACACTTAACCCAAAGCGACGTGAGGGCCACAGTGAAATTCTAGGCACGAACAGGGCAGAACGTTTTTGCCCTCAAGAGTCCCGAAGCTTTAAGGACAGGCGGCTGCTTTCCAGGAGGCATATGCAGATTTTTGTCGGCATGATTGGCAAAGGGACCTTTGGAGGCGGAGTCTAATGCTGGTCCCTCCCCGCTTCCTCCAGGGACCTCTTTGATCTCCAACTTGAATGGACTTGGTCCCCCGTTGCAGCAAAGGAATACTTCCAGACCCAAGGTTGGAGCTAGTGGCGCCCGCTGCAGACCTCTCCAGGGGCCAGCGAGGGGAGGGTGCAGAGGGGCCTGGCGGCCTCTGGCGGTCAGACTAGGGAGACCTCGGCTTGGAAGCTGGAGGAGCGGCGCGCGCTGGGGCTGACACGGGTCAGCATGGACACCTGTGTGCTGCATGTGGCGCCGTTGCTGCCTCCCCACGGGTGCTGGGATTTGGAGCTCCAGCCCATGACGCCCTGCAGATGCCAACGTCGCCACTTCCGCCGCAGCTCCGCCTGCACCTAAGGCGGAAAGGGTGGTGGTTAGGTGCAGGAGTTCCAGCACAGCCTTGATAAGCTAGCCATAGATAAATCCCTAGATTAAATTGAGAGGTGTAGTTGTTATCTTGGGAGAGGAGCAGAGTTGGGACAGGGTTTGGGAGTCAGTGAGTCAACTCAGGAGAGTTGGAGAGAGGGAAGGTGGGATGAGGAAGCGTACAAGACGCAGTGCAAGGAGGCCGAGGGGTACTGCCTGGAGAATGTACCCCAATTCTTCATCCAGGAACCCACTTGAACGCATTTTTGTGGCTGCAGCTGCATCTTTCCTGTTTCAGCCCACACCGGCCTACTGGAAGTAGTCTCCACCTCTGATGCACAGGAGCCCTGCTCCTAACCCCACCCAGGGTTGTTAGTGCAGGCTGTGTCCTTGAGTGTATTTTAAAGTGAGATTCTAGGCAACTAGGGTGCTAGGGGCTCAAGAGAACCACTCCCGAGAGAGGCAAGCTTTAACCTGCCCTTGCTCTCAATGATCCCAGCAGGCCTGGGAGAGCCTGGGAGTTCTGGTCCAGGGCCGCAGAGATCTGGGAGGCACTTACCTCGCCATTGAGGAAACAATAGAGGACCGCCACCACAAAACCCTGAGGAAGAAGGGGACAAGAGAGGTGAGGCAAAGAGACCCCAGGCTCTCCCAGCTCCACCCCACCCATCCCTGGCTCTCCACAGCCCCTTATTCCCCTGGTTAAGGAAGACAGTAAGTACGGAGCAGGCACTTATGACAAGGAAAAGACTAGAATCCGTACCTGAAAAGACCCCACGACAAGTTCGAAGACCATTTTCACCTCGGCCTTAAAGTTGTCAGGGAAGAAGGCGAACATGACATAGTGAACTCCAAACAGGGGAATCAGCAGAAGCGTGGACTTGGCCAGCCTCCTGGAGACAGGGAGAGGCAGGCTGTGGGTGTGTGCATTCACATGGGTAGATGACCAGATCGTGTGAGGACAAGCAGTGGCTCTGCCATCCCCATGTCACACCCACGTCATTCCTGGCCCCTGTCTGTCAGTGTTCCTGCTCTCTTGTCCCCTACCTCCTTGCCTGGGGGAACACACGCGAGAATTAAACTCCCTCCGTTCCTGTTTTCTGGAGGAAGACCACTGAGGATATAACAGTAAGAGGTGAGACTTTCCAGTCTCCCTCCTCCTGGTCAGTCTCCCCTACCTGAAGAGTGGGGTACTGCATGCCCAACACAGCCATATCAGAGATGCTGTCTCCTTGAAGAACTTTGGGTATACCCATGGACACTAGCTCCATTGGGGAACGAGAGCTCTGAGGAATGAGGTCTCCCCTGCCGAAAGGCTGCTCACATGTGCCCAAAGTGCAGGAGGGAGATGAACAAAGACTTGTGGCCCCCTCTCTCGCTGTGGCGCTATCTCTGGCAGTTGCCACTGTCCCTGAGCCTGCACCCCTCATCCAGAGTCCTGCTCCAAGGGACCAGCTTGTCTTTCTGCCACCTTGGTGCCAGCAGGGTCAGCATTCTCTGCAGGCACTCAGCTGTCCCTCCGTGTGTACACTCAGCTGACCTGATAGCTGGTCCAGGAAGTGAGGGCTATGCTTTCCTGATTCCCAGGAGATGTGGGTGCGATGGGGACACATGTTCCTCCTCACCCCCCCCCCCCCCGCCTCTCCTGCCTTGTGCTGAGATTCTCATTCCAAGCTTTATGCAGATGCACCCTCGTTCTTCCCCTCCTTCTTGGGCCTGGCTCCCAGCCACACCTCTTTGGCCATGAACCCATCCCACACCCGGAGGCTGACAGATGGAGGCTTTCTTTAAATTGAAGAGGGAACTGACAGCCCCTCCTCAGGAACTGCCAGCTCCAGCTCCCCCTTCTGCCAGTGACAGCTGTCCCTTTCTGTCTCACCCACACAGACCTAGCCACGGCCAGTTTGGGTCCTGCCCCCCCATATTCTAGCCCACTGCAGCTGGACTTTTGGGAAACGAGGCTGCTTGGGTAAAGGACACCAGCGTGTGCAGAACGGCAGTGGGCAAGGCCCACAAGTTTCCTTCTGGAAAGGAGAGCGGCGTTCTGCCCACACAGTCTGCTGGATACAGAATGCTGTCACACCGGGAATGGGAGAAAGCCTCGGCTCAGGCCTGACAATCATAGGATTCCAGAATAGAATCCCAAATCCAGCAGCTCGTGACTCTCCAGCAGACAGTCTTCCAACCACCACTGAGATTTCCCCTAACAGAGGCCAGTTTAAGGATACCTAGGTTTCTGGACTGGAGGGCCCTTGTGGGACTGCCAGGCTGATCTGGGCTGCATGGTGGGCCTCCGTTCTCCATGGCCACGGTGAATGTGAGGGTCCTATGGGCTTTTGCACAGGTGCCCTGGCCACATTTTGTGTTTCTTTCCCTTGTCCGTAAGTGCCGATTCCTATAGGAACTTGCCAGTCTTCCTAGTGCCCAACATAGGGAATGGCCCTCCTCTTTCTAAGCAATGAGTTCAATCACTGTCCCATGGACACTGTGGCCCTCTGTGACCGTTAACACCAACTTGACAGGATTCAGCATCGCAGAAGGGACACCCCCCTGAGTGTATCTGAGAGGGGATTTCTAGATGGGGTTGAGGCAGGGAGACAGCCCTGACTACTGGTGGTACCCTCTCACGGGATGGGGTCCCAGACGGAATAAGAAGGAGAAAGTGAGCTGAGAGCCAGTGTTCATCTCTCACTGCTTCAAGACTGTGGACGCCATGTGACCAGCGGCCTCACGCTCAGCAGCCATGTCTCTGCCATGACGGACTGCACCCTTGAACTAGGAGCAAAAACAGACCTTTCCTTCCAGAAATTGCTGGTCGGGTCCTTTGTTGCAGCCATAGGAAAGTGAACACTACTCTTTCCTGCCCATAGTGGTAGACCCCAAACCTCGGAGGGTGAGGAAGGGTGCGTCTGCCTTTTGTTCAAAGTGGGGAACGTTTTATAGGGGACTCTGAGTGTGACATGGGCTGATGCATGGAGACCTCCTGGCTGGTACCTGGCATGAAATCTACAAGTATGACTGTTATCATTGAGGAGTACTGAATGTGCCCTCCTGGTTGGGGGAGCTCTTGGGAGCATCACCTGCCCTATAGGCATCTATTGCATTGTCTTTCTCTACCAGGTACAGGTCAGGGACCGGGCACAGTGTGTGAAGAAGACACAGGGTTTTCATTCCCCTCAGGTTCCCTGGGGGGCAGCAGGTTTGAGCGTCAAGGACACTGGGTGAGTATGAGAATAGCGGATGTGGGGTTCAGAGGCAGGGCAGCCTGACGACAGGCAGTGGCTGCTCAGCCTGAATAAGAGTAATGTCTGGCTTTGGGTAGTTCTGGGGGAGTGGGGTGAGGTGTAGGGGATGATCTGAGGGTCCAGGGTGGAAGGCTGGAGCTGAGGTGCTGGGCCCACACTTACGAGTACGGGCTGCTGTCATTCTTCCCGATGTCGGGTGGCCGTAGTTTCTGAACCAGGATACGGATGATGCAGATAAACAGGATGAAGTTCACCTGTTAATGAGGGACCGCCAGTGTTGGTCACTTAGAGGATGCTGGGCTGTCTCCCCCAGTGCTTGGACACCCCTCTATAGTACCTCTCAGCAGCCCCTCCCTCCTGGGGACTCTCCTGAGGACCCGCCCTCCAATTTACCTGCTCTAGAGGGAGCGTTGAAGGCCTGGGAGGGTGATGGAAACCAGAGGTTCCCTCTGACCTATTTCCTGTGTGTTCTATGTTTGGCTGTCTACTCTGGGCTCAGTGGGGACAGGAGGGCTTACCAAGATGGATGTGAGGATTGGGGCCTTTATGATCCACCACAGTGAGGAGTTGATGGTGTCCCAGCACCTGAACAGACCACAGAGGTTTGGGGGGAGAAGTCCTCAGCCTGAGAATCAGTCATCCCCCAAGTGTCTGCGGCTCTGTCCCCATGCCCAGAGTCTGATACTCCCCACATCTCCCTCCAGCCTCTTGCTTTGGACTCGGTTCTGTGGTCTCTGTACCTGCCAAGCCTGGGCAGTATCATCGTTCCCGGGGACTCTGCCCCCAAATGACAGTAGCCAGAGGGAGGGGATGGAACAAGAGCTCACCCAAAATCCTCAAAATGGATCCTGACAATGGTCCATACCATGGTGAATACACTGGGCACCCCTGTGAGGGCCAAAGAAGAATGGAAGGGAAGGAAATGCGGGCAGAGAACACAGGGAGAGTGAAGAAGGAACCAGAGAGGAGGGAGAGAAGAGGGTGGATGCTTAGGGCTGCTACCCACAGTCACACAGGCTGTTTGCTGGGTGAAAACCCTCCAAGAGTGGTAGCCCGAGGGTCTGTGACCACTTAGGCAGGTTTTTTTCCTTTCCTTTTCTGATTTTATTTTATTTTAAATTATTTTTTTAATATTTATTTATTATGTATACAATATTCTGTCTGTGTGTATGTCTGCAGGCCAGAAGAGGGCACCAGACCTCATTACAGATGGTTGTGAGCCACCATGTGGTTGGCGGGAATTGAACTCAGGACCTCTGGAAGAGCAGGCAATGCTCTTAACCACTGAGCCATCTCTTCAGCCCCTCCTTTTCTGATTTTAAACCCTTCTATATAAGCAGTGGCCCTGCGTGTCAGGATCAGAATGGGGAAATGGATGTTTTTGTTCAGGCCCTGTGCCATTGCGTAGCTGTGGGAGTCTGGGATGCGGGATGCGCTCAAGGTCACACATTCTGAGGACATTTGCCCCGCTGTTATGAGCAGACTCGGGTTGCACCCTCCCACCTCCCAGTGAGCTTTCCCAGCCTTGCCCCCTCCCTGGTACCATACCCCAGCCGATGAGTATGTACCCCCAGAAGTACTTCCGCTCGGAGAAGAAGGAGACAGCCAGCAGGGTGTGTAGGTAGAGGCCCTCTACCAGCAGCCAGAAGAAGTTGGCCATGATGCAATACTGGAAGAAAACCACGGCTGCCTTGCAGCCTACCTGCGGGGAAGAGCGAAGGGAGGGAGGTTCAGGGATGGCAGGTCCTTGGCCGCTGAGCCTCTGGTTGCGGGGACAGACATGGTTGTGGCCCAGCCAACTTCATTATTGTCAGTTCCCAGTCAGGCTCTTGAGACGTACACAGTGGGTCCTCCTATGATCTCGTCTTTATATTCTTGGACATTCTGGGCTAAGCTGGTAATTTAAATCATCCGTCTGTCAATGTGTCTTCTGTACATCCTCTTGCTACAGATCCTGTGTCTCTGGGCATGCCCAGTTCTCAGCCTGTGGCTGGCTGCATGTGGCCGAGAATAGCCATGGATGAGGTCCAACACAAAACGGTAAAACAGTTTAAGATGTTAGGAGATTTTTTTCTTCTGGTCATATTTTTGGTAACTCGATCTTAAGGTTCTCCAGTCTGAGCTTGATTGGTAACAACATGGTGTCACAATGTCCAAAAATTGGACAATAGACGGACAGGAAGACATACAGGAAGTGTGTCTATATGCCTACCCATTTACCCATCCGCCAGAAACTTGTCTATGTGCGCATGTTATACATGCTTGAGTGCATTTTCAGTCATTCTCACACTGTAACCAGGCCGGTCTAGAACTCACTATGTATCCCTGGCTGCCTTCCAACTCACAGCCTTCTGCATGCTGGGATTATAGGTGCGAGCCACCATGCCTGGCCATTTATCCATTTATTGACCTCCTGACTCATGAGAACTCAGCCATCTATCCATCTACCATCCAGACATCCATTCATCAACTGTTTATCTGCTCATCCCTCAACGCGCCCACCCGCCTAGCTGTCCCCCCACCCACCCAGCTCTCTCTCCACCTGTTAACCACTCCACCCATATAGCACCCCCATTTTTTTGAGCCGGCCCAGGACTCATGCAGCCCTGCTCCCTCTAATGGCCCTGTCTTCCTTCCTCTCTCCGTTTTGCTCTCTGCCCGCCCAGCCCAGCACCCCTCAGCCCCACTCCCCTGCCCCCCACCTCTTTATTCTCCCCACAGCCAGCCCATTGCTCCCTGCTCCCTCCAGTGAGGATTGTGGGAAATGGGACCCTGAGGGTGAATCCTTGCTAAAGACCTCAGGAGTTCCCTGACCATAGAGTGTAGCTGAGGCTTTGGAGGGGGCTCAGAGACAGTGTAGTGCAGGCTGACAGGAGGGTAGAACAGGGGTACTGGCTAGTTTTCTGTCAACCTGACACAATCTGGTGTCTGTTTGGAAGAGGGAACCTCAGCTGAGTTTCCCCACCAGTGTGGCCTGTGAGTAGGGCCATGGGGCGTTTTCTTGATTGATGTTTGGTGTGGGAGGGCTTGGCGCATGATGGGCGTGCCATCCTTGGGCAGATGGTCAAGGGGGCAACAAGAAAGAGGCTGAGCAAGGCATGAGGAGCAAACCAGTAAGCAGCACCCTCCATGGCCTCTTCTTCAGTTCCTGCCTCCAGGTTCCTGCCTTGAGAGCCTTCGTGAAAGACTAGAAGCTGTAATACGAGATAAACCCTCTCCTCCCAAGTTGCATTTGGTCATGGTGTTTACCACAGCCACAGAAAACTAAGAGAGGAAGGGAGGCAGAAGTGAGGAAAAGGAGAAGGGGAGGGGCAGATCTTCCTCCAGGAAGCCACAGGAACTGGTGGGAAAATGGTCTGGACACCGGGCGGTGGGGAGACATGGAGCAGGGTGTTGAAGGACTCTGGGCGGCCTGGCTGAAGGACTCCTGGGCCTCCGGCTCCTCTCAGATCCACTCACTCATTTCACAGCCTCAAGCTGCCCTCCCAGGGGAGCCGTTTATCTTCCATCCTCTACACACAGAAGCGGGGTTATCTTCCCTCCCTCTCAGGCCTCTGCTGGCTGTGAGGCACCCCCATGGAGCAGCCTCCCCTCCCCTCCCTATGACTGGGAAGTCCTTTCCTGGGTCACACTTTTGTTTCTCCAGCTGCAGGCGTGCCTCACCAACCTTAGGAGGACACTGGAGAGCTGCTCATGACACGGGTTAGGAAGCCAGATCCAGCCATGCTGCTGGACAAGCTCTCTGGAGGCTGCCGGCCTCTCCCTAGCCCTGCGCTTGGCCCTAGCCTGTGGAGTTACCCTAGGGTTTTCCACCCTCTTGGGAGCTCACCACCAGTGGAAGCTGGCGTTGCTGATCCGGATTAAGTGTGCTGCCTCTCTGGCCCCACTGGGGGAGCTACAGTTCCTGAGAACACAGCACAGAAAGGAGTCCCGGCTGCTTCAAGTTCTGAACTGGGGTGGGGTCCTCTGAGTCGCTTGAGGGCTATGATGGTTAATAGCATCAACTTGACAGAAGCTAGAAGACCCTGGAGACACGCCTTAGGTATGTCTGAGAGGGGGCAGTTTTTTTTTTCCCAGACAGGGTTTCTCTGTAGCTCTGGGGCCTGTCCTGGAACTAGCTATTGTAACCAGGCTGGCCTCAAACTCACAGAGATCCGCCTGCCTCTGCCTCCCGAGTGCTGGGATTAAAGGCGTGCGCCACCACCGCCCGACAAGAGAGGGAGTTTTAAAGATTTAGTTAATTGAAGAGGCAGGCAGCACCATTCTAGGAGCTGGGGTCCCAGATGGAATCAACAGCAGAAAGTGAGCATTGGCGTTCATCTCTCTGCTTCCTGACGGTGGGTCATGTGACCAGCTGCCCTGCATGCCTGCCTCCATGCCTTCCCGTCATGTTGGACTACACCTCCACACCAAACATACCTTTCTTTCCTCACATTGAGGTTTTTGTCACAGCAATGAAAAAAGAGTAACAAATACAGAGACAGACTCTCCAGAGCCTGGACGACGGATTCCTCAGGGGTTCCCTGAGCCTCCTGACCCCAGGAACACCAAGGACTAGGCTGAGGGGGGCAGTCAGCAAAATCCAGGGGGGGAAGGACAGTGGTGTGGGACCAGAACTTTGGTGTAGCGAGCAGAGGGTTGAGCTGGGAGGGATGTGGGGGAGTACTTGCATAGATGGGGAAACTGAGGCAGGGAGTTGCCTGAGGTTAGATCAGAAACCAGCGATGAGGTAGGAAGCAGCTCTGGGCCCTGACTGTGAGGTGTGGGGGCCCTGACTGTGGGGTGTGGGAATCTGGGCCCTGACTGTGAGGTGTGGGGATCTGGGCCCTGACTGTGAGGTGTGGGGGCCCTGACTGTGGGGTGTGGGAATCTGGGCCCTCACCATGAGGTGCCCACATGCACTTCTTACTAACAGAGGTAGAGCTGTGAACTTCCAGATGGCTTAGCAACCTGCTGCTGCTGAGAGAGGAGTGGATTTGAGGGGTGGTCAGAGCGTTTGTGGTTCTGTCCTTAAGGAGAGAGGAGAGAGGAGGGGCAGAGACAGAGAGAGGAGAAAGAAAAGGAGGAGCAGGCTGAGGAACAGAAGCACAGGAGGATATGGAGCAGGGGCGGGGGGTTCAGCCGGGTCCTCACCGAGCCCTGGGAGCAGTGGTCCGTCTCTCCGCTGTTGAAGAGAGCCATGTCCTTGATGAAGACAGCGGTGGCCCTCAGGATGAAGGACATAAAGAGATGCATATGGATGTAGTTTCGGGTACAGTGTAGCTTCCTGCAAGGGGCAGATCCAGCTGGGATGAGCAGGGACCTTGGACCACCCCACCCTGACTGGTGCCATACCGGTAGATTAGGTAGGTGGTGGGAAGATATGTGGCCCCAAACCCCGTATTACAGGCCCTTCCTCCAAGGTGACAACCCCCAGTCCCCAACCTCCTGGGCATCAAGAGTGTTTTGGCAGGCTCTCCCTCAGGTGTCTGGTATAGAGGAAAGGGAACAAGACCACTCTAGAGGCCACATCTTGGCCACCTGCTGTTGAGGCTGGGATGATTAGCTTGGCGGAGGCAAGGGCGGGGACTGGGAGCTGTTTGAGGGTGAGACAATGGAGGGGCACACTGGGGCTCTACCTCACCTGAACAGGCTCAGGATTGTCATGGCAACCAGGAGGCTGGCAAGGGACAGGCCGTAGCCGATGGTGTAGCCAGTCTTCACGGCGCTGTAGAACTCCGTCTGTTGTTGCTGGGGGGGGGCAGGCAAGGGTTTTGGGTAGAAGTTGGGGGATTGTTGGTGGAGAATAGGCTAGCTATAGACTCTCCTGGTGCCCCTGCCTCACACAAGGAAGATGTCCTCAGGACTCCCAAGAGCAGCTAAGCCCCGGTTTTCATAGACGCATGGACCCTGTGCCCAGAGTGTCCCCAGTGGGTCCTTCTTTCTGCTGTGCACGCTGGATGTCAGCATGGGAACGAGTGGAACTTACAACTCCCTCCCACTTGCCAATCACTCATTTATTTTTTAAAATAATAGAATTTTGGGAATCTCCCTGTATAACCCAGGATAGCCTCAAACTCGTGATCTTTTCGCCCCAGCCTCTCAAGTGCTGGGATTACAGATATAGAGAGGCAAACCAGCATGGGGGTTTCTATTGCAATTTTGGCTGCTCTGAGTGTAGCCCCCCCCCCGTGTGATCCTATGAAAGTCCTGTGTGTCCCCTGTTGGGGGAGCCAGGGGCCAAGTGCGAGCCTGAGGAAGGTGGACTGCAGGGTGGACAGAAGCCCAAGGCTCCCTCACCTCATCCACACTAGATGCACTGTCTTCCATCCCACAGGCAACGTAGTAGGAGCTGGGCTCCAGCTGTGACCAGCCTTCTTCAGAGCAGCTGCGGCTGACGTTGCGTCCTGGAAGCAGGTGATGGACAGAGGGAAGATACAGCGTTTAGAGCCAGGAGGCAGGGTGCAGGGAGCAGGGTGCAGGGCACAGGGCAGAGAACGTAGTCTTGCTCACACCGTGCTTTGGTGCTGCTGGGTTCCAGCTCCCAGACCCAGGCTCTTGGGGTTCCCCTGAGGTGAGAAGTCCCCACAGGGCAGCTGGGGGCCCCATGACAGGCTCAGTGCAGACATTACCATAACTCCATTTTACAAAACGGAATTTAGATCCTCCTTTTTTCAGTGCAAACACAGAGGCAGGAAGACTCTGGTTTGTGTACACAGTCATGGCCACCTGTGCAGCACCAACCCGAAGGCACAGACTGATGGGTGACTTAGTCATGCAAACAGAAAGGTATCACGCTCTCTACTGATCAGAGCACATTAAGAACATGTGGGCCCATGGAGAGAGCAAGGTCATGTCAGAAGAACCAGGTCAAACACACCCAGACCAAGGAAGAGTTCAAAACCTCCCTCACCTGGACCCCATTAGGAGCAGGACACCTAACACAAGGGTGGCCCCACCGACCAGTTATCTGAACACCCAGTGTGTGTGTGCCAAGGCACAGAAAATGCCTCACTGTCCCCGAGGCTGCAGCTCAGCGTGTTTCCCACTGCTTGGCATGGCCCACTTGAATTCTGTCCACCGGTCCATTCATCTACTTGTCTGTCTGTCCATCTATCTGTACCTGGTCCCAGGTCTTGCCTCAGTGGTTCGGTACCTTCGCCAGACTGGGCACTGTGTCTGTAGCCTGCCACCTGGGACCTTACTGACTTGTCCAACCACCTGATCATTTTTCCATCTCTGCCAGCTCTGTCTTGAGAATGCTGGGATTGCAGACGCCCTCCACATGTCTGTACTTCAAGGGTGCTGGGGAACTGAACTCAAGTCTTCATGCTTGCACAGCGAGAGTTTTCTCCCAGAGTTATCCCCCCAGCCCTCCTGCAAGTATTTTATCCAGCCAAAGTAGAAGACTTCCTTCTAACCCCTCTTATTTTTAGTTTCTGTAAGAACCGACACTCCTTGTAGGGGGCATGCTTTCCTCAGCCCTGTCACCCCAAAGGTCAGGAGTGGGGGGTGGCTTCACCCTTCACCCACTCCTGCAAATGCCCCCTTGGGACTGAAGGTGACGGCTTATACCCTTTCATCCACACTCTCTGGTATATCTGGTCACTGGCCAGAGTCTCCCAATTCTTTCCATCAGCTTCAGAACTAGAGTATTATTAACACTGATTAACAATAATAATAGTTTTATTATTATTTTTTAATAAATAATAAAAAGTTTTGCTGCATAGGCTGTTCACCTCACAAGGTCATTTGGCTGTTGGGTCCTGGGAGCTGAAATCTTTATGTCAGGTGCGCTCTGAGGTGAGGGCTGTGCCTAAGGAATGGTAGCTCGTTCACATCCCCTCAGATCCTCAACACTAGGGCCCCCCTCTTTCTCCCTCCCAGAACCTCTGCCCATTTACTACACATCTGTTTACGGTCTCACTCAGAGGTGTGACCATAGCACGGTAACTCCCAGAGGCCAGGCAGGTAGCAGTTTCCAAAGTTCCTTCCCATCGTGTAGCACGGGGCACAGAGTGATGGGAGGTACCTCATCTGTGGACTGATCGTGGGCTGGGGGTCCTAAGGGGGTTTCCTTTCCCTGTCTTACATGTGAATGCTTGATCAAATAGAGCATGACAAGGTACATAAACAAAGCTGTGTGGCGGTTTCCTAGGGCACTAAAGGTCATCTGTCCCAGGCTGTGACAGACTGAGTCATAACCAAGACAACAGAACATGGGAGGCATAACTCAATCTGACCTGCCAGTCAATCAGTTATCAATTGCTGGGCAAATATTTAGCGAGCCCTTCCCACATGCATATCTCCATGTGAAGAGCTAATCAAATCCCACGAGTCCTCTCAATGCCATTCCTAGCCGTGAAGCCCCCCAGGTTCCTTAACTGGCAAAGCCCCCTTGCTGGCCCCACTCACAACGCACAGCCCAGCTTCTGGCCTCCAGCCCAGGGCTCTTACCGTGAATTGAGGAGAAGAGCTGGAAGATGAGGGGGCAGCTCAGGACCACCACCTGGCCCCGAGGAGTAGTTGGCCAACAGGTGAGGTTGTCCCACATCTTGCTGCAGCCTGTGGGGTGAACGCAGAGGACACACTGTCAACAAATGGGCACCGTGACCACACTCTTCCTCCTCCTTCTCCTAGAGGGTCTCCTGTCGAGTGGAGGTCATGTCTGTCCAGGCTGCAGAGGTCCTGTTCTGATGGGAAGGGAAAGAGGGTCCTCTCCCCATAAGGGATGGAGCTTCCCTACACGGCATCACTTACTTCTTTACTTATTTTAGACAGGGCCTTGGGTAGCCCCGGTTGGCCCTGTGAAAGACCTTGGGTTTCTGGTCCTCCTGTCTCTAGCTCCTGAGTGTTGTTGGAGTTACAGGTGTGTGCTACTCTGCCCCATTTATACAACGCTAGGGATCAAACCCAGGGCTTGTTGTGCCTGCTAACTGCCAACCGAGCTACATCCACATTTGAGAGACAAGCACCGGAGATGCCAGGCAGGTAGCCTAGCTGGTTCTGCTCCATGGCACACTGTCTCTCCTCCTGGATGAGCCACTGGGCACTTGTATAGGTGTCAATCCTTTTGAATGGCGAGAGCTGAGACTTTGGCATCCGAGTGCTCCAGAACGGTGGCTTTGACTCTGCGGAGCGTTCTGGGAAAGCCGTCCCTGGGAAAAGGCAGCAAAGCCTGTTTGCACTGTGTTCTGAACTTAACCGAGAGTTGGTCAAAGTGTGAGATGGCCGTGTCACCTTCCGCCGGGCTATCTGAGTCAGTGTCGAGCACAGCTGTCTACTCCAATCCACATTTACAGCTCTCTCGTTCCCAGAGCTTATATTTATAGGCACAACCTTCAGACTGTCTCCTCTATGGTTTACAGCCATCACGCCTGCACACGCACACGGCACTTGATACGTCACCCTCCTTTCTGTTTTTCTCTTTTATAGAGCGCCGTATATTTCTGGCAGCACAATGAGTGGCCTTCATTCTTATGGTTTGTGAGAAAACAGACATTTAGATTTCAAAATCTTCTATTACCAAATTACCGGCAGCTGTTTCAAGCAATTCAACCCCACAGTTCGAGCCTGCCTCCTCGACACAAACAAGGCTATTCATCCACATTCACACAGCAAGCTCCATCCCAAGAGGCTCTGTTAGAGACCATCATTGTTTAAAAACACAAGTATGCGTCTTCTGAATTGTGTTCTATACTAGTAAAGGCAGCAGCGGAGATGTTCCCGTGAGACGTGGGGTACAGTGGAGCTCACGGGCTATTCACAGAGCTTGCATGCAAAGTACTGCGATCCAGCTGGTGAGCATGCCAGGGGGCGTCTCCCGGGGGGGTCTACAACTCCTCTGGACACCTCTCCTGAAGGAGGCTGTCTTTTGCAATGCTGCCAGCCCCAATGATTTGCTCAGGAAACCCAACCCCAGAGTCAAAGTCAATGCCAGCCGGGCCAAGCCCAGACCAGCCCAGGTCCGAAGGTTCACAAGTTCCCAAGAAGGGGGCCTGGGAAGAGGAGGTGGAGGGATGCACCCACCTGGGAGAAGAGCCTCTGGACTCTCAGGGCTGTGATCATGTGGCAGTCAAGGAGGGGAGTGGGGGTGGGGGGGGACCTCCTGGTGCTGCAGCAGTATCTGCAGTGAAGGCTAAGGAAGAGAGTGAGCCTCTCTTCCTGTGGACTGGCCACTTTAACATGTCCCCCATCTATCCTGAGCCCCATGGTTTGCTGCTTTGGCTGATGGTCCATCTTGGGCTCCTAGGAGGATGTACAGCAGCACACACACACACACACACACCCCAGGCTGGGAAAACCTGCTCATGATTTAGGACCTATTTCAGTTAACACCAACAAGCTCTAGGTCTGGAATGTCTGAACATTGTTTCAGTCTCTACACAAATAGCTTATATAACCGGTCCATTTCACAGATGAGGAAACGGAGGCAAGGCAGCAGGATGAGGTGTGGCTGTGCCGCTAGCCTATTCACACATTCCTCTCCTGGTTTTCAGGGCTTGGTAGCATTTCTCTGGGAAACTGGCCGCTGCTGGACTTTCTGTACCCAGGCTGACAGTGCTGGGCACACCCTGTTTTGCAGGCCAGCTATTGTGTCTGGGTCCCTGCCAGACCTCGAGCTTTCAGAGTTGCCAGCCTGAGCTGGGGGCGGGGGCGGGGGCGGGGGTGCTGGGTCCTGTGCTCAGCTTCACCAGAGGTGAGACAGAACAGAAGGGCACTGGGCTATGCCTTGTGGGCACTCTGCATTTGGCGTCAAATGCTGTGAACTGGTACCGGGCCCAGGTCATCAAGTAGACAAGGGACCTGAGGAAGTGAGACTCGTAGGGGTGCCGGTTAGGAAGCTCCTTGCAGCGGGCAGCTCAGCGCTGGTTTGCTGGGGTGGCTGGGCTGGGAAGCATGGAGGAGTGATAGCCATGAAAATGCTTGGTTTCTAGAAATGACTTTGTGTCTGGGAAATGTGTGCCCATTCAGGGCTAAGACCCCAATAGGAAAACCAACTAAGAGGCTAAGAAGATGGATAGAGAGGCAGACAAGTAAGTCAGTTTTATATAATTTTCCATCCATAATGACACATACTTACATGTACTTCCAGACATACTGACCCCAGACACACACATGCCAACATACATGAATGGGCATGGGAAGGCCACCACGTGAGCAGACATGGAGAGACACAGTGTACAGACTGAACACACACTGATGCACTCAGAAGCAGGCAGAGTGGCAGACTGGAGGGGCAGGAGCAGCCTCAGACAGACATGGGCCAGAGGTGCCCACCTGTGCCCACGCCAATGTGTACAGAGTCTCAGTAGCTGCCAGGGCAGACCTGAAATCTGTAACCTATGCCTGCCTTCTTCCAGATCCCGGGCTGATTGCCGTGTATAGGGCGTTGGCACTGCACAGGCACCCTGTGCCAGTGGTGACCTCATTGAATTCATGAGGGTGGCCATTTCCCATTCTGGGGACAGGTCTGAGCTGCAGTGGGGTGGGCTCTGGAGTTTGGGCTTCCCAGGTTTCCTAAGCCATCTTGAGGCCTGCCGAGACCAGCCTGCAGTTGGCAGCATAGGGTGGGGCATATAGACAGTGGGTAAGTCAAGTCACCTGCTGACCCAAGCTTCAGTCTCAGGGCCACAGGAGTCAGGGGCCATCCTGCCATAAAGTGTGGCCCAGGCCAGGCCCATCTGTGAGACTACATAACCACATACACTCATGAGCACAGGAGGCCTTTGCACCAGGGTTAAGGAGGAACCTGAAAAGATTACAAAACAGCCTCAGAACGGTGCCGGGAGCCAGGAGCCAGCAAGCTGGACAGGTGCTCCCTGCTCCCATTATGTAACAGTAAGCGCAGCCTGGGGAGATGACCCAGCATGGCGGCCCAGCCTCTGCACCACCATGCTGGCTCTCTCCCAACACAGTGAGCCTTGCGCCTCCCACCCTCTCAGCCCCTCTGTTTCCTTAGACCCTGCCCACCTTTCCACATTTACCCAACCCTGGGCGACCACACCAAGTAGACAGAGCCCTCGTTTGTCCTGATGGCCTCTGCAGGGTCTGACCAGTTGGGTCTCATTTACACTCTAGGTAAGTTAGGGGTCAAAGAAGTTATTTGGGAGTGCTCCCGTGGGAGTGCTCCCGTGGCAGTGCTCCAGCGGCAGGTGACCTGACTCATCTCGGAAAGTCTCTACCATCGAGTACCCTAGATCTCCCACCTTAAGTGGCCCAGCAGCCGTGGCTGGACTCTTAAGGGCAGACCTGTCTGTACTTTCAAAGCCGTGGTTTACCATGTTGTTCCCAGATAAGATCTGGGAACTTCCCAGACCTGGGTGAGGTCAGAAAAGCACTGAGGCCTTGTGGCCCTTCTGCTGTGTGTTCCCTGACTGCTCGGGCCTAGATCCTGACCCGACTGACGGCTGTGAAAGGCTCACGCTTTGGACTGGGCTCACGAGGGAATCCGGGACTCCACGGGACTCCTCTGCTGCCACAACAAGACTCACCTGTGGTTTCGTTCTCCAGCTGGGCCTCCTCCAGGCACTGCCTGCGCTCTATCTCAATCATCTGCAGGTACTCACACTCCTGCTGCGGGCTGGCTGCCCAGCTGCCCTGAGGACAAAGCAGAGATGTCAGCTTCATCCGCAGACTTGAGGAGCAGGGGCCAGACCGGGGCCAGCCAAGGCTGAGCCGGCTCTTCTCCCAAGGATCTGAGCTCTACACTGGATGTTCACCGTAGCCCTAGACTGAACCCCCACCCCAACCTCAGTCTCTAACCCATCCTAGGTCCAGACGAGCCCTTATCCCAGTTCCAGTTTGCACCTCACAACAGCCCTAGACAGTACCTGATCCTGACTTGTGTGCCCCAAATTTTCTCACCCGACCCTCAGGTTCTGCCTTGAGGACCCTCTCAGGTCTCTGCTCCTGAGCCATGCTGCTGCTCTAAGGACCCAGACTCTGGAGGAGGCACAGCCCTAGGCAGAGGTCAAAGAGCCTTCCCCTAGACTCTCTGCTGATCACTAAACTACTCTGTCCCTGCCTCTGTTGTCCTTGGATGGATAGTGCCATGCTAGTGATTCCCTGTAAGAGGATGCTGGACGCCAGCCTCGAGCTCCTGGGGCCAAGCCCGGGCAGAACGAAGGAGTCTGGCTGCATCATCTCCTCCATCTGCAGGTCCTCTGTTCACTTTTGCTCATGAAGTTGGGACAGGGATACCGACCCTTCTCGCCCAGACCTCACCATCTCCTTCACCACAGAAAAAGCTAAGGCAGATTCCACAAGGACCAGGGAGGTTTAAGTAAGAAAGTGAGTAAGTGAGGCTCCACAAGAAGTCCCAGGCCCCACCAGCCCCCTGAACCTCTAGGAAGTCAGAGAGGGGTTGGAGACGCCCTTGCGTTTCTCCTGGATGCCAGCATGTCCTGGCTCAGGATCAGGGGTTGGGTAACAGGCAGCATGGCAGTTCATGGCACTGGGATAGATATGGGATTGAGTGGTAGCTGCCTGGGATCAAGGGGAAAGCGGCAGGTCTTGAGGGTTTGTGGGTATGTAGAAGGTGAAGGCCTCTGTGGGGAAGCAATTGAATAGGACAGCTCCGGTCTGCCTCTGACTTTAGGAAGTGGCCACCACGCCTGGCAATCATCCTCTGTCGTCAGTCTCCTCATCCCAGTCTCCACGAGGGCCCGGGCAAAGCTCCGGAGGGGGGACCTCACAGTTGGTTGCCGGGTCTCCCTTTCATTGCTACCCTGTACTCAGTCTCTGCATGGAGAATCGACATCAGTCAGTCCCCACTCCACCCCTCACTCAGCCCTGTTGACGGAAGCCTAGCAAAACAACATAGACATGGGGCCTTCATTTACTTCATCCCTCCAAGAGGAACCCCTACCCTGCAACACTGACCTACACAGAACTTGAACAGTGGTCTAAATGAGTCAATACCAGCGACGACTCAGCACGCAGACGGCCTGGCTCTCTCCACTACCATCAAGAGAGAGGTCTAAGCTGAGGCTTGGCCACTGTGTCCCTCCCACCCCAATAGGTTTCTCATTCCTGTGAGCATCATCATTTCCCAGGCCACCAACGGTCCAGCTAGCATTGTGTTTGTCCTAGTCCAGGTCCATGGGAAGACCTCCTCCTCCGCATGTCCCTGCCACCAAGACCTCACATACCGAACAAAGGTACCCAGTCAGCTGGAGTCCAGACACAGGCTGCTGAGTCCTTTTCAACTTGACAAGGAGCACGGGGCTGACATGGAGGATCGTTTTGGCAGAACCATTGAAAGAAAAGGCAGCTTCAGGGAGACCCAGCACCTATGTATCCTCTTAGGGATCGTAAGCGTCACCTCTTTCAGCCAGAATGCTTGTAGTGGTAAAGCTTAGGGATCCGTGACTGGCTCATCCTCAGGTGTGGGGAGTGGGGTAGTCAGGAAGTTGGGGCGGGCCAGCCAACTGTTCCACCTTGCTTGCATAGGAGCACACAGCTTCTCCTTGGTACCCTCCCAGGCCCAGTCTGCCAATAGCTGGATGCCTTTGGAGTTTTGGCCTCATCCACACGACTCTCAGGGTTTTCCTCACATTTTCGCCTTCTGTCACACTGAGCTGTGACATGAAGGCAAGATGGGACATGTGGCTGCCTGCTGTGTCTGTGTACAAGCCTACTCACAAGCTTTGTTGTTGAAGGAGGCTGCTTGTTGGTGCCCGGCTAGCTCAGTCGGTAGAGCATGAGACTCTTAATCTCAGGGTCACGGGTTTGGGCTCCATGTTGGTGCCAATTTGCTGTAATGAGGCTGCCTGTTTGTTTCCCAGCCGCCCAGCCCCAAAATAATCACACAGAAACTATATTATTTAAATCACTGTTTGGCCCAGCAGCTCTAGCTTCTTATTGGCTAACTCTTACATCATAGTTTAACCCATCTCCATTAATCTGTGCATCACCACGAGGTCGTGGCCTACCAGCAAAGTTTCCAACATATCTGTCTCTGGAAGTGGCTTCATGGCCTCTCCTGACTCTGTCTCCTTTCTCCCAGCATTCAGTTTAGTTTTCCCCACCTAGATCTGTTCCCTGTGCAGGCCCAAGACAGTTTCTTTATTAACCAGTGGTATTCACATCATACAGAGGGGAATCCCCTATCACTTTCCCTTCCTCTGGTGCCAGGTTTTCATTAGAGAATCCCGGCCCCATCACTGCTCCTGGTGAACCCTCTTGCCGAGGATTGGAGTGACCAAGATTTAAGGCAGCCAGCATTCCCGGCCTCAGTGCCTGGCACCTGGCCAAAACCAGGCTTCTCTGAGCCAGAAGGCTCACACTCCTGGGAGTTTGGATTAAGCTAGGAGGCAAGTAGGTTTAATTTTCCCCACTGAATTGGAAAAACCTCAAAGGAGCAGAGGCTGGGGCTCTGTGGTAATCTTGTTGACAAACAGAAGATGAAGATGAGGCCTCTGAGGGGAGTGGCAGGGTGGAGACAGAAAATCCAGAACTGCTTGGCAGTGGAGGCAGGCTATGTTTGAAGCCAGATCTTCCCACAACAAGAGCCAATAGTTTTGTTTATGGTTTAGCTAGTTAATTTTCCTACCTCAGGAACCCAAGGTGCCTATTTTTGCAGTCTGAGGACAGAACAATGACTGGCCCTCACTTTTGGGGTCTTCTTAAACCAGAGTAATGGCCAAACAGATTTCCAAGTGATGTTCCATATTTGTGTGTGTGTGTGCACACACACACATGCATATGGGCACATGCACGTGCACAAATATATAAATGTGTTCATAGAGGTCAGAGATAACCCACGGCGTTGTTCCTCAGACACAGTCCACCTTATTTTTTGAAACAGGGCTTCTCACTGGCCTAGAATGTGCCAAACAAACTGGACTGGCTGGCTTGCAAGCCCCAGGAATCCACCTGTCTCGGACCCCCCAGCACTAAGATTTCAAGTTCCTGCCAGCCACCCAGTTTTTTCCTTCCTTCCTTCCTTCCTTCCTTCCTTCCTTCCTTCCTTCCTTCCTTCCTTCCTTCCTTCCTTCC
>JABTXL010009122.1:11145897-11160909 GCA_025134845.1 Neodon shergylaensis | reverse complement strand
CACACACACACACACACACACACACACACACAGTCTGTCTCTTGTTTGTACATATTCAATTTAACCCCCTGTTGTCCTGGACACCGCTGGTGAAGAGGACCCCGGGTCTGTGGGTGCTGCTGGTATCAATACTCCTTGCAGAATGCTGAACACCAGCTACTCAAGGAGCCGGAGGCTGCAAGTCTTCAATTTACAGATGGCAGCCCGTGGAATCTTCCCCTCCTCCAGTGCCCTGTTTTGCAGGAAGAACTTGTTTTGAAGGTGGCTAGGAGGAGGCGCTTCCTGAGAGATGCGGATCTTAGTACCTTCAACCACATAAGACAGACTGCATAGAGGGCGGTCCTGCCCGTGCTCACTGCCAAGGTACCTCACTCTTACCCCAAATGCCTGCCAGCTGACTGTCTGACCCCATCAGTCAGGCAGAGGAGCCGCTGCAATAGGACAACCCTCCGAGAACGTCACTGTTCACCTGAGTGTGCCCAAGTGTGGTTGGAGAGCATTTAAATATTGGATTTGAGGGAGACTAGCATGCGTATCGTGTTAGGTGTGACCAGAACATCATAGTTATACAGTCAAGTGGTCTTTGATTTTAGAGCTGCATTTGGAACCAGGGTTGAAGGTCAGTATTCTTCTAATTGACTTAAATATACTTTAGCCAAAATAAACAAGTGATGTAAAATTTAAATACTGAAGTGGCCACTGAGTGTAACAGAGAGAATCCTGCTGAGCCGGGCGCCAGAGGGTTAGCAAGGAACCCTCGCTAGCCATGAACTCCCACTGGGCCATACCTGGCCTAGCTCTGGAGTCAGCACCCAGTTCCTAATCCATCCTTTGTGCTACAGACACCTTTTGTTGTCTTATGGGAACCTTGTCTGAAACTTGGTTAGAGGAAACGCTAAAACCATGGTACCTCATGAACCAGGTATTCGCACTGGCATTGTATTTTTGGAAGCTTCGTTCAGTTCCTTTAGAGATATTTCAGAAATCAACTAGCTAAGGTGTAAACACAGGGAAAAATAAAAATGCCAGGAGGCAAAAGGAAAGTGCCTCAGTCCACAGAGACTGAGTCCCTGCAGCCACAAAGGCTAAGTTCATTCTTAATGTGTCTGTGAGTCTTCATTTCACAGACCTGCACGAACCCACACACTGCGCCGCATTACACGCGACAATGGAGTCACCTCTCCAGTCCCTTATTATGCTAATCTTATGTTCATTCGTTTGTGCGTTCATGCATTTATTTGTTTGAGGCAAGTTCTCACCTAGGCTGCTCTTGAACTCCGCCGCCCTTCTGCCTCAGTCTGAGTGCTGGAATTACAGGCATGAGCCACCACTTATGCCTTTATCATAATGTTCAAATATATGATATATGGTATCAAATATCATAATATTCAAACATATCTTTATGTTTGAATCATTTTACAGTAAAATTACAAAAAAAAAAACCCAAAACCTGTCCATGTAGTGGACAGATGAAACTCTTCTCTGCAGGCCCTGCTGAGAAGCAGGAGAGAGAGTTTCCAGGCATCACGGCTCCCACGTACCATGCCGGGATTGCAAAGGGAAGGGCAAAGTCTGAGAGGCTGAGAAAGGCGAAGGCTCATTTCAGTCCCCAGCCTCCAACCCTCACCCGTGACCCAAGCAGCCACAGTGAAGGGGGTGCTGATGGCGGGAGGGTGGCTGGGGAGAGGCCTTGTGCTGGTGGGGTAACACAACCTGGATTGCCATCAAGGCTGCCCTCACTGTGAGATGTCCCGCCTCCTCTGAGAGGCCTTGCCACCTCCTGAAGACACCTCATGAGGACACGCCACCCACTCCACAGATCTTGCCTGCGTTGGTTGGATAAAGGTCCAAGCTCAGAGATCAAGGAGCAGGGATGACCTATCTGTCACATGGCCACACAACATCTTGACTACCTTTTTTTTCCTTCAGAGTTCACACAGGCTGTATGGACACCCAGCCCTCTCTCACCTGAGACCTGTGGCTCAGAGAAGATCAGACCTCAGCTAGCGAGTGGGGCTAGCTCCAACCCAGTCTGGCCTTTCCAATTCTCCTCCACACTAGGCCAAGGGTTCTCTTTTCTCTTCAGAGATGAGGAAACCATATCCTTCTGTGGAGATTAAAGATGTTTCCCAAGCCAACCAGCCATGGCAGTGGGGGCAGGGCAGAGTCTAAGGCTCTGTAGCTGTGACCCCCATGCAGGCTACAGAAGCCTCAGAGGAGGCTAGGTTTCCAGACTCCAGGATGCAGAGGTATAAACCTCTAGCAAGTTCTGTCTTTCCCTGAGGCCCTGGGAGTCCTGAGCAGGCGTAATTGAGGTTGTCTCTCTATTCCTCAAGGTAGCCTGGCCCAGTAGCCACCATATTTCCTGAAGTTCACAGTGTGATCTGCTGAGGCCAGAGGCCTGGGCAGTAGTGGAAAGACCCTGGAAAGGCTGGTAGTAGTGGCCAAGAAGGGCTCAGTGCTGTGGGAATTCTTTCCGCCAATAGGACTGGTGAGGTGTGACCTTCGGAAGCAGGTGGCTTCCACCTGTCCGCGGAACGTTCAGAGGAGCCAGCCTTGCCCTTCATTCCGGCCGTCCAGGTTCTAATGGAAACTGGGGACTGGGTGCTCTCTACCTTCTGGGGCCGGGTGAGCAAAGCCTGTGTTCAGAGTTTGCAGCTGAAGAAAGTCGGCCATGGAGCCAAACTTCAGGGCATTGCCTTGCTTCTTCCAAGGGGGTTTCCCCGTCTGTCTGTCTGTCACAGCAGCCCTGTCCCTCAGTTCTAAGAGGCAGTGCCATGCAGGTCGCCGTGCAGGTCCCTGGTTGTGCCATGCTCCTCGAGTGGAAACTCTTGCAAGGTAGGACCTCAGACTGGCCTGGCACTGTGAGTCTGTCTACTGCCCAAGGGGGCAGGAGCTATGGAAGGCCTTGGGACATACTTCACTTCCTCTTTGGAGACACACTGGAGGTTTTCTTCTCTTTCCTTTTTTTTTTTTTTTTTTTGGCTTCCCCGTTCAAAGATTTCCCTTCCCAGGCCAAGGCAGGGCCCCATAAACAGCGTGATAAGGCTCTGTGCCTTCAATGTGAACTCTGCAGCTGCCATTTTATGGCTCTGATAACATACCCCCCCCCAAGTCCTGCTGGAGCAGGAACACTGGGTGCCCATTCCAGGAGGGAGCAAGTAAGGACAATAAGGCAGGAACTGGGACCCTCCTCCAGACCACGCTAAGCTCCTTCCCCTTCTTTTGTGGGTCATGGCTTGACCTGGCTTGAGAGGACAGTGAGTCTGACGCACCTGAGGGGCAGAACAGCTCAGGGGAGACTGAAGCTCGTGGACCCAAAGGATGGGGTCACTGTGGGACCCCATCAGAAGCAAACAGGAGGAGGGACTGGAGTCGGTGCTGAGTGAATCAGACCTGGGAAGATGGGAAGGAAGGTGTTGGAGGGCTGGGCTCAAGCTATGTCTAGATGGAGAGCACCTGGAAACCTCCAGTGGCCCAAGGACCCCTTGCTCATCCAAAATGAACCCAAGAAGCAGGGAACCAGGGCTGGGAGAGCTCGAGAACTGCTGGTGTGTGGCCTGGTGACACTGAGGACCAGAGTTATGTGGAGCTTGGCGTCTGGGAAATGGGACTGTGAGCTAGAGGAAGGGGACAATGCCTGCCAATCCTCAGAGGGCTGCACCTTAGCCAGGGCATGAACTTTCCCAGGTGTGCCAGACACTGGCGGGGTGGAAACAGACTCATCCTGAATCTGTTTGGTAAAGGAGGTAACCATGGGATAGAACCCACTAGGTGACCAAGATTCCCCACCCTCCTCCAAGCCGCCTGCTGTTTCCAGACCAGAATCCACCTGGGAAAAGACTGTCCGCAGGCCAGGAGCAAAGGGAGGAAGGCAATCACCTCTAACCAAGTATGACTGCCAAGGGCTGGTATGGCTCCTGTGGCCTCATTTTGTCCTGCTGTAAAATGGGCAGACTGAGTCTTGAGGTCTCCCTACTCTCAGAGAAGGTAACCCAGCATCTGCCCCGTGGCCCTGGTGAGCCATTCACAGCCATGGGATCACACCCACCCACATATCTGTGTGGGAGGAAGAGGAGGTCAGAGGCAGAGCAAGGCCCTCTGCTTTCCCCAGCACATGCCTCTCCCTGCCACCAACTCCCACCTTCCTACAGTCAGAGGAGGTCGAGCGGAAGGAGAGTCCTGTCACCAATAAGATCGCAACGACCCCTTCCGAGGCCATAGGCACGGACGGTGCATTTGCTGTTCTGTCTTCATAGTCCACAAGTTCACAAAATACCTAGAGACGCTTCCAGACCCTCACAGCCTCCTTCCCACCTCACAGTCTACCGGATCTCCCATCTCACCCGATCCCGCCGCCCACAGCTCTCCTCCCCCACGCACCCGCTCAGACACTCCTCACAAAGCAAGTCCGGGGTTCCCTCTCGCCCTCAACCTCTCCACCGCTGCCTGGGATGGCCTCGAGGTGAGCGCTCTAGGCTGCTCTGGGAGGGACCCGGTGCCATCGAGCTCCCACGCCTCTGGGCTAGATCCGGTCCCGGGTGGAGAGAGAAGATGAGAACCGCGCTCTTGCTGCCCCCCGATGGCCAGATGGCCCCAGATCCTCCGTCCCGGCAGCTCTCTTATTCCCGGGGCTCCCGGTGGAGGGGTGCACACTCACTGCGGGTCCGAGGACGCAGGCGAAGGCTCCTGCCAGCACGCAGAGCCAGCGGGCAGGCGGTGCGCTCAAAGGGCGCATGGTTCGCCCTGAGCCCGCCGTAGGCGGCCGGAGCGGCTGCGGGGTCTGGGGCCGGTCCAGCACGGTAGAGTGGCGCGGGCCGCCGGCCCCGGCGCTAAGAGAAGCAGCTCCGGGCCCGGGGAGGGCTGCGGGGGCTCGTCTGATGGGCGGCAGGGTTACCCAATGGCGCGGCGGAGGCGGGGGCTCGGCGCAGGTAGGGGGCGGAGCCTGGGCGCACCGGGGCGTGAACGCGAAGTCCCGCTAGTGGTGTGCGTCGTCGGGAGCTGCAGCTCGCCTAGTCCTAGCGGCTCCGTTGCGGGGACTCTGGGCTCGACCCCGCCCAGCGTTCCCCGCGCCTGCACCTTCTCTCCCAACACAGGCCGCACCCTCGGCCCCCCACCCCCGCCCCCGGCAGCGTGCTCCTCCGGTCGTCTGCTCCAGGGGGTGGGGGTGGAGGGGAGCGGCCGCCTCTCTGGTTCCCACGCCCGCGCGCAGCCCAGATTCCTGGACGATAAGGGCCGCAGCTTTCCGGGGCTACACACTGGGTTCCAGTGGGGTCCGGCGGATCACGCTGCTGGAGCCATCTGTGACAAGGGAGAAGCCGGGGGGGGGGGCGGAGCTCAGCCGGAGTCGGGGAGCCCTGACTCGGGGTTCATCCATGTCCTCTAGGGCCAGGCAGGGCGTCGTGGCCCTTCACAGGGTGCACTCAAGGGTGGATTCGTTTCGGCCCGCGCTGCTCGCGAGGAACGCGGAGTCGAGATTCCAGAACCAAAACTTGTACCTGTTTGCGGGCTCAGACTGCCCACGGACCCTTCCTCCCGGAGTCTGAGGTCCCCAGGAACTAGGACCAGGGTGTTAATGCCCCACGCTGCGTTTCCAAGACCGCGCCGGCCAGGTGATCTGAGACTGCACTCCCTCTTACGCTTGTCTTTTGAGCTCGGATGCATAGGGCTCCAAGCTCTCTGCGCGCGACTTATTAGGGAACCAGTACAGACGGCTGGTCTCCTTTCCGACAGCTCGAGTGGTGACAGTGAGAAGGTGATGGTGGTGGTGGTGTGTGTGTGGACGGGGATTGATGGCGCGGTGGGCTAGAAGGAGGGAGAAGGGGCGGAACTCGATGCCTAGACGGAGAGAGCCGCGTGTCCCTGCGCTCGAAGAAGAGTGTGCGCTCCCCTTGAAGGAGGTCCGTCTCCTGGCACTTTCTGGCCAGCAGGGGCGCGGGAATTTCCCGAGGACTCGCTGGCCTTCCCAACCTATAACGTGGGAAACTAGGGATGTGGGCGTGGTCTTGAGGTTGGTTACAAAAAAGTCTGGCAGCGACCCCTGGCCTCCCCCCATTTCTGTTGACTGGGTGGTGCTTTATCCTTCCTCCTTCCCCTCCTCCCCTTCATCTGTCCACAGCTCCTCTCTTGCTCTCTCCGCTACTTTATGAGTCCCTGATTCTGAGCCAGGCCTCTTTACACATAGAGATAAGAGGAAGCAGGGGGCGTTGCCTGCAGTTTCTGATTACTGATAGAGAATGGGCTACCTGGACACAGGCCGTTCCTTCTCCAGATGTGGGGGATGTCAAAGGAGGGAGCTGTTCAGTAAGTAGTTCCAAAGCTTCAGCGTCAGGACTTCGGGGAAACACTGTGAGCTTGGAATTTGGTTCTCCTCTCCATGTGGCCCCCAGTACCCTCCTCTCAGGCCTTGGGCCCCTAACGGGCAGTGGAGTCTTATCAGCTCTTGAGGTGGTACCCTCAAATCTTAGATGTGAATGATAAGCCTGTGGAGCTTTGTTTTTCAGCCCTGCCCATCCCCACATGTCCCCTCAACAGCTGCAGGATGCTGATATCCGGTACATACCTGTGATCCCAGCTCTCGGGAGGCTGAGGCAGAAGAATTGCAGATTTCAGCCCAGCCTGAGCGAAATGTTCAACACTTCACCTTATGGGCCTGCTAGCATTTTCTTGCTCTCTGTGGGCAAGGATGTTGGGGGCTTTAGGGTACCTGGAGGAGAGTGGTTACTGGAAGGTGGGAGGGAACCAGACCCCATTTTGCCCTGTGACCCTCACTGGATAGGTGAGGCAAGTGGGTGGAAGGGGAGGGCCCCAGTGGCAATGACTGCCCTGCCCACACTGATCCCTCTTAGGGTCGGGGTTGGAGGGCTGATGCCAGGCCGCAGCTGAGAGGAGAGGGCAGGATCTCCTGGTGTCATCCCAGCCCAACCCCAGGAGAGGAGAGTGGCTCAGGGAGAATAGTTTTCCTTCCAGTTCTCTGTCAGGGAGAATAGTTCTCCTTCCAGTTCTCCGTCAGGGAGAATAGTTTTCCTTCCAGTTCTCTGTCAGGAAAGCCACTCTTGGTTCTTTCTGCATTGTTCCCTGGGGGGAATTCATCCTTCTTTACCATTGAAGGACACAAGACACATTCAGAAATAAAAGGAGCAAAACAGAGGGTCTTAAAACCTCAATTTAGGCTACTAACCCCTCCACTCCTACCTAAAACTCCTTGTAGGCTATGAAACCATGTGCCAACTTCTGGCTGTCAAATCCTGTGTCCCGAGACATTAGGAGGTCAACCATGGGCTTATTCTTGGGGAACCTTGTGGAATCTCAGGAGGGCACCTGTTGTTTACCTTGGCAATAGAAAGGCTTCAGGAGGGAAGGGGACTTTAGAAGCAGAGGTGGAGGCAGATGAGCCTCTTGAGGCCGAAGGAGCAGGCACCGTGGTGGTGGATGTAATTGCCTTCCCCACCATGGCCTGAGGAGTCCCTGTATGTGTTGTCTGCCTTTGCTCCACGAATCTAGGTTGGAACAGTTGCACAAGAGTGCCTGAACCATGGTCTGTTCCCATTCCTGAAGCTCTTGCTAGGCAGATCCGTTCTGGATCCCTGCAACCTGTTCCCAGATTTTGGCTCAGCCCCTTACCTCCCTTCTAGTTGCCAGAATCACAGGGGTACAGCAGATTCGGGGAGTGGGAGAAAGTCATTTGCCATTCCCCGTGACAACAAGCCCAGCAGAAAGAATGTACAGTTACTCATCAGAGCCTGTCTGGCTTGCAGCCCGATGCATCCCTGTGGCATGTGCCACCCTCGCCTCCTCTGGGCCAGCAGCCACCTCTCAGGATGCCTTAGTCAGTGCCTTGTGCCGTGGCTGGTGAGTCAGTGGGGAGGAGGTTCTGGTGAATGGTGAGGGCAGCCGTGAAACATGGAGCATCCTTCACCCGCTTGATGGGGGCTAAGTCAAGGCCAGCGACAAACACAGCCTGGACAGCGGCTGCTCCTGGGTTCACCAGCAGATTCACCCACATTGTTGTCTGCATGGAGGCCGCTTTACCTTCCCTGAAAGGGACAAATGGCTTCAGGTCTGTATCAGTGGAGGGTGCTGGCAGCTGCTCCCACCTCCTCGGTGCACCCCTTCTTTGGGGAGGTGGACCTTTCTGAATGCCAAAGTATTTCAATTCCATGTTTAGCTCGGAGTAGTGCAGAGAGACCTATGAGCAGATGTTTAAAGGGCATTCCTTGTGCTCAGTCTGTGACAGCATGGATGTCCATTCATTCATTCATTCTTCATTCACTCACCTCTCATGCAGCACCATGCCTGGCTCTGGGGTGAGGCTTGTCACTGATGAAAACATGCATTCTGCCTTCTGAGGAGCCTACCATTGCTTCAGTAGAGGACAGGGGATCTTGAAGAGGCCCTGAAACCCCACCTAGGAGCAAAGCTAATGAAACTCAGGATAGGGGACTCCTGGTAATGACGGGTGGGTGTAGCAATGAAGCCTGGGGCCCAGCCTCAAATAGTCACCCTCGATCCTGAAGCCCATGGTGCAGAGCTCTGGGGCAGGCTGGCTCCATCATGTGCATCATCTTAGGTGGTTGAGGGAGCCACACTGAGATGGAGGTTAGAGAGTGGAAGTTCACTGAATGCAGGGTTCGAGGAAGGCAGGGTGAGATCCTCAGGCCCTGTTAGAGAGATGAAGCTCAAAGGCTTCCTCTCTGCTCCGCACCCTCGACAGGGTCTCATGAAGTCCAGGCTGGCCTTGAACTTGCTATGTAGCTGAGGATGCCTTTGACTTCTGATCCTTCTCCTTCCACATCCTGAGTGCTGGGATTATGAGTGCTGGGATTTTTGACATGCTGGGATTATGGGTGCTTATGGGAAGGGCCTGAATTATGGGTGCTGGGATTATATATATATATATATATATATATATATATATATATATATATATCCCGTTCCTGAGGCAAAAATTAAACCTCAACAGACAACAGAATGAGCATAAACCCAACTCTTACAGACACATAAATATGTGTAGCAAGGTATAAAAAGTGTCCCGGTATTGTGGGACATTTGTTTAACTATGTGAAGATGTGTTGCTATTCACATTACCTGCCTAAGTCACCTGATTGGTCTAATAAAAAGCTGAATGGCCAGTAGCGAGGGATGAGGGTATAGGCGGGACTTCTGGGCAGGGTGGACAAGTAGGAAGAGGAATTTAGGTTCAGGGGAAGAACAGGCAGACACAGAAGAACTGGGAAAGTAGGACACACAGAATGAGAGAAAGTAAAGCCCTGAGGCAGAACCTAGATGCATAGAAACAGGTTAAATTAAGTTAAAAGAGCTGGTGGGACAAGCCTAGGCCAAGGCCGAGCATTCTTAATTAATAATAAGTCTCCATGTCTTTATCTGGGAGCTGATTGGTGGCCCAAAGAAAATTCCGACTACATCCCAGAATAGTAAACACTCAAGTCATGTAAAGAATGGGTTCATTAGGTTTCAATTGGTTGGTGAGACCTGACAGGAATGTAGCAATGTAGCAGTTGCAATAATATCCACTGATTCTCCTACATTGTCTATAGTCAGAGAGGTCCAACTGCAGCTTAGCTGGATCAGCCAAGGTGTCATCCAGAGCTGTTTACAGGACTGGGGTCTTCTCCCAAGTTCATCCACACTGTTGGCAAAACTCCATTATCTGCTTCTGTGCGACTCTCTTTTAAAAAGATCTGTGTCATTATTAGTTATGTGTGGTTGCATATGTGTCTGTGTGGGGATGTGATGTGAGTTCAGGTGCCCACGGAGGCCAGAAGAGTCAGATTCCCCTGCGGCTGGAGCTGCAGGCAGGTGTCGGTAGCCTGATGTGGGTACTGGAAGCCACACTCCACCTCTGTAAGAGCATTCTATACTCTTACTCACCGAACCGCCTCTCCAGCCCTTGCCTCCCTTTGTCTGATGGCCACCGGCTAGGTTCATTATGAAGTCCTAGGAACTGACTTCAGGTCTTAGCCTGGCCTGCTCCATAGAATTTACTTCCTTTATTAGGTTGCTGTTTGAGTCATGGTCTCTCTCTATAGCTCAGGCTGGCCTTAAACTCTCAATCATTCTGTCTGAACTCCTAAGTGATAGATTGTAGTTCTCAATGTTTGCTTTGTATATGTATGTATGTATATACATACATGTATATATGTACACACACACACACACACCAGGCTAGTAACAGAACTGTGGCAGCTTTAAACCCTCTGCCTCTCACTCTAGAACCTCTGTAAAACAGGCTCCCCTGGGGCTGGCTATGTAGCTCAATTGCTAAAGTACCTGACTAGCATGCATGATACCCTAGGTTTGATCCCCACCAGGTAAACATGACATGGCGGGGTAGGCATGCAATCCCAGCACGTGGCAGATGGAATCAGGAGAATCAAGACTTCAAGGTATATAGGGAATTTGGGGCCAGTCTGGGTTTCACAAGACTCCCATCTCCATCCCCCGCCCAATCAAGAAAACCAAAAAAATCTCACCTGATGAGGTCAGGACACCCATGCCCAAAGGGAGAAGATAACAAGGGCAGGGAATTGTGGGCAGGAATCTTGGTGCTACCTGAGAACTCTGCCAGTCGCAGCAAGAATAGATTAATTCACAACTAAAACCACTAGATAAGAAACAACAAATTAAACACAAAGACAGAGGGAAGGAATTAGTGAAGATCAAACAGAAAGTGAGGAGAAGCAGGGACAATATCAAATGAACGCTCTTTCCTCTTGATCAGAGACGGTTAGAGTCTGACGACAACAAGAACCAAAGCCAACAAGCACGGGACGCAGTTCCAGAAAGAGAGAGTGTGTTAACACGACTGTCACCCCAATGTCTAGGTGAAGCGCACACTTACAGAGAAATGTGAATGATTAAGGTTACTTCTAAAAAAGATACTGGGCTCAGGTCGCTTTATAGAGAATCTTATAACCCTTCACAGATAATTCTCTCTCTCTCTGTTTTTAAAGACAGGGTTTCTCTGTGTAGCTATGAACTCACAGAGGTCCGCCTGCCTCTGCTCCCCGAGTGCTGATATTAAAGGTGGGTACCACCAGCAGCTGCACAGGTAATTCTTATCAAACCAAACTCCAGAGATGCTATGAGCCAGCAGCATATCCTGGCATACTCTGCAAGGTGATATAATGCTTATATCAAAGCAAGAAGCCAGGTATGTTGGCAGGCCTCCAGTCCAGTACTTTGGAGGCTGTGGCAGGAAGGTGGTCAGCTTAAAGTTAGTCTAGGCTATACAGCAAGACTGTCTCAGATAGAAAGAAAAAGTGTGGTCCCATCCACACAAGCCTTCCAGCCTGTGTTTAATTCCTGAAAAACCTGCAGTAGAGGAGAGAACTGACTCCCAAAAATTGTTCTCTGACCTCTACACATGAACCCTGGCATGTACTAACCTTCACCCCATCCCACCTTGAATATACACGCATGTATGCACGCACGCATTCATCACACATGCACGCATACACACGCACATGCATGTGTGTGCTTCCATGCATGTGTGTGCTTCCATGCATGTGTGTGCTTCCATGCATGTGTGTGCTTCCATGCATGTGTGTGCTTGTGCACGCACACACCAATAATAAATCAAGGAAGACACCAACCAACCTCGATTTCTAGCATCTATGCTCATGTCCATGTGTATGTGCACTCATTCCCACATACATGCACACATAAACACATACATGCATGTACACACACACCAATACAAAATCGAGGAAGATACCAACCCACCTTGGGTTCTAGCCTCTATGCTCATGCCGATATGTATATGTGCACTCACTTACACATACATGCACACATAAACACACATGCACAGACACATCACCAGCTGTGGAACAAGGATTCACAAGATGGGCCATAGAAAAGGTTCAGATTCGTACTAAGTAAGTGACCCCGTGTTCTCCCAATACTGAGGTGGGAGATGGACTAGGCCTGTGGTTTGAAGATTGACAGTCAGCAAAGCCCTGGAATATAACAGAGCCCATCTCCTGACCCTTTGTCCTCTACCCCAGCCACGGGGAACTTCCTAGTGGCCTCTCGGGTCCTGTGGCCCTGACTGTGGGCACAGTGAAATATTCTGTCTTTCTGTCTCATGATCTGACTTCCCACTGATCCCAGTACTCTGCCCTGGGAGCATGGGGCCACCCTTGCTGGAGACAAGACTATTGGATGCTAAGGTCCTCTGGAGAGTGGCATCGTCCTGGCTAGCCTCCCCAGGTACCGAGGTAGGCTGGTCAGCTCTCAGGATGACGTGGTCTGTAGGAACCAGACTTTGGCATAGCCAAAGCCCTCAGTCTCCCACCTGACTTTCCTTCATGGGGACGGGGGAGTGTGCTGCTCCACAGAGTGAATGTGAGAACAGGGCTTGTCTTTGTTTTCAGAGTTCAAGTTCATTGTAACCTCATCCACTCATTACATTACCAAAACCCAACTTCAGCCTTTCTTGGTCCCTGGGTGGTTTGCACTGGGAAAGGAAAACCTCCGTCTGTCCTTTCCATGGCTGGTGTCAAGACCTGTGTTAGCCCAACAGTAAGGTCCTAGCAGGAACAGAGATGGGCACTCGGCCTGAGAACCATGGGGAGGTTGAGGGCTACTGTCTTCCTGCCGCTGACTTCCTGAGGCGGGGACATGAAGCAGGGCCGGTTCGGCTCAAGGGAGAAAACCTGGGAATCGCAGAGAAGCCGCCCACCACCCCTAGGCTTGGCACTCCAAAACAGATGCCTGGGCAGGAAATGTCGTGAGCCACTTCTGCCTCTCTCCAGAGCGGTCTTCCTCTGCGGTAGCCAATCATCTAACTAAGACAGGACCATCACCTGCTGCTGCCAAGCTGGGCCCTATGAGCCACCCCATATCCCCGACTCTCCTTAGGCTGCTCTGAAGGGGTACTACCTGCAGCAAGGAGAGAGAAGGTCCAGGGGGCCTGGAGTGGTGGGCGTCAGAGGTCTCACACTGCAGCTGCCTGGCAACCATGCTGTTGGGTGGGGTTACCCGCTAGGGACTGGGAGTCAGGCCTGGAATCTGGCGGGAGGCAGAGGAAGGAAGATGAGAGGTAGCACTGGGAGGGAAGAGAAGGAGCAGGCATCAGGGAGGGAGGAGGAAGCTGGGATGCTGAAGCAAGGGAGCAAGGGGCTGACCTCTCTGCCGCCTTCTTTCTGCTGTGTCCTGCCCAGCTTTCCTTTATCTCCCTTGTCTGCACCTCTACATTCTAAGAACCTCAGGTTTCTTGCTGGTGCTCCAGTTTGTAATCCCAATACTGGATTGGGTATTCCTATTGATTCGTGTATGTGTGTGTATGTGTGTTCAGAATCAAGGCTGCAGTGAAATCACTTCAAGCAACGTGTGAGCCAGACACACCTCGGATTCATGGCACATTTGATTTTGAAATTGTGTTTGGTCGCTGCAATGTTTGACACTTTCGACCCACCACAGTCCGCTCTGTGACCTGTGTGGGGCTGCGACTCACCGTCTCAGGAGCTCGGCTCTGCAGAGAGCTGGTGAGCAGTTGGCACCAAGCCGCTCCAGGCCAAATGCTGCGATTGCTTCACGACTTTCCATCTGTAGTCAGTATTTAATTTTTATTTCTCCTTCCCATGGACTGTTTGTTTAAATTAGCTCCACGCATTAGGCAGAGCCCTGCCTCTCTCTGACGGCGCCTCTTCATCTCATGCATCAACCGCCAGCGGTCGCAAGTTGGCTGACTGCCTCTTTCTGGTGTTGTTTAACATATTTTTTTCATTGTTTTTTGTTTTCAAGACCTCCCTTTTTCTGAGGTCTCTAATCTTGCCCCAGCTCAGGGGACCCTTCCTGTCTAGCCCTTCCTTCTGCTCTTCAGTGCTCTTTTTACCAGGACCCCCGGGAGGGGGGAGCTCACAGTCTCACCCTAACTCGGCTCTGACAGGTCCGTCCAGGAGGACATCTGCCCTGTGAGGTTCTGAACGGGATCCATGCCATACCTTGAGGAAGACTGAGGGCTTTCCACTGGGGATGACAGCCCAGAGGGACTGTCAGTAAGCTTGAAGAAGCATGAAAAAGTTGCTTGGGAGTTTTCCTCAGCTTCGCTCTCTCTCTGGCTGGCCCACGACCAAGCCTTTCTCATGATTGCCAGCTAATCCCCAGGTCCAATCCAGGCCTCCACCCCACTACTCTGAGTTCACTTCTGACCCCAGCCTGACCCTTGACCTGATTTCAGGCTCCAATTCAGATGGACCCCTGATCCTGAGAGAGAGCCTTTCAGTTCCCATTGACCCATGATCCCAGAACCACACCTGCCTGTGATCCTTCTACCCACCCTAACTTCTGACCCCCGTACCCTGACTGCAGCCCAGCCCACATGCCTGGTACGGGATCCGGGACTTCAGCTGGCTCCTGGCAGGCAGTCACTGAGCCTGAGCCCACCTTGTCTAGAGGGTACTAACACCTCCAGACAGAAAGTCCCCGGGGCACCTAGGGGCAATTCTTACTGCCTTTTCTCCAGCTCTCTGTTCTGCCTCTGTGGCTCCAACCAAGTGAGCTCTGCCTACCTGGTAATGGCCCTGTCGGCCAGATGCCAGGAGAGGGAGAAACTAGCCGGACCAGCCCGCACCTCTGTTTGCACAGGTCTTGGTAAAAATAGCCCAGTCTACGCACACCTCTGTCATTTCCTCCCTGACCTGGATGGTGCCCCAGGCCCAAGACACTTGCCAGCTGTTCCTGCCCTGAAGCTTGTTTTTGCTTGGAACCGGACAGGGCCCAGAGGGACAGGGCAGTGGCCTCTCTCAGAGTTGATCAGAACCAATCTACCAAGACCTTGATCTCGGGGGTTTAGTTCTCAGAAAATTAATTCCTGTTGTTTCAATTCTCTCTTTTTAGGTCTTCATTATGCTAACCCTAAAAACTCATGGTGATGACTGATTCAGGTGACATCCAAGGGGTAGAGTAACCTGAGGCAGGAGCACCCTGAGACAGGAGCACCTCTAGACAGGAGCACTCCAAGACAGGGGTACTCTGAGACAGGAGCAC
>JABTXL010009122.1:11120452-11143711 GCA_025134845.1 Neodon shergylaensis | reverse complement strand
CGTGGGTTGGTGTTCCAATCACCTGCGCTCACACCCGTGGGTTGGTGCGATGCCAACTTTGGTCAGAGAAGCTTGGTTTCATGGACAGCAGTTCCTGAAGGGACACATAACTGGTCAAACTGCTGAGAATTAGCAACTAGTGACTGCTCAGCCATAAACGGGATAGCCGTGTTCACCACCCTTGAAGGCAGGTGGAAAGAAATGAAAGAGCTGGAGTGGGGTGGGGTTTGTGGAACGGTCTTCTGCGCATGGCACGGCTGCTGCACGCATTTGTCGTTGTTGTTGTTGTTTGTTTGTTTTGTTTTTGAGACAGGGTTTCTCTGTGTTGTAACAGCCATGGCTGTCCTGGAACTCACACTTTAGACCAGGCTGGTCTCAAACTCACAGAGATCTGCCTGCCTCTGGCCCCTGAGTGCTGGGATTAAAGGTGTGTGCCACCACCACCACTACCCAGTGCTCTTGTACTTTTGAAGTCATAGGTTGTGACTATTTAAACAAGACTGGGCCTGTTAGCGTTCCCTCTTGGATCGAGAGGGGGCTCTTTTTTTTAAAAAAATATTTATTTATTTATTATGTATACAATATTCTGTCTGTGTGTATGCCTGCAGGCCAGAAGAGGGCACCAGACCTCGTTACAGATGGTTGTGAGCCACCATGTGGTTACTGGGAATTGAACTCAGGACCTTTGTAAGAGCAGGCAATGCTCTTAACCTCTGAGCCATCTCTCCAGCCCGAGAGGGGGCTCTTAAGGCCCTGCTCCTCCCTGAGGAGTTAGAGGCAATCAGTGGTGGCTGGGAACAATGCTGTTCACAGCTGTGTAGCCGCTGGTAAGTTGTCCACACTCCTGCTTGGGTTTCTCTGAGGGCAGAAGTTGGGACAAGGGACTAGAGTGCTTTATTTGGCAATGGATGTGAGAGGACTGGAGGATGGAAGTGTGGGGAGTGTCCTGCCTGGCAGAGGTTCAGCAAGGGCTCCAAACCTCAGGTTCATACTCCTAGCTAGAGGCATCCTCCCTAGAACATCCTCCCGGCATCTTCCAGTCACAGCCAACCCCTGCCAGATGACTACGGGAGGTGCGCTCTTGCAACAGGACCCCCCAAAATGTACAAATGTTCCACAGCCCGTGGCTGTTGCAGCAGGAGGACCCCAAAGCACCTGCTGTGCCCCTGAAGGAGCAGGGGTCAGACTGGCTGCCACCTGGCACCTCTGACATAGAGTCGACCAGTTTTGCTCCGCCTGTGTGGGGATCCAGATGTGTCATCTCCTGCCTTTCTGAAGAAGGTGCCATAAATTTACTTTAGTGGATGCCAAAGGCCAATCCTGCACCCTGTTTGCCAGCCTGAAGGGCAGCCAACATGGCAGCTCTCCAGAATTGTCACTTCTGAGGGCCCCTGGGAGACTGAGAGCTGCTGTAGGGTCTCCACCAGACCCAATCTAGAGAGAGGGACAGTTGGTACCCACCGAGCTCTCCTTCCTACTATCCCATACCAGCAGCCCTTCTCCTATTTACCTGAATGCTGGGCACAGAGGAAACATGAGGTCATATATACAGGCTTTAAAAAGTGAGTGAGAATACAAAATAAAATACAGTCCTTTTCTAGGTTGCCCACCCAGGCTGGCCCCAAACCCTAGCCACCTCTGAGTGAGGATGTGTCTCTTCCCTTTCCAGGAAGGGGGGTTGTCTGTCCATGGGGAAGTTTGACCTGCTCGCAGCCATGGCTCTTCTGAAGCCTATGGATTCATGTTAGAATTTATTTATTATCTCTGCTGTCCGGAATCAAGCTGAGGGCTTCATGCACATCGCAAGTGCTCTGTGGCTGAGCTGCTTCTCCTGCCCAGCATATTTTAAACACACAACAAACCAAACACAAAGGATAGTAATGACGTGAAAGATACCTATCAAAACGAGTTGAAATACAGCTACTGAAAACATTAAAAACGGACTGGAGAGTTAGCTCAGCAGTTAAGAACTGGCTGTTCTTGTAGAGGACCCGGTTCTATTCCCAGTAAACACATGGTGGCGTGTCTGCAACCCTAGTTCCAGAGGATCTGATGCCCTCTTCTGGCCTCCATGGGCACGGGAAACAAAGTGGTGTGCAGACATGCATGCAGGCGAAAGACTCATACATAAAATAGAAAAGGTTTTTAACTCAAAATTAAAATTTGGTCATAGTGGGTGCTTGGGGAGTCCCGTACCCCAAAGTGGCTTCTTAAGAAGCTGTGGACCCAAGGTGGGGACTGAATTTGAGTCTGGGTTAAGCTTATAAGCAGAGGGGGCATCTCCCACTTTACAGTCATTTCATGGGTGGGACTGCCCTGAGCCTGGTTTCACTTCCTGCACGGCTTCAGCAGATGCTGCAGAGACAGGGTGGGGACTGGGGGACCAGCTCCAACACTGGGTAAGGCCCACAACTGCAGAGACAGCGTGGGGGCCAGCTCCGACCCTGGGTAAGGCCCACAACTGCAGAGACAGGGTGAGGACTGGGGGACCAGCTCCAACACTGGGTAAGGCCCACAGCTGCAGAGACAGAGTGGAGACTTGGGGACCAGCTCCGACCCTGGGTAAGGCCCATAGCATGTGCAGTTCCACAAGCCACAGAGAAAGCTGCAAACCCGGGAAGGAGGCCCTCATGGACAAAAGACAGTATTTCGACCACAAAGGAAGACTTGAGATAGAACCTCAGGCCTGAAATACCGGTCCGTGGGAGGCAATGACTCCTCAGCCTTACACTGAAGATTGTGAAAACCACTACAGAAAGGAAAGGGAGGCTTGAATTTTAAAAATGCAAAGTATAAAAGAAAAACTCCACCAACTAACTTCAGATGTACAAGTCTCAGCACAGAAATCTAAACAATGTGAAAAGCCAAGGCCTATTTCCCCCACAAACAACAACCCCCTAGTGTTGTGGTTTGAACAGGAATGGCTCCGATAGACTCGTGTGTCCGAATGCTTGGCCCCTAGGAAGTGGCACTGTTAAGAGGCATGACCTTGTTGAAGTAAGTGTGGCCTTGATGGAGGAAGGGTGTCTCTATGGGGGAAGGATTTGAGGTCTTATATGCTCAAGCTATTCCCAGTGTGGGACACAGTTCACTTTCTGGTGCCTTAGATCAGATATAGAACACTCAGCTACCTCTCTAGCACCACCCCTGCCTGTATGCCACCATACCCCTGCCATGGTGGTAATGGACTGCACCTCTGAAACTGGAAGCCAGCCGCAATGAAATGTTTTCTTTTTTAAGAGTTGCCGTGGTCATGGTGTCTCTTCACAACAATAGAAACTCCAACTAAGACAGATAATAACCACACCTAGTGAAAATGACCTGGAAAACTATCAGATAGAGAATTCAAAGACTGGTGATAAGCACGGTCAAGCAACTCAAAGGAGATATAAATATAATTCAAGAGAATGAAAAATAAAGAGTAATGAAATAAGAAATGAATAAAGAGTAATGAAATAATAATCCAAGATATGAAAATAGAATTCAACAAAGATATAGACTTGCTTAAGAAAACTCAAACTGAAAGTGAAAAATTCAACAAGACAAATAAAAACCTTAGTAGGAAGCCTCGCCAACAGAGTGGATCACACAGAAAACAGAGAACTAGCGATGGAATTGAATCTCTCAGTAAAGGGGAATGACCAATCTCAAATATAAATAAAACATGCATTTACAGAAATATGAACAGAAACTGGGAGAACTCTATGATGCAGAAAAAGCCTTGGGCTGTGGACAAAGAGCAACAGAACACTGCAGGAAAGGTACTGAGACTACTTTCAATAAAATTGTAGAAGAAAATTTCCCAAATCTAGAGAAAAGACAGAAGTGAAACCCTCCACAACATAGTTGAAACATTAACACACAGAATAAAGAAAGGGTATTTAAGTCACAGGAGGAGGGGCTGGGGAAATGGCTCAGCAGTTCACAGAATTGGCTGCTCTTGAAGAAGACCAGGGAATAATTCCCAGCACCCGCATGGCACACACAACTGTCTGTAACACCAGTTCCAGGGGGATTCCACACTCTCTTCTGGCCTCTGCGGGTATTGCGTGCGTGTGGTGCACTTACATGCAGGCAACATTTACACATATAAAATGAAATAAATAAATACAAATTTAAGCATGTCAAGAGAGAAAGGTCAAGTATCTTATAAAGGCAGTCCTATCAGACTGACACTTGGTTATTTGACATAAACTTTTAAAACCAAAAGGGCCTGGAAAGATGTGTTCCAAGCTCTAGAAGACCATAACTATCAACTATTATACCTAGCAAAACTATTTATTAAAATTGAAGGAGAAATTAAAACTTTCTGTGATAAAAATAGGTTAAAGAAATTTACAACCACTAGTCCAGCCCAGAGTATACTGATGGGAATTTCTTAGTCTGAAGACAAGAGTAAACACATCAAAGAAGTTAAAGCCCAGAGCAGCTGATCAGAGGAGATCTAAGAAAAACATCAGAAAACAACGGGAATTAGTATGACTCTTTCAACAATAACTCTTAATGCCAATAGTCTCAATTCCCCAGTAGAGAGACACAGACTAGCAGGTTGGATTAGAAAACACGATGCATCTCTTTGCTGCCTCTAAGATTTACACAACCTCATGACTGACTGGACACCACCACAGAGTGAAAGAAAGGGAAACGGCATTCCTGGCAAATGGAATATATCAAACACCCAATTTCAAAACAGGACACTGTCAAAATAAAACCACACACCAGACTGCCCCCAACACAGTGATAGTGGATGAGTTCAATACCCCAATCTCACCGGTAGACAGGTCATCAGGACAAAATGTAAGCATAGAAACCCTGGAGTTAAATGACATCATAAATCAAATGGACCTAACAGGCGTCTCTCTTAGTTACTTTTCCAGTGCTGTGATACAACACTACGACCAAGGAGATGTATAAAGAAAGCATTTGCCGGGCGGTGGTGGCGCACGCCTTTAATCCCAGCACTTGGGAGGCAGAGGCAGGTGGATCTCTGTGAGTTCGAGACCAGCCTGGTCTACAGAGCTAGTTCCAGGACAGGCTCCAAAGCCACAGAGAAACCCTGTCTCGAAAAACCAAAAAAAAAGGAAAGCATTTAATGTGGTTTACAGTTGTGATCCAAGAGAGAGAGAGAGTCCATGATGCCAGAGAGAAGGAACAGCAGAGAGCTCACATCTTGATCCCCTGCCAAGAGATACAGAGAGAGAACTGGAAATCTCAGGAGTCTTTGGAAACCTCAAAGCCCATCCCCAGTGACACAACTCCCCCCAGCAAGGTCACACCTAATCCTTCCCAAACAGGTTCACCAACTAGAGACCAAGTATTCAGTTCTCTCTCTCTGCTGCAACCCACAATCCTGCCTCCACAGGCCTCTCTAACCCATCTGTAGTTATTTTGCAGTCTGTACGCACACTGCTGTGTTAAGGTATGATTTAAGAGCTAGCATTAGCAACGAAGACAGGAACAAAAGAAAATGTGATTGCCAGTGGCCAGCCATCGAGGGAAATCTGGACTACTTGGTCAGCTTCTGCCAATGAAATTGATGTATTTATGTGTTTATTGGAAACAGAAAGTGACTCAGATGCCTTCACCAACCATGACAAGGTAAAGCTTTTGGAGATCTCCATTGGTGACAAAGTCGCAGCTCTGCTGATGACTCTGCTCTGTCATCTCCTCTCATGTAGGAGGAAATGCTAAATAAATTGGAACTCACTCAAATATAGGAACCCCTTACATCTTATTTGGGTGTTTCATGAAGTTGGTGGACCCAGCAGGCCTAATATCTTATCTGCGGGACTCTGACCCTAGAGTGGTTCTGCCTTCTTAGACTTCACGGTCCTGGTGACAGATCCTTCTCCTGCCAGGGCTGATCGCTGTGGAGCCAAGAGGGTTGAGGACCTGCCAGCACATGGAGTTGGTCTACGTGTATTCTGTGCTGAGACCTTGGAGAAAAACTCAGGGCTCCAGCCTTAACACATGAGCACCGTGTCTTCAGGGGAAAGGCGGGATGGAGGTGGGAGGAACTGTCTCCTATGCAGGGACTGGGAATTTTCTAACTCTGCCTGCAGCAGGGCTCTTACCCTGAAAGATGGAGAGCTGTGGCCTCTTCCTGGTGGCCTTGCCCTGGATGCCTTGAGAATAGTTGGCGGAAGCCCTGCACCCCAAGTGAAGAAGAGAACAGAAGGGGTTGTACTGACTGAAGGTGGGGTCACCCAGGTAGGGCATGGGAGCTAAGCATGTCCAGGTTTTCAGAGCCCTCCAGAGGTAGCTGCAGCGGAAGCCCCAGCCTCTACTCCCACACTGTTCTCAGAGGAGGGGGCAGGGGTGCTCACCCTTTCTCTTTGTCAACTTGCTTTCCTGGTAGGCTAACTCACAAGGCCACCCATGGAAGCCTCTAGATCTCTGCCCTATCCTGCTGCCTCAGTCCTAGGCAGCCTGGCAATGACTTGAAAGAGGAAAGGAGATGTTCATTCAGTTGCTAAGACCGGCCCTTATGCTCAGCTTCATAGGGCGCGACTTCCAGAACCTGCATTGCTGGTTCTTGGCCTTTGCCCACTGCAGAGTATGAAATCCTGGTGGTTTCCTAGGCCCAACGCCAGTGGTGGACTGGATCACATCTCTGAGGGCTGATGCCAGGCGTGGAGGGTGTCCTGAACTCCGATCTTCAGGAATAGTGCGGCATTGCTGTTAGAAAGTCAGAGCTTCAGGGACTACGCACAGGAACTCCCATATGGCTGTGACTATTAACAACCCCTTGGGGTCTGGGGATGTGGCTCAGTAGGCAGAGTGCTTGCCCAGCCTGCTTGGAGCCCTGGGTTTGATCCTTGGCATTGCATAAACTGGGCACAAAAGTGCTTGCTTGTAATCCCAACTCTGGATAGGTGGAGGCAGGAAGGTCAGGCATTAGGGATTACCCTTGGATGCATCTTGAGTTCAAGGCCAGCCTGGGCTACATGAAACTCTGCCTATAAAACCAAATAAACGGAGGCTGATATGAGATAATAGCATAGGTTTAGTGTCTAGCACCCACGCAGCAGCTCACACCTGTACAAACCGATGATGACCTGTCCGCTTTATGAGAGAGAACAGCCAGAGGCATCTGGAAGAGTCCAAAGCAGAGGGAAAAAGTGGTAGACTGGACCTGGCCAGCAGACTGGACCCAGCCATGAGAGAGGCAGGAGCGGAGCTGGGAGGGAGAGAGAGGGAGAAAGAGGAGGAGAGTGCGGGATAGAGATAGATAGATAGATAGATAGATAGATAGATAGATAGATGGATGGATGGATGGATGGATGGATGGATGGATGGATGGATGGATGGATGGATGGATGGATAGATAGATAGATAGATAGATAGATAGATAGATAGACAGATAGATAATAGCCAAAACAGTGGGGCTGTAAAGAGAATTCCAAGCTCAAGGGAGAAGTTCAGGGTAGGGGAGGGCCAGGATGCCAGCATGCGCTTTGAAATATTCAATAGACACTTGTGGCACTAAAGGGGTCTGGAGGTCAGTATACACTTTCACATGCTAATAGGTGCCACAGAGAGCCACAACAGTGCCTGCCATGGCACACAGATAGAGGTCAATGACACTCTGATGTTCGTCACCTTGCACTTTGAGGCGGGGTCTCTTGTTGACAGCTGGGCACCCTAGTCTAGCTGACCCACAGACTCTTAGGAATTCTCCTGTCTCCACTTTCCAGTTCTCTGTGGGATCCCTGAGACCATGGATGCGTGCAGCCTCATCAGGCTCTATGTGGGATCTGGGGCTGTAGACTCGGGTCCTCGTGCGTGTGTGGCAAGAGCCTCATCCACTGAGCCCCTTCCTCAGACGCCTGCAGTTTCAACGCTGTATTAAAGTGTTTAGATCAGCTCTGGTCTGGTAAGTTTTAGCACCATGCCTTGGACTCCTTGTTCTAGGCATGAGGACTCCCTTTGGAAGATGACCCGGAGCGTGGTTGTGTTGTCTCGTATACAGGTTGAGGAAACTGGGTTTCCTATTCTTGGGCTGCCGTCATCCTGAAGGCTGGTTCCACAGGGAACCTCCCCAGTTCCGTGGTCTGATCTGTGTGTGGTGTTTGCTTGTCTCTGGGCCAAGAAAGTCCTCGGACAGAAGTGAAGGTGCTTGCAGTAAAAAGTTACAGGGCTGTCTTGACAGGCACTCGGGGTGGGGGCACAGCCTCATTACCTGCCAGCAATCCCTTCCTGTGTTCCCATGCCTGTGCTTTTTGAAGGGTCCACAAGTCCATCTTTCTGGGGAGGTCAAGGTACAGGACTTGGCCCTGAACACAGGTGGGTCAGTCAACGAAGAAAGGAAACTGAGGCAAGCTGCTATGAGCAGCTTCTGTAGGTGCTGGAGAGCAGGAGAGAAGGGATCCGGCCTCTGACAGGACTAAGGTAACATGCACGGCTGACCGGCACGAGGGAGGTCAGTGAGGATGTCCTGTGGGTGGCACAGGAAGAGGGAGGCCCTGTGGCTGGACAAGCCAGGTAGGACACAACGCAGAGGAGGTCACAGTCAGGGAGGACACGGAGACAAGAGCAGAGGCATAAGCTCAGGCAGGCTGGCTAGGCCCCAGCTCTGCTCCACTGAAGCCTGAGGCCCTTCCTCCTGTGGAGGCCACTGGGAGAGCCAGTCCAGCCAGCAGTCTTGGCTCTGGGGCATCTTAGTGAGAAGTGCGCCAGCCGCCGGGCACCCCAACAAGAAGCCATTGCCTTCACTATTCAAGCGGGATTGGCCGCTCTGAGGCTCAGAGTTGTGGTTTGAAAGTCATCAGATATAAAAACCTAACTGCAGGCCTGGCAGTGGTGGCGCACGCTTTTAATCCTAGCACTCAGAAGGCAGAGGCAGGCAGAGCTCTGAGTTCAAGGCCAGCCTGGTCTACAGAGTGAGTTCCAGGACAGTTAGGGCTACACAGAAAAACCCTGTCTCGAAAAACCAAAACAAAGAAAAAACCACCCCAGACCAAAAACCAAAACAAAAAGCACCACCACTACCACCACCATCACCACCACCACCATCACCATCATCACCGCCATCACTGCCATCACCATCACCACCATCACCATCATCATTGCCATCACCATCATGGCCACCATTACCGCTGCCACCACCACCATCGCCACCATTGCCACCACCACCACCATCACCACCATTACCATCACCACCAACATTGCCATCACCATCACCACCATTACCATCACCACCATCATTGCCATCACCATCACCACCATCACCACCATCACCACTATCACCATCACTACCATCACCATCACCACCATCACCATCACCACCATTACCATCACCACCATCACCACCATCACCATCACCACCATCACCATCATCACCATCACCACCATCACCATCACCCCCATCACCACCATCACCACCATCACCATCACCACCATCACCCCCATCACTACCATCACTACCATCACCGCCATCACCACCATCATCACCACCACCACCAAAAACCCTAATTGCAGCGTTTGTCCTGAGCCTGGCTCATCCTACTCAATGCCCGGCTTTGTTTAATTCTGCTGGAGAGTGTGGAAGCTACGGACAGGCTTAGCGGGATCCTGGCAAGCCTGAGCCTCAAGGTTGGCGGGGCAGGGGGGCATGTTTTGCCCTGAGAGCTCAGAGAGAGAGAGAGAGATCTGATTTTCACCATGGCAGTGCCCACATGGCCCCTGTGTGCTAGACAACCAATCACATTCACTACTGAATGCACTTCCAGGGTTTGGAGGACAGAATAACATCTGAGGGCAAAGCCAACTGCTAACGGACTGGCTGGGGCCCATGGACTGGCTGCTTGGTCTCCATTGCCCCTAGTGTGTCTTGGAGGAGAAGGAGATGGAGGAGATGGGGGAGGAGGAGGAGCAGACCGCTGGGCTACAGTGCAGAAACAGAAAGGAGACACCAGACCATTTTAATGTAGCTCTAGCTTATGAGATGATTATTTATGTGTGTGTGCACACATATGGGGGTGCACATGTGGGTTGCTGTGTGTGTGCATGTGGTGTGTGTGCATATGTATGTATGTGTGTTGTATGTGTGTAGTGTGTATATGTGTGTATGCATGTGTATGTGTGTAGTGTGTATGTGTGGTGTATGTGCATGTGTGTGTGGTGTATATATAGTGTGTATGTGTGTGTGGTGTGGTGTGTATACATGTGTGTGTATATATGTGTGGTGTGGTGTGTATGCATGTGTGTGTATGTATGTGGTGTGTGTATAGTGTGTATGTGTATGTGGTATGTGTGTATGTGTGTAGTGTGTGGTGTGTGTGCATGTGGTGTGTGTGTGGTGTATTTGTAGGTATAGTACATGTGTGTGTGGTGTTTGTGCATGTGGTATGTGTGGTTTGTATGTTGTGTGTGTATGTGTGTGGTGTGTGTTTGGTGTGTGTATGTGTGTGGTGTGTGTGCGCGCGCATGTGGTATGTGTGCCTATGTGTAGTGTATTCTCAGAGGCCAGGGGTTGACATCAGATGTCAATCACTCCGTGCTTGGTTTTTGTTCTCCCACTGAACCTAGAACTCACTGATTTGGGGGACTGACTGGCCAGCAAGCTTCAGGGGTTGTCTGGCAGCTTTCCAGGGCTGGGATTATAGGTGTGTGCTGCTTCTGTTAGCCCCATTCCTCATGCCTGCGCACCGAGCACACTGCTGATGGAGCCCTCCCCAGCCTCCCAGGTATCTTTCGGCCGTCGTCTTTACTCTTGCTTGGTCCTCCACTCTCTGGTCCACTCCAGGTCCAGTCCCGTCTCTCCTGATCCCTGCACCACACAGGCTCCCACAGCCTCTGAGCCACCCTCTTCAGCTTCCAATCCTCTCTAACTGCCTCACCAGAGAGGGCTTTCCCACACTCAAGAGTGGGAGACCAATCCACTCTCCTAGTAATTGCTCAGCAACACACAGCGGCGTCTGTTTGACATTCCTCTTTCTGCACCCTGCCTCTGCCACCTAACAGACACCCTTAACTAGTTCCACTGTCCCGAAGTTCCATCAAAACTCAGCACAGCCCTGTGTTGTCTGTCTGTCCACAATCAGGTAACAAATCAAATGACCTTGAGGTTTGCTGCCTGAAACAATTGTCTATTCTGAGCCAGTTCCTGCGGCTGGGGAGCCCAGCCTGTCACCACGCCAACAGGCATTTTCTACTCCTTGGCAGAGAGTTAAGGTGTCCAGCAAGCTCAGCCTGAAGCTCCCCTGGGGAAGGGTAGGCTCAGGGCTCCCACGGCTGCAGGCAGTTAAGTTCTGTGTGGCTGAAGACTCGGGGCCTCGTTTGGGTGCCAGCTGCGGACTGACAGCTGGGGGCTCCTGAGCTCCTTGCTATGTGGGGTTCTCCAACATGGCTGCATGCTTTCTCACGCCCAGGGAGGGCGGGAATCACTAGCAAGAGGACCCAGTCTTACACAACGAGCACACAGTCACATTTGCACACGCTCATTTACCTGCTGTTCCTCTATTCTGTTCGTCAGAAGCAAGGGGCAGACACTGCCAAGCTCAGGAGGATGGACCAAATGAGGGCTCAGCTCACACTGAGTTGGGCCACAGGAAGTAGCGATACTAGATAGGGGGGCTGGTGGGTGACCGCCCAGCTCTCTATTTCCGCCTGGGAGGCTCTCTGTGTTCCAAGATCTCCCCCTCTTCCTCCTCTTCTCTCTCCTCCTCATTTTCTTCCCCCTCCTTTTCCTCTCCTCTCTTCCATCTCCCTCTCGCTTCTCACCCCCCTCATCCTCTTCCTTGTTCTTTTTGTGTTTTGGAAACACCGTCTTACTATGTCTCCTGGGCTTGACCATCCTCCCGAGCTTCCCCAGTCCTGGGGTTACAGGCTTAGCATTCATGTTCCACTGTGCATGGCCCCCCTCATGCTTCTGGAGCTTGCTGCACCCCAGTCCTGTGTTGGGCTCTGGGACAGCTAAAATGCACAGCACAGTCCTGACAGCCGAGTCAACGCCTCCAAAGAGCTTTAGTTGGTCGGTATAACACGACACCTCGTTCTGTTGTCCCCACAAAGCACTGTTTGTATAAACACTTCTGTCTCAATGGGATCCCTCCACAGCGCCAGGTAATTCTGGGTCAAGGTCAGCACTTGCTTTGAGTCTAGGCATGGGAGCAGAACTCTGACTACCTGCTGGGTCCAAACTGGACTGTTTTTATTTTGTTTTGTTTTGTTTTGTTTTGTTTAGGTTCATCAGTTAGGAATGATCAATTTGTTTCCAGAAGCAGGCACAGGTCTTTAGAAGCCACAATGAATCCAAGTGACAAGGCCCTGCTTCTCTCTGTGATTGGATGGCTTTTCCTGGGCGCAAGGAGCAACCATTGACAGCAGGGTTGTATTTTACCACTCAGAGTCTGGAATTGCCATCTGCGGCTGCTCAGCCCCACTTCCCTTTTGGTCCAGAGGGAGGCATCCTGTTCTCTTGGGCTGGGCCTCGGCTGGCTAGGCTGCATCTGGGCCTGAAGTGGGATGACTGGACAGACAGATCTAACATGAGACAGCACGATTTCCCTGAAGGGAGGGAGGGGAAGCAGACCGGGACTTCCTTGCAGTGTGACAGTAAATGCAAAAAGGCAGAAAAATGATACGCAGGCAGGGGACAGACCCAAGCAGGTGTTAGGTCTGGACTCTGCTGGGCCCACTCGTGTGCTCATCATGTTGAAGGGGGAATGATGTCTGGAAGGAGCTGGGGGAAGTCACATGGTAAATCGGGGTAGACCTCAGAGTCTGCCTCTCTCGTGCTGCTGTATCGCCATCTTAAGGCTCTGCAATGTATGATTCCTGGTTTTACATCGTCCTTGGGAGATGAGGTGACGCTGAAGGAGATGGGGTGGGGGAGGCCTTAGTTCAGTCGCCATCTGGAGTTGCCAGGTGTCTATGCTTCGGGGCAGGTTGAGACTACAGGTACCTAGTGGAGGTGGATGCGGATCATGCAGTGGGGTGATGTGTGGGAGCTACCAGGTGACATTCTAGTTAAAAAACAAGAGACAGTCAGTCCCTGTGATAGGTTAGGGTCAGAGCCCGGGCTCTGGGAGCCCTATTAAGCTAGGCCCAGCCTTTCATCCTTCAAAGGCTGGTTAAAGTACTAGTTAAAAGCTGAGAGAGAGATTCCTACTATGTAGCCACATTGGGAAGAGGAATCCTCTGTAGATCTTCAAATCTTGAGGAGATTCCAGAGCCAGACAATACTTAAGAGTGTGACTAGGCTGGCAAGTGGAGTCCTTCTCTACTTCTGATGGTCTCTCCAGAAGTGCAGAGATTCAGGACAAACCCACAAGCCCTGTCTTGCTGAGAAGGTGCTCCCTGCAGAAGCCAGAGGGTCTTCTTGGTATCTGATGTCTTGTTAACAGAGACTATTGTTTAAGTTACAGCTAGACTTAAACCCCACACCACCCTGTGGCCCTGGAGGAGGGCTGGACTTTCTGTGAGATAGTGAGGGTCCCCATGGCACCTGGGATCCCACAATGAGGCATCTGGATGACATGTTGGGGCAGATGCAGATCCTCACCTCTTGGGTTGAGGACAATGGACATCCATATTTGGCCTTGCTGAGAAGTGTCCCAGCTTGTCACCTACCCAAGAACACAATGCTTGGCGTTGCATAATGGACTTTCCTTGGAGCCCGAGGGAGCTGGCTGGTATGATTCAGGTATGTCATGGGATGAGGGACTGTGCCCTGCTGCCAAAGACCTGTCTGGGAGGAGGGAGAGGTAGACCTGCCCTCCAGGAGCAGAATGCTCCCAAGGTCAGACTGCTCCTCACTGCCAGGGAGGAGTCAACAGCCTCTTTGTATTCCACAATGGGAGAGAGGATGGTGCCTGGCGGGGGTGGCTGCCCCGGACGCCTGTAACAGGTTCCTTGTAGAAACAGGATGACAGTGGTTTGTCTAAGGGCAGAGAGGGTAGAGCCCTGTTCTGAGAGTTGGGGTGCAAGTTAATGGACCAGATTCCCAGGAATGTTGAACTCCTAAGTCTGAGACAGCTCAGAGTTTGCAGCACATTTTCCAACAACCAGCCAGATCCAGAAGCAGGTGGAAGTTTCATTCAAGGACTGCAGGAGAGAACCGGAGCTCACGGTCGAAAGACACCCTCTACCCAGCAGGCCTGGGGGCCCGGTTTTCACTGGGACTGGATCATGGGCATTTGTGCTGTGCATGTTATTGCAGGCATCTCCAGGGGCTGCCTCCCCCTGTCCCCGATTTCCATAGATGTGTCTATCATGACACCACTGATGTTAGCATAGACGTCTAAGTCAGAGCATGACCCTGGCAGCCCGAACATGCCAGGCTCAGCCACCCTCCTCAACAGGCCAGTCAGACAGATAACTGTGAAAGCAGAGGAGATTTGTGTGGTCATCCTGAGAAGAGGAACACATAGAGGGCCAGTGGATGATCCCCCACACGTCCATCTTTGGGGTCCTGATAGGAGGAGGTCTATGTTTAAGTAGAAGGTAAAAGGCGAACACAATTCAGACCAGGTCAGAGTGTGTTCCCATCACTCACTGATCCATCTCGGTGAGTTTGCCAGACGTCAGAACTGTGTGAGGTCTCTCCTGGGAGACACACCCTTCTCTGGCCGTCACCCAGTTCCCAGGCCTATTCTACCCCCAGCAAGAGATTCTTGGGAAGATTAATTTCTTGAGGCTCATTGTTTCAAAGGTCTGATAACCACAGGCAGGGGAACACATACCTCTCCTTAGATTATCTTTGCTTCAGCTAGGATGGTTACACCATGCATGCGTGTGCGTGTGTGTGCGTGTGCGTGTGTGTGTGTGTGTGCGTGTCTCAGCAGCAGTTCCTGTGCTTGAATGTAGCCCAAGCCTGTATGAATTTGTCTGTTTAGTTTCCTGCTGGGTCTCAGTGTACACCCCCCCCCACTCCCCAGGAACAGGAGAGCACTGACTTTTTATATAGAGATGGAGTTGTAGTTGATTTTGTTTTGCCATAACAATGAAAGAAGAAGTTCAGTTAGCTCCTAATTTTGTTGACTGGAGTAGCCAAACAGCTTGGGACTGGCATCTGGTGTAACATGGAGGGCGGTGGGAAGGAAACAGCCGTGTGGAGGAGGGTCGGTGCCTGTGAGTGGCCTCCCTTTGTATAAACTCAGTCTTGTGAGAGCTAACCCAGGCCTGAGAGGACTTTCTCAATCCCGTCACCCTCCCCTGTGCCCTACTTCTTAAAGCCCTCTGCCTCTCCGTATTGTCATATGGAAAGTCACACAAATCTTTGGGGGAAACACAGGCAAGCCACATCCCCACACTAGCCAAGGACAGGAGAACCTTTAGCCCACTGGCCCCTAGCCAAGAGAAGGTTTGGTGTTGTGATTTGAGTGAGTGTTGTCCTCCAGAGGCGCATGCATCTAACCACCTGGTCCCCAGTTACTGGCACTTGGGGTGACTAGGAGGATAATGGCTCCCATATGTTTGCACACATGATCCACAGTTAGTGAAAGTTTTTGGGAAGGATTAGGAGGTGTGGCCTTGTTGGAGGAGGTGTGTCACTGGAAGTGGGCTTTAAGAGTTTGAAAGCCTATGCCAGGCCCAGTCTCCTTGTGGGGGATGTTTGGGTGTGGCTTTGCTGGAGGAAGCGTGTCACTGGAGAAAGGATTTCTGAGCTAAAAGATTCCTGCCATTCGCAATGGCTTCCCCTCTGCCTCCAGGATGTGAGCTCTCAGTATCCTGCTTCCTGCTCCAGCTGCTATGTCTCTGCCACCTCACCTGGCTGTCATGTCTCCTTATCCCCCGGGACCATAAGCTGAAAAAACCAAGTTGCCTTGGTCATGGTGTTTTACCCCAGCAATAGTTAAGTAATCAGTACAGGTACCAGCGCACACTGTTGCTCAGAGCGAGAGTTTGAGCTCAATTCCCCACTGATAGCAGAACAGACCGATTTTCTCTCTTCCCCTTGTCTCTCTTCATACTTCATTACTATGCGCGTGTGCATGTGCATGTGTGTGATCATTTATTATTATAAAAAAGAGAGTATGAAGAGCCCAATTGAACCCAGGACCTTGCAGTGTGAAACAGGCATCCTAACACTGCACTCCACCTTGGCCCCACTGGAAATATTAGGGGTGAAGCTTACTCTTCCCTGGGCTCGATGACGCCAGCAGTGATAAGGAGCTTCACTCGATGGTGCCAACAGTGACAAGGTACTTCACTCAATGATGCCAACAGTGACAATGTACTTCACTTGATGGCGCCAACAGTGACAGGAGCTTCACTCGATGGCGCCAACAGTGACAAGGTGCTTCTCTTGCTCCCCTCACAGCCTCAGTCGGTCTCATTGCTGCTGGGCACAAGCAGACATTCCTTTCTCAGTGAGGCCTCACTGTCACCAGAGATGGAAGAGAAACCGAATGGTGACTACCCCTGTCTTGCAATACCTTTTTGGGTTTCAGTGATGCTGGCTGGGACTGGAGGTTCAGTGCTCCTCTGCACCCAGCTGACAGACATCAGAAGAGGAAGTGGAACTCTCTGGTGTCAAGTCTCACTTCGCACTGTCTCGTAAGCTGTGGCTGTGTGACAGCTGAGGTTCAGGTCCCTGCTCCGTGCTGCTACCTTTTAGGGAAGTTGGCATGCTGCCTGCTTCTGCCAGGCAGAGAGGGGACTGTTAGCTCCATGCTCTGTCTTACCAATCTCACCTAGCATGGTGACCAGACTGAGCCTGACTTCCGTGAAAGGAGAGGGTGGGTAGAGCCCTCCTCTCAACCCTAAGTGGTTCTGCAGAAACCGCCAAGGGAAGGCTGTGTTTGGCTGGAGTAAGGAGAAGGTTGCTAATGTTTTCTATTGTTAGGCCATTTGCCCCCTGCTCCTTAGGCCAAAGGGAACAGGCTTTTCTTAGAATTGTCTGCCTGTTTCTGTTAGCAGCTTTGGCTGGAAATTTCTGAAGTTCTCTGTCCAGGAGATCTAAGAGGCAATGAGAGGCACCAGCGGACTTACTGTGGGGGTGTGTTCCTCAATTTCACCTTTCGGGGTCTTCTTAGTCTTGCATTCTGTTCAGGTTTTCTGTCATTAAAGAGAGACTACAGGGATGGAGAGATGGCTCAGCAGTTAAGAGCACTGGCTGCTTTTCCAGGGACCCTGGGTTCAATCCCAGCATCCATAAGGTGGTCCATGATTGTCTCTAACTCCAGTCACTTCTTCTGGCTTTCATGGATATCAGGCATGCATGTGGTACACAGACAAACACGCAGGCAAAACACTCCTGCACATCAATATAATTAAATACATAAAAGCCTAGAGAGGCGATGACGCCTCCAGCAGGTGGAACTAGAAAGCCGCGCAGCTGTTTGCCAACGAAGCAGCTTTCTCAACCTTGGCAAGAGAAGCTCCTCAATGCAGAGACTCAGAACCGGTGAGAAAGGGTGGTGAACCCCCTCCAAGGCTCGGCTCACACCGTGGAAGGTGGGGCAGAAAGAATATAAGAGCTGGAGGATGGGAAGCAGGCCTGTGGACTGCTGTATTCTGGACCTGGCGTGGCTATCACACGCGTGAACTCACCAGCAGCTGTGTTTAACTGCACACGAGCAAGCCAGCAAGACCAGCGAGCATTCCGACAGGCAGCACTGAGTGGACTCAGTGGGTTACCAAAATGAATGAATGAAAATGAATGAATGGGAGCAATAAACAAAGAGGACAGCAGGAGGGGGCAGGCTGGGGTTCCGGGGGGAAGGGGGGGGGGGGGAGTCACAGGTGGACGTGATCAAGCTACACGGCCATTCCCAGGCTCAATCATTGGGTAGGAGGATCCACAGAGCTGTCCTATGCATGGCTGGACTTTGTGAAGAGATACAGGTTACAACCAGGCATAGGAAGAGATGTAGACACAGAGCTAAGTCTGGGGAAAGCCAGGTGGGAGTGGGGACTGGGGGCTCTTGCTGCTCTCTTCCAGGCGAGTCTTCTGACAACCACCCGCGACAACGCACAAGAAGCCATCCAACCACCCACCTCGCCATGGCGTGGCCACTAGCATTGGTCACCCACTTAAGTTTCAGCCACTCAACCAGATACTGTGTGACCCAAGGCTCCCCAAATCGGTCACTTAGGGAGCCAGATAATGCGTGATCGAAAGATCCCAGGATGAACAAAGACACTCAGGCAGGACCTTTTAAAGTCTCCAAGGGAACCTTCCAGAAGACGGAGGCAGAGGCCCAGTTCCCTCTTTGGGCAAGGCTGACCCTTGCTTGGCAATGCTGTTCAGCTTGACATAAGCTGGGGCTGTTTGGGAACAGGGAACCTCAAGGGAGCAAAACACCTCCACCAGACTGGCTTGTGGGCAAGCCTGTCTTAGATTGTCTTGATTGATGGTTGACAGGGAAGGGTCTAGCTTTCTGTGGGCGGTGCCATTCATGGGCTGGTGGTCCTGGGTGCTGTAAGAAAGCAGGCTGAGCAAGCTATGAGGCACAGACCAGTAGGTAATCAGCTCCTGCTTCCAGGTTCCCTCAGTGCCTGAGTTCCTGTCCTGACTTCCCTGGACTGACTACAAACAGTGGTGATATAAAACCCTTTCCTCCCCAGTTGCTAGGGTCACGGTGTTTAACACAGTCATAGAAACACAGACTGAGGTATTTTCCTGGCCTCTAAAACATCCTCTGTGTTGTTTGTTTGTGTACACCAGGGCAAGCTCGAGTCACACCTAATGCAGTTTGTGCCCAGCTTGCCGTCAGCAGCCTTGGGTGGAGAAACAGCACCACAATCGCACTCGACAAAGAAGTGGGTGTCACTTTACCTCGTGCGTTTGCCCGCCTTTGCTGTCCGATCTGGTGCCGCCATGCGTCTACTTAGCTGTTATCCCAAGACGTCGTCAGTACCTGGGAGAGGAGCTGCGGCCCTGGACCTGGCTGACATGTACAGTACATACATGTACAGTGCATACATGTACAGTGCATACATGTTCCATTGTCTTAGTGAAGGCTTCTGTTGCTGTGATGAAGCACCATAACCAAAGGCAACCTGGGGTAAAAAGGGTTTGGTTTGGTTTTCCCGGTACAGTTACATATACATATATTTATCATATGCATATTTATCATATACATATGTATTTATACATCTATTTCCTGATACAGTTATAGATACATATATTTATCATCCAGAGAAGTCAGGCAGGAATTCAAGGCAGGAACTGAAACAGACCATGGTTACTGGCTTGCTACCTACCTACTTGGTTTTTTATCCCCAGGACCACAAGCCTAGAGGAGACACTGCCCAAAGTTGGCTGGGCCCCTCCCACACCAACCATTACTCAAGAAAACATCCTACAGATTTGTCTACAGGTAATATGATGAAGACATTTTCCAACTGAGGTTCCTCTTCCCAGATAACTCTAGCTTGTGTCAGGTTGACCAAAACCAAACACACACACACACACACACACCAGGACAATTGATATACTCCACTCTTATTTATCATATGCATTGATTACACCTAGCAGTCCTGGTGGCTCCTGGCTCCACGGAGAGCTCAGCATGGCCACAGGGAGACCGAGAAGTCATTGTGAGTGTATGGGGGAGGTGACCTAGCTTAGCCAGGGTGGAGACCACAGTGGAGGTCTCAGGTCCTCTCGGACAGCTCACAAAGAACCTGCCAGCCTTCACTGACTGCCAGTTTCGCAACTTCATGGTGCTCCCTTGAGCATTTTCAGTCATGCGTCCAACCCAAGACAGGAAAATCATCACTCTGCTCCCCACTGTCCTGGTGGGTAGGCTCGGCTTTGCACATCTTACCTCGGTCCTATTCAGAGCAACAGCTTACACATGTTTATTGTGTGACTTTCCTAGGGGAACATAGTGGGACCCTCTCAATTAGCAGTTAAGAAAATGCCCCATAGACATGCCTGCAGGCCAACCTGACGGAGGCAATTTCGCAATTGAGAGTCCCTCTTTTAAGGTGTGTCTAGGTTTGTGTCAAGGCAACAAAAACCAATTACAACACAGTTCAAAGCACAGCCCTGCATGTGGGGGAGGCCTGGTGGCGGGACTGGGAGGTGGCTGGGCAGTCACGTTGTACCCACACTCGGTGAGGAGAGACTGATGTGGACTGCTGCTCGGCATTCCCCTTCTCAGCAGCCCAGGGTCCCAACCCAGGGGATAGGACCACTCGCTGTTACTTTGAATCTTTCCAACTCATTTAACCTAATCACGACGGTTCCCACAGGCATACACAGAGGCTAGCTTCGTCTAGATAATCCATGGTCATGCCCAGAAGACTGTCTCCCAGCTGTTGCTGGCCAACATTAACTGTCATCAGCCCTTCCTTGGGCTGGCGGAGGGCTGTGGAGTGTGAATTGCTTCTGAGCTGTCTTGAGGATGGGTTTTAGGTCCCTCAGTGACAGTGGACAGGACATGTGAGAGCTGGGTTGACCGGAAGGGACTCTGTGCTGTAGATTTTCCAGGGAAGGGGCAGCCTGGGCAGAGTAGCATAGAGCCTGGGGGACTGATGCTCCCATCTTGCAAGGGGATCAGGCCAGGGCACCCCCAGATATATATGACCCTGATCCTCAACCTTGTACATGTTCAGCCTTCTCATCTGGCATAAAATTGTTTAATTCAGCTTTATCTCTGGAGGGTGGGAACTGATTAGCCGTGTGCAATTTTAAATCTATATCAGTCTTGTCAGCTTTGGCCTGGAGGCCAGGCCCGTTTGCCAATTATATCGGTGACAGATGAAAAAGTAGGTGTTTTGCCAAGTTGTACAGCCCCCCAGAGGCTATCCAAGCAGCTATCTGAAGGCTGTGCCCCAGGGATGCCATTTGTACAAGGGCTGGACTAGAAGCTTGTTTGTAGCAGGTACCACAGGGACAAGAAGAGGGTAAAGGGTTATGAGATGAAAACCAAGTACCCCAGTGTGGCACTGCCCTAAGTCTGAGGTGGGCATGGGAGATAGGAGTCAGTCTGTGGCAGGATCCAGAGGGTCATGCCACCCTTACACGCTCTCTACCACTTTATCACGGGTCGGAGGGTTGGCACAGAAGAGCCAGAGGTGACATGACAGAGGGGTTGTCACGTCAGTGCCCTGAGAAAGCTGTTCCTCATTACTAACGGGGCTGGATTTGGGCTTACCTAGGAGACGCGTCCTATGAAGGTGCTTGGCTGAAGAAGATGACTCATCTGTATGTGGGTGGCACCAGCCCTGGGTTAGGGTCTGGGTAAAAAGCAGAAGCTGGCAGGGAACCGTATGACCGCTGCCTCACAGGCCTGCCTCCGTGGCTTCCCCAACAAGACAAACTTTACACCCAAACCGTGAGCCAAACAAACCCGCCTTTCCATCAGCTTTTGCCAGGCATTCTGTCATAACCGTGGGCAAAGTGATGACTACAGGCGCTGTATCTCAAGTCCCTCTGGGCCATTTTCTCCACACACGCCCATCTCATCTCCATCTCCTACACAGGAGCTCTTGATGAACAGCTAACGCTGATGGATCAGCGACATGGACAACCCTTTGTAAACGTTGCTCTCAAGGGTCTTCCCTTTGAGGGGGACACCATTCTGGGCTCCCTGGGTTTCCAGAGAGGGTTGGGAGCTTTAGGTATTCTATTAGTGGTCCTGGGTTCTGAGAGGCTGTCCCCAGCGGAAGCCCTGGGCTGTGTGACAAAGCCCCCACCAGGTGGCAGTGACACACTGCTTAAGTCCCCAGGACGCCACTCCACTAGTTCCTCTGAACACAGAAAAGCTGGCAGCCACCAGGAAGTGTCACTGACCGTTTGGTCACTCGGTGACTCTGGGCCTGGGGCAAGCACCGGATTTGTGGATTTCTTCCTGTACAATGGAGCTGTGTCTCTGGTGGCTCTCCAAATACAAAACTAGCAACCAAGCTGCCTGGTACCCTTGGGGGTCATACTGTGTTTTTCTTTACATTTCTTTAAAATTAAGACTTTATTAAGAACCTAAAAATGTCACACAGCAAGATTATTAGCCAGGTCCAAACTTTATATATGTCAACAGCTTCCTCTGAAGTTAGAGTAGCCGTGCTAGACGTATGGAGCCTCATGTCGTATTTCACATGCCGCTACCAATTCTGTTCTTATGCACTTATCCACAGCCAGAGAATGAAAATTCCAGTGCAGAGTCAAAACGAGGAAGCCATTAGCTCCTATCCTGTTCCATGACTAAGTACCCATTGCCTGCAGCCAGGCTTTCGGCACCTAGTATTTCTCTTTACATTATCTGCACCCATGTGCACATTCGCTCACATAGATACACACATTATGTGTATGTTATATTTATATACAGATATGTATAAATTGCATATTCAGGTTTATACTTTATTGAGGGCTTGTTATGGTTTAGATTTATACCAAAGATTTTTAAATTGTGTGTATGTGTGTATGGGTTTGTGCATGTGGCAGCCATGACCGAAGAGTCCAGAAGAGAGTGCTGGATAGCTCAGAACAGGAGCTACAGGTGGTTGTGGGCCACCCAGTGTGGATGCTGGGAACTGAACTGGGGTCCTTTGCAAGGACGATGTGGGTTATTAACCACTGAGCCACCTGTCCAGCCTGTCTAGGCTTGTACTAAGGACTCGGAAGACAACTCAGCCAGTAAAGTGCTATGACTGAATGAGGACATGATCTCCCCAGGGTATGGTTGAGGAAGTGCACAGCCAGAGACATTTGAAAGAGTCCAGAGCAGGGAGAGAAAGCAGTAGACTAAAAAACATGCCCAGTAGACTGAACTGGGCCATGACAGGAGGGGTGGGGAGTGAGAGCAAAGGACCAAAAGAGAGGGGCAAGAGAGAGGAGGGCAAGTGGACCCAGAGAAAGAGGATCAGAGTGGAGAATCATGAGAGCAAAGAGAGCAAAAACAGAATGCATGGCCAAAATGGCAGGGTACTGGGTGAGCCCGGAGGCCCACGTGCTCTTTGGTGTGCTAATAGGCACCACAGTTATCCATTTGCCCTGGGCTTCTCTCAGACCCAACAATGAAGACCTGAGTTTGACCCCCAGAAGCCACATTAGAATCTGGGTGTGATGGTGCACACTTACAACCCCAGAGCAGGGGCCAGGCAGGTCGAGGAGAGACTGTCTCATAAAACAAGGCGGTGGCTCCTGGGGAACAGCACCTGCCTTGTCCTGCACAGCTTGGCTCTGGAAACTTGCCAGGAGTAATGAGTAACTGAAGAAAGGACAGACACACAGATGTGTGCAGAGAAACAAGGATCAGGTGAGCTGTGCCTGACCTGATGGAGCAGCACCCACTACAGAACACCACAGCACACTGGGACCTCAGTGCACAGCACCCACTACAGAACACCACAGAACACTGG
>JABTXL010009122.1:11101410-11117019 GCA_025134845.1 Neodon shergylaensis | reverse complement strand
TCCTAACAGCTGGGACCTGCATCTGAACATCTGTCCTAACAGCTAGCACCTGCATCTGAACATCTGTCCTAACAGCTGGGACCTGCATCTGATCATCTGTCCTAACAGCTGGACTTTCCTCTTTCTGCCACATCTCTGCCTTGGACTCACAAACATGTCAGTCACCACAGTCGTACACAGTAGGGGGCAGACTGTCTAGACTCCTACTGTCCTCAGTGACTTCTGGCTTCCCAGTCCTTCAACTTGTTATCAAAGATGCTTTCCGTATTTGAGGAGTGCCCACAGAGCTAGAGGCTGGCAGAGGGAAGACATGTCTCATCTGCCTCTGGGGTCGAGGCTCACAGAACTGAGATCTGGTTTCTCTGTTACCCATACCTGGTGTCAGCCTGGACTGGAAGCTACCCCTCTTCCCTCCCTCCCTCTCTTTCTCTTTCTCCCCCCTTACCTGCTATCTGTGTGTATGTATGTGTCTATTTAGCATTCCTGGGGATTGAACCAAGACCTTGTGCATGCCCGGCTGGTGGTCGTCACTGAGCTATAGCCCCAACCATCTTTTCATTTTTTTTTAAATTTTTGAAACAGAGTCACAATTTCCCAGGTTGCCCTTGGACTTTCTGTCTTCCTGTGCCCAGGAGTCTGGGATTACAGGTCTGTCCAGCAACCTGACTAGTAGCCTGCAGATCCACGAAGATAGGTCTGGTTGTCTTGTCTAAGGTGCCCAGGGCCTGTAGGGAGGAAAAACAAGCAGAATTTAAAAGGGACGTTTATTAATTCACAGTCCCTAGGAAGGTCTATTTCTAAAAAGTCTACTTTGTAAAGAGTTTATGACTCTTTATACCTGTCATGCACACACATGCATGTATGCACATACACATGCATACACAATGCAAAAATGCATATATACACATGCACAAACAGTGCACACACATGCATACATATTATACACATGCACAAACACACAGTGCCTGCACACAAACATGTACATACACTTGCATGTGGTGTGGGAGGTCCTTCTGTCTATGTGTTTCTTTTATTGGTTAATGAATAAAGAACTGCTTTGAGCCTATGGCAAGGGCAGAACAGATCTAGGCAGGGAAAGCTAGGCTGTATGCTGGGAGAAGGAGGGCAGAGTCAGAGACATGCCATGGAGCCGATGCCAGAGTCGAACATGCCAAAATTTTGCCAGTAAGCCACTGTCACATGGCGATACACAGATTAATGAAGATGGGTTAAATTAATATGTAAGAGTTAGCCAATAAGAAGCGAAAGCTAATGGGCCAAGCAGTGATTTAAATAATATGGTTTTTGTGTGATTATTTCGGGGCTAAGCAGCTGGGAACTAACAAGCGGCCCTCCTCCAACATGCATGTACAAACACATACACACATGCATAGACATTGTGCACAAACACACACACATGCATGCACGAACATGCACACATGCATGCACATGTATTTTCACATATATGCACACACGTGTTCAAAATACAGACACACAAATACATGTGCACACATGCACATGCACGCACAAACATATGACACACACACATACACGTGTTTTCACACTTACGCAATACAACATATACACACATGCACACACACAATCTCTGAGGTGATTGATGTTCCTAAAACCAGAACCTTCAGCATGGTTGCAGCTGTGATCACAGTTGCCCTAAGCTCTAAATGGGCTGCTGGGCATTTCATGATACCTTTATCAAAGCCACAGCTGGCATGTGACATCACTATTTGCCACCAACCTGTTGGGGGCAGCTAGCATCCACAAGGAGAGGACTTCCACCCGCATCATCAAATCCCGGCTCTTTGGTGATTTGTTCTCACAGACCCGACTCCCGATTAGACTGGAAGTGTTGGAGGCTTTTTAACTGAACTGTGTGGTGCAGCTTAGTTAGACAAAGCAGATGAGAGGGGGAGCCAGGACTCAGCTCAGTGTCTCCCACTCTTCCTTATTCCCTTTACTTTGTAGGACTCCCCCCATCCCATAGCCTGGGAGCCTCCAGTCCATCCCAGTTAATCCTCTCTGGACATATAAAAGTGTTCATCTGCAATGCCACAGATGCTTCTTAATGGCTTCACATGGACAGTGAAGCCCAGCCATTGCACCAGGAAATAGTGTTCTTGAGGTGGTTAATGCCAACTTGACAGTCTCTAGAGTCACAGAGGAGACAAGCTTCTGGGCTTGCCTGTGAAGCGTTATCCCAGCTGGGTTAATTGAAGAGGAAATACTCACCCTAAAAGTGAGCAGTGCTGTTCTCTGTGCTGGGGTTCTGGATTACAGGGGAGGGGAAGGATGAGGAAAGGTATGAGTATGACCATCTCAGGTCTCCACTTCCTAAGTGCAGTTACCTCAAACTGTGAGCCACATGACCCTTCCTTCCTTCCTTGCGATGCCTTTGCAGGCTATTTCCTCACAGCAACAGAAAAAGCACTGAATACTGTCCTCTGAGCCCAGCATGGTGGGACCCGAAGAGTTAAAGCTACAGATCAAGGGCACAGGGGAGACACCAAAGGAGCTGCCATTGTCCTTGGAAGCAGCAGCTAGGTCATTCCCAGTCTCTCAGACCTGGGTCCTCTCACTTCTGGGCTCTTCTTATTTTGTTGAGATGATGTGGGATTCCCCTCTGTATGCTATGAATATGTTTTATTACCATTGGCTATTAAAGAAGCTGTTTTGGCCAATGGCTGGTAGAGTAAAGTCAGGTGGGAAATCCAAACAGAGGTATATATATATAAGAGAGAGAGAGAGAGAAAGTAGGCGGAGTCAAGGAGATGCCATGTAGCTGCCAAAATAGAAGGACATGCTGGAACTTTAGGAACCTTACCAGTAGGCCACAGTCTCATGGCAATACACAGATTGATAGAAATTGGTTAATTTTAAGATATAAGGGTTAGCCAGGGGTATGCTAAAGCTATTGGCCAAACAGTATTGTAATTAATATAGTTTCAGGGTTATTATTTGGGTCTGGACAGCCAGGAAACAAAAGAGCAGTCTACCTATATTTTGTGTTAAATACAATCTCACAAACTCATCCCAAGATGGCAAGTCCCACTTCTTAATCCCACAGCTATAGCATTACAGGCTGGCAGGAGCAAAACGGATCAGAGACCTTTCATAGACTTTTCATTGAGGCTTATTGGTCCCAGGTAGATGCGTCCCTGTCTGAAAACCAGCCCCTGTGACTAAGGTAATGCCGTGTGCTGATTGGCTCAGCTCGAGGTCACATGCTCCAACTTTGAGCACAGAGACAAAAAGAGGCAGATTATGGAAGAAATGAGAGCTACGTCACCAGGGGAAGAATGAGGGACCCATAGGAGCCAGGGCAACAAAATTCCACCTCAGTCTCATCTAGGAAGGGGTGAAGACACAGGTTCTCATGTTTATATCTGTCTCCAAAGAAGATCCATGTCTTCAAACAGATCCAGATCCACGACCCAAGGAACTGCTTGTTCTGAGATAACGCAGAGAGACCAAACTAAATTGCTTTTCTCAACCTGAAATCTTGTATTCCCATTATCATTCTTGGTGTTTTCCATACAGAATGTAGGATTTGCTGTTTAAATGTCCCCTGCGCCCGCCCCTACCTGCTCGGTGCTGGGCTTATGGATAGACATGCACCACCACACTAGGGCTGTATTTGTGTTGATTCTCAAGGGTCTCCAGAACTCCACACAGTGTGGAATCAGCACCCCTCTGTGTCCCACAGCTTCTTGATTTGACCACAAAGGGCTGCATGTCCGGCTGGCTCCCGGCTCAGCTCTCACCTATCCGGCAGTCTTAGTTTGTCCACGCCGTAGGCAAGGCAAGGCCTTTTGGGAGCTGCTTCCTCACAGCGACCCGAGGCCTCGCACAGGCTGATATCTTCCTGCTGATCCCCAGCCAGGGCTCAGTGTGGGCACTGTTGACACCAGATAATGTCAGTCTGGCTGACGCGGTGACCGGTGAGTAAACACAGGTGGTTGAACCACCGACTTCCTGAGCATCTACAATCAGAGATGCACGGAAGTTGAAACATGAAGAGACCTATGCCCTTGCCCTTTGCATGTGCTGGGAGATGAAGTGATGCCTGATCCATGGCGGTAATCAGCCACCCCTTATTTCCCCTTCTGCCTGCACTGTGCATTTTAATAGGGTTTCAAAACCTGCTTGGCATTTTGCTCCTTCTCTTCATCTATAGGGATCAAAGGCTCGTCCAGGGTTGCTTAGAATTCTGTGTGCACACAAATCACTCTGATCACTCGTGTGTGTGTGTGAGAGAGAGAGAGACAGAGAGAGGGAGAGGGAGGGAGGGAGGGAGAGAGAGAGAGAGAGAGAGAGAGAGAGAGAGATTAACTATTTCTTGAGACAAGGTCCCTCTCTGACCCTGGAGCTCATCAGCTTGGTCAGAGAGCTCTAGGACTGCCTGTCTTCATCTCTGGCACGGGGTTTTGGATAGGTGGTACCATGCCCAGCTATCACATGGTACTGGAGACCCCAAATCATGTCCTCATGTTTGCAAGATGAGCATTTTACTGAGTGAGCACAAAGCAGCAGTAGGTGTGTATTTAAGGGGATACCCTCCAGGATCAGGAGGAAGCCCCATCACTTACTGTCTGGGTGACCTGGGTGGGTATCTGGATCCTGCAAGTATTATGTCCCTTATAAAATGGGGTAGAGGGAGGACCCTCAGGAAAGATGGTCACCATCCCAGTGCCATGCAGCATGCCCGAGACATCAGCTTTTCAGATGTAAAGATGCAAACATGAAATGGTATAAATGTGATTTCTAAAATTATTTTATATTTGAGTGGTGTGGGTGCTTACACGTATGGCACACACGGATATCAGAAGACAATCTTGGTCTTGGTCTTGTTCTTCAAGCCCCTTCCACCCCTTGCTTGATACAGGTCTCTCACCGTCTTGGACTTCGCCATGTAAGCCAGTCTTGTTGGCACACGAGCTTCCAGAGAGCTGTGTCTCCCACCTTGGAGAGTTGGAACGAGAGGTGTGCCCTGGCTTTCTTTGTCCTCAAACTCCCTTCCTCTTGTTTGTAAGGTAAGTGCTGGACTGACTGAGCCATCTCCTCAGTCCTAAATGTGATTTTTTTTGACTCATGACCTTGTGGCCAGCTGTTTTTTTCCTCTTGTGGGGTGTTACCATGGGAGGTGGTCGATTATGTGGGATGTCACCATGGGAGGTAATGGATTCATGTGTTGCTCAATCAACTGAATTTACACTTTAGTCATTGGAAGACTGTGCTAGAATAGAGCCAACAGGTAAAGTGTTGTAGAATATTATTTTAAGATGTGTTGCATTTGTTTATGCTGTGGAACATTTGCTTAATGATGCAAAGATACGCTGCATTCTTTTATGTTGCATTTGTTGATCTCTGTGAAGCTGTGTTATTTTACCTGTCTGAAACACCTGATTGGTCTAATAAAGAGCTGAACAGCCAATAGTAAGAAAGAATAAAGGATCGGCAGGGAAGATGACTAAGAGGAGAAAAAGAGAGAAAAGGAGATCAAGGAGTGAGAAAAGAATTAACCACCCAACCACATAGCCAGATACAGAATAAGAAGGAAAGAAAAGATATATAGAAATAGAGAAAGGTAAAAACCTGTACTCCACAAAATGAAAAACTTAAAAGAAAATGGACAATTTTCAGGATAAGTACCAATACCAAAATTAAATTAAGACTAGATAAGCAAATTAAATAGACCTATAACTGCCAAGGAAATAGAAATGGTCATCGAACGTCTCCCAACCAAAAAAAGTCCAGGGCCAGATGGTTTCAGTGCAGAATTTTACCAGAATTTCAAAAAAGAACTAATACCAATACCCCTCAAATTGTTCCACACAATAGAAACAGAAGGAACATTGTCAAACTCTTTTTATGAGACCACAGTTACTCTGATACCCAAACCACACGAAGACACTACTAGAAAAGAGAATTACAAACCAATCTCACTCTGAACATTAATGCAAAAATACTCAATAAAATACTGGCAAACAGAATCCAAGAATAGATAAAAAAAATTATCCATCATGACCAAGTAGGCTTTAACCCAGACATGCAGGCATGTTTCAACATACGGAAATCTGTCAATGTAATCTACCATATAAACAAACTGACAGAAAAAACCCACATGATCATCTCATTAGATGCTGAAAAAGTTGTTGACAAAATTCAACACCCCTTCGTGATAAAGGTCTTGGGGAGAACAGGGATACAAGGATAATAAAGATAATATACAACAAGCCAACAGCCAACATCAAACTAAATGGAGAGAAAAATGGCCACCCAGATGCAAATAATCACACAGAAACTATTAATTACAACACTACTTGGCCAATGACTCAGGTGTATTTCTAGCTAGCTCTTGCATATTGAATTAACCCATTTCTATTAATTTGTGTATTGACACGAGGCTGTGGCTTACTGGTAAGGGTCCAGCATCTGTCTGCTTTAGCAGCTACATGGTGTCTCCTGACTCAGCCTATTCTCTGTCTCTAACTCTTCCAGCCTAGCTGTATTCTGCCCTGCCATAGACCAAAGCAGCTTTATTCATTAGCCAATAAAAGCAACACAGATACAGAAGGACATTCCACATCAAGAGAAACTCAGAGCAATCTCACTGAAATTAGGAACAAGAAAAGGCTTCAATATAGAACTTGAAGTTCTAGCTAGAGCAGTAAGACAGCAAAAGAAGATCAAAGGGATACGAATTGGACAGAACTAGAAAAAAAACCATACTGAGTGAGGTAATGCAGACCCAGAAAGACAAATATAATATGTACTCACTCATAGTGAATATGAGACATAAAGCAAAGGAGAACTAGCACACAGTCCACAACTCCAGACAACCTAGACAACAAAGAGGACCCTAAGAGAGACATACACAGATCCACCTAGGAAGGAGAAAAAGACAAGATCTCCTAAGTAAACTTGGGGCATGGGGAGCAGGGGAGATGATGGGAGGGGAGAGGGGAGTAGGGAGAAGGAGTGGAGAAAATGTATAGCTCAATGAAAACAATAAAAAAGAGGAAAAAAGTAATAAAGAAAGGTAAAAGCCCAGAGGCAAAAGGTAGGTGGATAATTTAAGTTAAGAAAGGCTGGCAAGAAACAAGCCAAGCTAAGGACAGGCATTTATAAGTAATAAAAAGCCTCTGTGTATGATTTATTTCTGAGCTGGATGGTAACCCCCCCAAGAACAAAGAGGCAATAAAGTAAACAAACCCAAAACCAAACCAACAAGACACAAGCCATTGCTCACCGAGACCTAGTTCATTCATTTATGCATTTATACATCATCTGTTTTAGGGCATATGGGAAACTGAAAGCTCCCTGCCATCTGCTTGTTTCTTCCATGAGAGGGGTGTAAGAGTTAAGGAGTCGGGGCCCCACCAGTCCATCCCATGTGGATACAGGACTCTTTGAATTTCAGAGACACCACAGCCAAGGCATGTCCTGTCTTCCTGTTTCCTGACTCCTCAAGCCTCCCAATGTACCGATCAATGCACCTTGAAAGCTCTCCGGGTGAGGTGGCCCTGTGGGTTTTTTTCTCATCCCCTTTGTGATGTGGGCTCACAAGGCTTAAGGGATCAGAATGGCACTTCGACCTCCCACCATGCCAAGTCGTGACAGGTCTCCTGCCTCTTCCCTGGGCGGCATTTCTCTTGGCACTGCCTGAGGTCTTTCTCCATCCTCACACTTCACTGTGGGTAGCTGAGGGAAGCTTTGTCCCCACATGGGTAGCAAGAAGAGTGTTCATAAAAGAGAGCATGTCCACCTCCCTCTGCCTTTCTTCAGGCTGCGAACACGCTTTTCTGCAGACAACCCTTAACGAGTGCTCAGAAGCGGGAGTTTTCTGATGCCGGCTCGATATTCTCAGCTCAGAAGCAGCACCACGGTTAAGAACGTTTCGATTTGAAGAGGAACGTGTGGCAGCCACATGAGTCTCTCGGAGCTGTTGGGAGCCTTCAGCTAAAAGGGGTTTTGTGTGGAAATGGTGGCTGCTGACATTGGTCCTGGGGCCAGCGATGTCAGACTCTGATGTGGCCGTGGCTGTCCTTTGCTCTCTGCCCTCCCTCTCCAGTCAGCACCACAAACATGGTGCTTTACACAGCTGGGCTTAAGGAAGAAGTAAGATGGCTTAGCAGGGGTTCTCCTTTGTCTCTCTCATGAGGAGGCCCCATAAGGCATCTCTTCTCTTCTCCTCCCTTCTCCTGTCTGAGCAGGTCTGGACACCAGCTAAGGGCAGGTCCCACCTTCTTTGACATGATCTCTGTCCTACACTGAACATCGGGGCTCATTTAAGATGCTTTCAGCTGCACGCCCAACCTTCTTTCTTTAGGATTCGGAACTCTGAGTTCTGGCTTGGAGCCTGTCACCATCTTTTTACATGTGTGATATACATTTGCAGTGGGTCACTGGAAAAGCAGCAGTGTGAGCTTCTGGTGAAGGGTATCACACAGCGTGGCTCTGACGGAAGGTGCCACAGAAGTAAATGACTTTGCGAACAGGTAAAGCAGAATGTTCTGCTTTCTTTTTGTCTGTGCGCTTCTGTCTCAGAGTGGGATTGGCCGGCTTCCTGGACATTTTCCAGGCTCGTGTTGATACTGTACAGATATGGATGCAGATATCAGCCCAGATACAGTCATAATTATAGTCCGCGGTTCCTGAGAATATCAGCTCAGCAATACAGGCCATCTGCCAGTGAAGGTTCTGAAGATATCTGGTGAGTGCCCAGTGCTGGGGCACACTGAGGGGCCTCTACTCTGCAGCAGCAACTGTTGCTGGGGTGGGGGGGGTGGAGTTGGGTCCTCATCCCCAGCTTGGTCAACAGCCAGGTCTAGATTTTATGTCCTTGACTTCTGGAAAGGCCTTGGGGCTTACTTAGCATTCCTGCTTTGAGTCTCCCACTACCAGCACCACTAGACTGGACCCTCTGAAAGTTGACCACAGATGATATGACATTTTGCTCCTAAACACTTGGACTGGGCTCTCAAGAGCAAGAACAGAACCTTCCCAACCAATGCTCCCCAGGCTTCGAGCCAAGGTCCCACACATGTCCTGTATAGAACTTCTGTTTTCTTTTGTTCATGTGAACATGTATGTGCTTGTATGTGCACACATGTGGAAGCTAGTGATTGACACTGGTTGTCTTCCTCAATTTCTCTCCATTTTGTTTGTTTTTTGATCTGGCATCTCTAACTGAATATGGAGCTAGGCTGGCCAGCCGATAAGCTCTAGAGATACACCTGCTTGAGACGGCCGTGCCCTTTGTTCGGTGCCTGGCACTCACAATGGTGCCTGGCACTCACAATGGTGCTGGGGACTGAACTCAGGTCTTCATGCCTACACAGCAGGTACTTCACCAACTCAGCCATCTCCCCAGCCCCTACAGCTATTTTCATTTGTTTTAGATCCCGGAACCCAGTCAGGGCTACAGATTGCCTCTGGCTATTAGATACCTTTCATCTTCCCCAGTGTCCTGTGCTCTCCAGCCCCCTTCACTCCTCCTGGTTCCAAATCTTCTGTTTTCAGGACATTTACATTCGGTGAGTGTGTTTTCATGACCACTTAGGTTAAATATCCCTGGGGAGTCTAAGAATGGCCCCCGGGGGATGCTGTGTGATCCTTAGGGTTGTATAGTGTTAGGCTGTCTCCCAGCACTGTGAACGCCACAGTTTGTACTGTGGCAAGGACGTTTTTTCCTCTGTCACAGAGCACAGATCTAGAGGGAAGGAAACTGCACCAGCACTTTCGCTGATTCCAAGGGAACAAAGCTGAATCAGAATAGCCCCAACACAAACGGGGATTTATTGTCTCACGTAGCCAGCAAGTGATTCTTTTCTAGATTTAATTTGCCGATGTTCAGGTTGGATATCATGTTATCACACACAGGTTTGGTAGCTTGTTTCTCAAAGTCAAGATGATCTCAAATGGCTGATTCTCCTATCTCACGCCTGCCTGGAGGAACCCTACGCCCTCCCCATTTCCTCAACCCTTTGCTACGTCCCCTTCTGTGGGATTTATTCACCAGAAACTGTTTTAGCTGAAGGCTCACTGACCTCAGAGTCAACCGCACCCCAAAGGGAACACTCATCTTGAAGGATGCTTTTGCGTCCAAGGCCCAGGGATGACCCCACTGTTTCCTTCTGCTGTAGACTGTCAAGGCCTGAAGTGCTCCCTCTTGAAGCTGGAGTGTTCGCATGTGGCCTCCTCCCTCCAATCTTCCTTGAACTCTGCTTACAAAAAAGTACTACCTCAAAAGGCTTGTATCAAAGCAGAGTCCTGGCACGGACACCTGCTGGTGGGGAACCTAGGGCCCAGGACCAGGGTGTGTGTGCTGCTTGCTCCTTCAGAGGCCATGGAGCCATCAAGTCCCCTCCAATGGCACCTGGACACGATCGTACTGGCAGGCAGGGGACGGAGGTGGGTGTCAGGTTGACTGACCCTATCTTGCTGGTGATGGTTTTGCCCATCTTCTGAGACTTGCTGTGCCCATCCATTCCTGGTGCAGACTCAGAGACTTGTGCACACTGTCTCTATGGAGAAACTAAAGCACTCAGGGGAGGATAGCTGTCCTGAGGCTACACAAGCAGTTAGTGGCAAATGCAAAACCAAGTTGGCCCAATCAAATCCATGCTCCGAGGGGTAGCATATTATTCTGAGTAATAAGCATTTCAGATTTCAAAGACCTTTTTAGCTCAACCCCTGTTCTGCCACGACAGCCCAAAGCAGCCATTAGACAATATGTAAATGATTGGACATGGCTTCGCTCCAGAACCGTTGCAGGAACAGCTGGCTGTATACAGCTCCCGGGCTGGGTCTGCCAGTCCTTGCACTTAGCTAGTAGCAATAATGGTAGCATGGGGCATGCTTCCCAGGATGCCCCAGTGACCTCTCTGTCCTCACCCAAGTAGGTGAGTAAGTTTGCACAGGCAGCAATGGGCTGTAGAGGAGGCAGAGGTTCTGGAAGCCAAGCCAGCTAGAAGACTCTGCTCTCTCCTGAAGAGCTATGGCTACCTGACTAGAGGCTCTAGGGGTGTGCTAACTCCAAGCTGTTTAGAAGCACTGCAAGTTGCATGCTGCTCTCTGGTGTGGGTAGCAATGGATGCTCCTTCACCTTGGCTGTGGGGTTAATGGCACCAGACATCCCCTCAGTGCTGGCATGACGGCCAAGGTGAGGGTAAGACAGGCAGGTGACTACCCACACCGGACACAGGTTGGTCTCTCTAGCTTAAGGTAACACTGAAAGCAAGTTAAGTGCTTTGAGAAACCTGAAAAATGCAGCTTATCAAGGAGTGTTTTGTGGGGCTGGAGAGATGACTCAGCCGTTAAGAGCGCTGACTGCGCTTCCAGAGGTCCTGAGTTCGATCCCAGCATCCACATGGAGACCATCTGTAGCTGTGGATGGGACCAGATGCCCTCTTCTGGTGTGCAGATGGATGCACATGTGGGCAAAGCATCCATATATATAAAATAATAAATCTTACATTCAAAAAAGTATTTTGCCGGAGGAGCAGACGTAGAATAAGTTTGAAGCATCTTGACAGCTCAGAAGGGAGGGTTAGGAGACGTGGATTTTCCTGTCTTTAAGTCACTGCTCCGCTTCAAAGCAATAGAAACTCCAACTCCAAGCGAGACACAGTGTAGTACACTCACTTGTACATACGTGCACACACACATACACACATGTACTCACACAGTGCATACACACATGCACACTCATATAGCACTGTGGTTGGTAGGGCCTGAAAAGAGACCAATGCTGAGAGTGGCTGATGTGCTTCTGGGTCTGAGCAGAAGCACTTGTGGCTGGGCTGTCTCCACTGTCTCATTTAAATCAATTGTGCAATTACCAGTCTTAACCGAGCCAGCCAGAACCACTTCCATGTTTCCAAGAGACCAACCTTCCCTCTCTCATCTTAAGGTCGTTTATCTTTTGAAACCTAACGATGGCTTGAGCACTTTTTCATGTCTCAGGTTAGGTTGCCTAGGTCCCAAGGGAGAGCCTCCTTGATCCTGGGTCTTGTGAGCAGACATGTTCCACCTATGGGAATGCTGTGGTTGGCAGAGTACTGTCCTGGAAAATGTGTCCGTCATAAGCCTTGGGACATCAAAATGTGTTACTAGCAAAAGGGATTTCAGATATGATTAAGGCCAAGGGTCTCAAGATGAGGGAATGTCCCTGGAGTCTGAATAGATCAGTCTATTGGCATAAGTCCTCAGGACAGTGGAAGAGAAGGCAGGAGATGACCCGAAGGCTGAAGATAGCATCGCATCATGGTGGGAGGGAATATGGACTCACCCTTGATGGCTTTGATGACTAAACAGAGTGAGGAGTGGAGGCAGCCCTCAGCAGTTAGGGTGGCCTTCAGGCAACAGCCCTCACCTGGTAACAACCATATTTTCAGGACACCACATTTACTGCCTGGCCTTGCCAACACCCTGCTCTGAGTCTTCTGAGGCCCACGCTAGGTAACTGTGACAAAAAGCTGGTACTGTTTCAGTGGCAATGGATCCCTTCCATTTTCAGAACATTCTGGTTCACAGATGTCATAGAGAAGGTTCTAGAAGAGTTGCTTATGGAGCAGGATCGATGGTATAGAAACTCTTGGGTGAAGACAAATGAGTTACTAAGGAATTAGCATCTGAGAAAGCCCAGGGGACCCAGAGCACCTAGCCTGCAAGCAACGTGGAAGCTGCTGCCGAGCCCTTGGACAGCCAGCTGGGCTGGTAGGTGGGCCTTGGTGGGCGGGACCAGGGACAGGCAGAGGACACCCTGCTGCAGAGCATGCTGGTCAGCAAAGTCCCTTCATCATCCGGGGACAAGTTTGAAAGGGCACGCCTACTCATTCTTTAAACAAGAGCATGGAGAACTAGCGTGTACCAGGCACTAACCTCTGCGGAGGACGCAGCATCAGGCAAACTCTCTGCTCACCCAGCGCTTGCATTCTGGTCTGAGAGCGAAGTCATAAGCAAGAGAGCAAATCAACACAGGGATTGCTGTTAGTGCGTATTACAAAGACAACTAAAGCTGCTTTTCATGATAGGTCAGCAACCAGGGTTAAAACCATGGTGGTTGGAGGAGTCGTGTTCTAGGTGGAAGGAGCAGCTGGTGCAAAGGACATGTGGTATGAGTGGCATGGTCGTGGTGGAAGTGGTGAGGTCACAGCTGGGAGTGGTGTGGTCATGGTTGGGAGTGGCATCGCCATGGCAGTAGTGGTATGGTCATGTAGGAGTAGCATGGTCATGTCGGAGTAGCGTGGTCATGGTGGTAGTGACATGGTTATGGCGGTAGTGGTGTGGCCATGTCGGTGTGGTATGGTCAAAGGAAAGTGTGCGCAGAGCCTGTGGAAGAGCAGGTGAAGGAAGAGTCTGGAGTGCCTTGGGGTCAGACTGCAGAGGTGCTCAGGAACCAGATCAGGGAACGGAACAGTGTGTGTGGGGTGCTGTTGGAAACCCGTAATTAGTTAGACCTGGTGACCTGCAGACAGGCATGTGAGGGCTGGATGGGCTTCAGAGCAATGTCCATGTTTTTGCCGAATCGGCTGCAGGAGGGAGGGAAATAAGAGCCTGTCTTTCACGAGCTGAGACAGGGCCTGTCCCGGGAAAGACTGATATTTCCTGAAATACTGTTTGCTCAACTGGAAAATGTCAACACAGGCTTTCTCCACATGTGGAGAAATTCAGTAATTAATGAGGACCCAGGTCAGGAACCAGACCGCAGAACAAGGCTATCCAGAGCGTGTGGGGCTTGCTGCATTGAAGCCATTTTCTCACAATCAGGCCAGGCAACGAGGCAAGCACAGAGAAGTCAAGTGACTGGTCTAAGGTCACCGCTGGGGTCTCTGACACCCCAACTCCCGAGTGGCAGAGCAGCGACTGGGGCCCAGGCTATCTGAGTACCAAGGCTGAACTTGCAATCGGCGTTCCAGATACTACGTCTTTCTGAGACAGTGGACGTGTTTACATCTAACTACACAGCTGGATTAAACAGATGTTTGCCACCTTTGCCCCAATTAAAGCTTTCATCCAAGCTCCTAGTTCATGATAGACAGCAATTTTATTCTCCAGAGGACATTTTGCTTGTTACAGAGGGGACCAAATACCTGGCCACATAGAGATGGGCATAGTCGTCTGTGGCTCTGGTTTGGGGGCACTGCCACTTGGTGACAAGAGCATGGGGTGACTAGTCACGTTTATAAAGCCACAAGGTGACTGCAGTCAGGAAGCAGAGAAGAGCTAGCAAGCAGGGCTGGTTTCACCTCGTAAAGGCTCTTCAACCCTCTAGAAACGGCAACACCATCTGGGAGCCAAGGGTCCAATCACACGAGCCATTGGGGAACAGCATCACCACATGGGGGCCAAGGGTCCAATCACAGGAGGCTAAGGGCACACCTAAACCACCCACCAGGTATTCGAGGGCTCCAATCCCCAAAGAGCTTTTTAGCCCAAGCCAGGGCTGTGAGCACCTAGTGTTGGAGAATATAGCCTGGAGGACGTACATACACATGTGAATGATGACCGTGCTCTGGTCTGTAGTGGCAGAGTGCGGGGACCCTGGGAAGAGGCTTTCCAGTCATATCTTCTGTTCTGAAGCATGGGAAACAGGATTCACTCTCTTGGGGTCAAGGAAGGGTCGGTGAGCTGCAAGAGCTGCACGGGGGAAGGGAGATCTCATGAGGACTGGTCAGCCTTCAGGGGGTCACCAGGGCTGGGGGCCAGAAGATGGACAGCACCATGTGGGTGGAGCCCTGTGGATGGGGGAGGCCCGTGTTCGAGGGCACCAAGGTGAGACTCTAGTGGGCGCGAGGTGTAAAGGGCGTGGTTCTTACAGACAGGCATGGGCAGGGTGAACTGCGAGAGTTCTCAAGGGCTAAGTTGTTTTCTCTTGATGGAAGTTCAGCGGGGTAAAGCCGGGTCCTGGAGGGCTTGCACAGCAAGGCCTGAGTGTGGTGAAGAGTGGGACGCCAGCAGCGCCTCAAGGTGACATTTTCTCCATGTTTTGGGGCCCTTGCTCAGTTGTGCTTGAAGATGGCAACATGGACCCCAGCGGGTGAAAGGTTAAGTGGTCACTGCGGAAGTGGAGAAGGTGAGGTCAAGAACCAGTTATCTGAGTGACCACCCCACCACTACAGACTTGGAAATAGAGGCACTGTGGGGCCAGTGTCTAGTCCTCTGGGGCTGTCTCCCGGATGGACAGCCAGGGACAAGGTCAGTGGAGGCTGTAAGCAGAAAACCTGGGACTAAGACCGTTGTGAAAGAGTGAGGCCAATGGGGTTGTTGTGGGCTAGAAGGCAGCCAAGGAACTAAGTCAACAAGGGGGCATGGTGGTGCTCGATTACCACACACAGCGAGTTGTCCTCCTCCTCTCCCTCCTCCCCTTCCTCCCCTCTTTTCCCTCCTCCTGTCTCTCCTTATCTCCCTCCTCCTGTCCCTCCTTCTCTCCCTCCTCTCCTTCTTCCTCTTTCTCTTCCTCCCCCTCCTCCTCTCCCTCCTCTCCTTCTTCCTCTTTCTCTTCTCCCTCCTTCTCTCCCTCCTCTCCCTCCTCCTCTCCTTCCTCCTCTTTCTCCTCCTCTCCCTCCTCCTCTCCTTCCTCCTCTT
>JABTXL010009122.1:11087419-11101400 GCA_025134845.1 Neodon shergylaensis | reverse complement strand
CTCCTCCTCTCCCTCCTCCTCTCCTTCCTCCTCTTTCTCCTCCTCTCCCTCCTCCTCTTTCTCTTCCTTTTCCTCCTCCTCTTTCTCCTTTTCCTCCTCCTCTCCCTCATCTTCTCCCCCTGCTCTTTCTCATCCTCCTCTTTTCTCCTTTTCCTCTTCCTCCTCTTCTTCCTCTTTCTCTTCACCCTTTCCTTCCTTCTCTTCCTTCTCGTCTCCCTCCTCATCTTCTCCTCCTTCTCCCCAAAATGTCCATAGTGAGTTTTCCTTTCACAATAGACTGAACTGAATCAAGCGGCAGGAAAGGACTTGAGCATCCACATCAACTGATGGAACAAAACAGCAGGGCTAGAATCCAAGAAGCCACTGGGTCCTTCTGGAAGGCAGAGAACTTCCGGAGTGTAGTTTCCTCCGGAAATGGGAAGTCTGGGTGAGATGACCTCAGGAGCCCATATTGCAGGAGCAGAGAGTCAAAGTGGGGGAGATCCCTTCATCACAGGCAGGCAGGTGATGCTGTTTTTTTCTAGAGGCCCTGAATCCCGCCTTCTCCAGTGCCTCTCTTTTCCCCGGGAAGTCCAGTGTCCCTGTGACCTTGGAAGGAGCTGCCCGAGACCGTCCATGCAGCTGGCATCCACAGCCCTGAGCCACCAAAGTGTGGAGAAGATGCAGGTGTACCTGACGCTTCTGCTCATCAGTTACTTGCTGACTCCCATTGGGGCTTCCATCTTGGGGCGCTGCGTAGTGGCTAAGAGGCTCCGTGACGGAGGCTTGAATTATTTTGAGGGCTACAGCCTTGAGAACTGTGAGTAGGACCCTTGCAGCCCGTCTCTCCTCACCTCCTTGATCTCTGCTCCCCACCCTGCACCTCTATCCTGCACCCGGCATCTTCTCACAACCCTTGCTGTTTCACCTCTTAGGGGTGTGCCTGGCTTATTTTGAGAGCAAGTTCAATCCCTCGGCTGTCTATGAGAACTCAAAAGCTGGCTACACTGGCTTTGGCCTCTTTCAGATCCGAGATAGCGACTGGTGTGACCATGGCAAGAACCTCTGCAGTGTGTCTTGCTCTGGTGGGTCCCTTCCTTTCCATCCCTTGGGGCGCTGGAGGCTGCAGAGCCTGCTTGTTGGAGGGAACTGGCCTGGGCTGTGTCTAAAGCTTGTCCCTAGGAGGTAGGGACCTTGATAGGAGAGTGCTGAGAAAGGGCATGCTAGCCTGAGAATAAAGAGTGACAGGAACCAAGGCCAGACAGGCCCAGAAGCTGCTGGGAAGGCTGGGATGTTGGAAGCAGGAGCAAGCCATAGAACCCCCACCGCTTGAGAGTGGGAAAAGATTGCTCTTTCTGGTCACCCATGCCGCAGCATTAGCTCCACAGGGGACCCATACTGTCACCATGACAGTCAGAAGTAGTTGTAGGGAGAAGACAGGTACTGGCCAGCCCAAAGGGAGCATATCTGCCACCCTTAAAGGGACCTAAGAACCTGTGGCCTTGAGCAAGCAGCTGGCTAGGATCTACTCCTGTGCTCTGTGAGCTTCTAGGGACTTCATTACGTACTTCCCTGAGCCTGTGCAGGTATCAGTTCACTCAGTGCTCACAGCGGCCTCTCGGGAGCAGGTATTGCTTCTCTTCCCATTCTATAAACGGGCAAATTGGGGCCCAGAAGCAGTGAGTTCACACCCAAGGCCACATGGCTGGTGAGTGGAGCTGGGGCAGACACAATTGAAGGGGCTCCTAAGTCAGGGTTACACCAAGAGGCCAGGCGTGGTCTCCCTAATATCAGGTGTTTCTGTAGCCGAGGGTCTAAGTGTTAGCCCCAGCATCCCCAGACTTCATTAAAGATAGAGCATCTCCCTCACCCTGGTAAATAGCAGTGATCCAGGGTCTTCAGTTTCTGGGGGGCCTACACCCACCCTCCCACACATCAGTCTCCACCCAGGCTGCACCAGAAGGTCCAGAAGCCTCTGTCCCCTCTCCATGCTGCTTTCTAAAGTCCCAGATTGGAAACCACAGGCCTTGGGTCCCCTGCCTGCGTCTTCAATGGGCGGCTGTGTGGGCCAGCAATGGGAAGTGAGGTTGTGTGGTAGAAAGGCATGCTAGCCGTCACCGAACGCCACAGCCTCGTTCCGCTTCCTTCTCTTTGCAGCGTTACTGAATCCAAACTTAAAGGATACGATCGAATGTGCCAAGAAAATCGTGAAAGGAAAAGAAGGGATGGGCGCGTGGTAAGTGGCATGTCCTTTGCAGCCCGTTCTGGAGGCTCAACAAGGCTGTTTGGGGCCCTTCTCTGGCTGTGACCAGGTTCCCGACAGAAGCAGCCGAGGGCAGGAAGAAACCCAAAGCATCTGGCTCGCAGTTTGAGGAGCTCAGGCTCTCGTGGCAGGGCAGTAGCGGTGGTGGGAGTGTGGGAGGTGGCCGGTCACGTGGTAGTCACACTCAGGAAGTAACAGGAGGTGAATTCTGGTTCTCAGCTTTATTTTCCTTTTGGTCAGCCCAGGACCTTTAGTCCAGGGGGTGGTGCTGCCCACACTCAGAGTCCCTGCTCAGTGGAAGCTCCGTGGAGGTACTATTCTGAAAACACTTAGAGGCATGTGCTCTCGGTGTGCTTAAGTGAGGGTGACAACGACGAGTCACATCGTGGCTCACATTAATAACTGTGTGTGTGTGGTGTATGTATAGCATGTATGTGGTATGTGTGTGTGTGTGGTGTGTGGTGCATGTGTGTGTGTGTCTGTGTGGTACATGTGTGGTGTGTGTATATGTGCGTGTGTGTAGTGTGTGTGACATGTGTATAGCATGTGTGTGATATTATGGTATGTATGTATGGTGTGTATGGTGTCTGTAGTGCATGTGGTGTGTGTGTTATGAGTGTGTGGTATGTATGGTATGTATGTGTGGTGTGTGTGATATTTATGGTATGTATGTGTGGTGTGTGTGTGTGTGGTATATGGGACTATGGGGTGTGTGTGTGTGTGTGTGTGCATGCAATGCTAGAAGAGGCCATTGTGCTCCCTGGAGCTGGAGTTAGAGGCAATTGTGAGCTCTTGTGGTTGTAGGGAAATGGACTCTGGTCCAGTGTATGTTTTAACTGCCAAGCCATCTCTCCAGCCCCTTCTTATTTATTTTTAATGCTTCCTTTATAAACCAGGGCTATTAAATGCTCATAATCACATCTGTGGGGGTTGTTTTCTTAGGATTGTCATTTGTGTTCTGACTGTTGACAGCATCTTCATCCTAGATGAGACCTAACAGTTTCTTGGAATCAAATCCCTCTGCCTTCTCTCTTGTGGCTTCTGGGTCTATGTAAACCCCCTTCTTAGAAATGTCTTTAAGAACTGAGGAGATGGCTCAGATGGTACAGTACTTGCCTTGAAAGAACAAGGACCCAAGTTTGATCCCGAGAACCCATGTTTTAAAAAATGTTAAGTATGGTGACACACACTCGTAATCCCAGTGCTGGGAGGTGAAGACGGGTTGGTCTCTGGAACTCACTGGCCAGCCAATTCCGGACCAATGGGAGCCCTGTCTCAAAAGACAAGGTGGACGATGACTGAGGAACAGCACCTGTTTTTATCCTCTGATTTCCACGTGCATACATACACACACGCGTGTACACCCACACACATGTACTTCTGCACACTCGTGAAAATGCAGGTGCGCAGGAATCTAAGGGATCTATAGCAGAGGCTTGACAAGAACTCCATACGTGTTTTCTCAGTATCAGAACACTGCTGACACCAAGCAAGCCCTTGATTCTTTGGCTAAGTATTCTAAAATAGAATTTTTATGACTTTATCCTTTTAAGCTTAAATTTTGGATTCCTTTGTAATTAATTTTGGTATCAAAGCAAGTTAGGTGCTATGGAGCTTTAACTTCTGCTAAGCCTGCTTATTGTTGTCAACATCATGAATCGGATTATGCGATTTCACTGCTAACAGAGCAGACTGCACCCAATGGTGGAATCTCCTTGTTAATGATAAGCGTCTCCCTTCATACGTGGTCTGGGCTTTCTGATTAATTAGTGAGCTCTGCTGAGTCTGGGATTAACACTAATGAGTTGAAGTCATCTTTGTTGTGTGGCACCGTGAAACAGTAAGCTGGGCCATGCTGGCTAAGATGCCTTATTGTCCAGACTCCTGGTAAGACAGGCTCTAAGTAAACTGACAGGAAGCCGTGGATCCACCACAGCTCAGACCGAGTCACCCTGCTGTGCTGTGTGAACAAGAGGAGAGACAATCCAAAGTCCTGGGGAGCCCCTTCCACACCATCTGCCCCTAAGCTGTGAAGAGCCATGGGATTTCTGGGAATGTTGATGTGTGTGTTTTCTGCTACTTCTTAGATACAAGGGGCCAGGGATCATGGCCTACTACGGTTTCCCCCTGCCGAAGATGAGTGGAGCCATGCAAGGCTGAGGAGCAGGAGTAGATGTGGTTGGGGACTTGGGTCCAGATGTGGCCTTGCATTCAGGACTGGAATGCAAGGGGAAGGACCACTGGGGAATATGAGGAGATAAGGTTAAAGGATCAGTCAAATGCCCAGGAAAAATGAAGAGGGAAGACGTTTTAGATGAAGTAGGTACACAGACAGGTGGAAGGAGCCCAGCGTTAGGACACACCTGGGACCCTGGCCTAGGCGAACTCTCTGAAGCTCTTTCAGAGGAATACATCACAAGGCTGTGATGCCCCAACTGGGTGGGGTTCCCATGTGAAGCAAGGGTAGTGTGGGCACACCATGGAGTAAGCGCCTGCATCCACACCAGGTTGAGCACCAAAACCCACAAAAGCCTGGGGAAACGTGTCCACACCAGGGAGATGCAAATGTCCCAGGGCTGGGTATGAGCTGTGTAGCTCCGGGGACCCCAAGCCCTGGCTCTAAGGAGCCACCGCTGACCGCTCTGTGGCCTTCCGCCTGCAGGCCCGTCTGGTCCAGGAACTGCCAGTTATCTGACACCCTGGAGAGGTGGCTGGATGGCTGTGATCTGTAGCCACATGGCTGGACCTGCCCCACTTGCCGGCCATGCCTCGTGACCACGATGCTTTCCTGTTTGCTGCTTCGATCCATCCAGTTATCTCACCACTCGACAGTTCCGGATGGCAAAGGACAAGTGTCCACTTCATCCAGGGGGGCGAGGTGCAGAATAAACCAGCTCAACCTGGCCCGAGGTCTCTGCTGGCACTGTTTCATTTTGGCCACTGTCATTACTTACCGCTTACATGACTTCCCATTTCTGATTAGCGTGTGAAGGCAGGGACGTCAATCTTCAGGAGGGAAAGGAGGAAGAGACGTGGTGGAAACTGAGAGGAGCTGCAGAGGCGGGGGTGAGGGGCTGGGAAAACAGGGCTGCTTTTCCATAGCCAGCTTGGCCGGCCTTAGAATCAGTTGGGAGACACAGCTCTGCATGGGCCTTCAAGGGGTTTCCAGATTGGATTAACTGAGAAAGGGAGACCCACACTGAGTGTGTTGGTACCATTCACGGCGAGTCCCAGGCTGAATAAGGGAAAAACAGGAGGGAACCCCTCTCCGGTCCACTGAGACGTGAAGAGCCCCCACCTCACGGTCCTGTCATGTGGTGGACACTATACAATCAAACCCTTCTTCTCAGGTCACCATGATAAAGTAATGGGCAACCTTCCCATTGAGACCCCAAGGGGGGTCCTCGCCGGAACCTACGTGGCAGGCCAGCAGAGCCCGAGACACACATGCCCTTCCACCCGTATTTCTATGGAAGGAACCAATGTCAGTCATTCTTCTCTTAATGTTAAGTTTCTAGAGGTTAGAAATAGCACATATGCTAATACGAGCAACAGGCAGGCAGGTATTTACAGCTGTAGCAATGTCAGGTCCTCTGTGATTTCAGCACTACCGCTCTCTTCTCTGTCTCTGTCGTAGTCCATGTTCTGTTTCTGAAGAGACACCACCATGACAACTCTGGAAAAGGAAAACATTTCACTGGTGCTGGCTATGGTTTCGGAGGCTTAGCCCATCGTCGTGGTGGTAAAGCAGGGTGCCACGTAGGCAGACACGGTAGCTGAGAGTTCTACATCCAGATCTGCCGGCAGCAGGAGGAGAGACACTAGCACCGGCTTGGACTTTTGCAATTGCAAAGCACACCCGCAGTGACACGATTCCTCCAAAAAGGCCACACCTAATCCCTCTCGAGTAGTAGTGCCACTCCCTGATGGCCAAATGTTCAAATCTGTGAGCCTATGGAGGTCATTCCCCTTCAAGTCACCACAACCTCCTTCCCATGGGTTTTTGTTGTGTTGTGTATTTTGTGTGTGTGGTGTGTGTGTATTAGAGTTTTCTGTTTTCAACAGTGCTATAGATAGGGTTCTGATTAACTTTTATAGAAAGAAAGCAAACCAGATGGGTGTGGTGGCCTCTAATAGTCCTGGTATCTATCTGAAGGCTCGTAGAGAAAGATTGCTATGACTGAGAGGCTATCTTGAGCTCTGAAGAGATCTGGCCTCAAGAAAACAAATTGGCTGGGCTGTAGCTCAGTTTGTAAAGTGTTGGCTCGGCCTGCACAGAGGCTTGGGTGGAATCCCTACCACTGCGTAAAACCAGATATGGTGGCTCCTAACGGGAATCCCAGCGTGGCGGAGGTAGAGGCACGAGGGTCAGAGGCCAAGGTCAGCCTTTCTACATAATGGAGTTTAAGGCCAGCCTGGGCTGTGTGAGACCCTGACTCAAACAGGCAAATGAAAAAAAACACAGTAAAACACGATTCCCCATGTTTATAACAATTTCACGCAGAAAGGGGTTTGTTTCCGAAGCACGGTGGCTTATTGAGTTCTTCTAGGAGGCAGTGCGTGTGAGACCTGGGGTTCTGGGATCCTGGGCTCATCTGGTGGAGATTTGGGCTTGGACCCTCGGAGATATCTGCGTAACCAAAGCCAGGCTACTGTGGGATCCAAGCCATCAGGAGCTTGGAAGACCCGAGGCAGTGGGGTTGAGCGGGGCATCGGCTTCAATGTGAAAGCCTCGGGCTGGTGAATGCTGCCCGTGTGAATGTGCACGGTTCATCTATCCAGCCCCCTACTGTTTGAGTTCTCGGTTTTGTCCCCTTTAAAACAGTACAGGTTTGACTGTGCCTGTTCTGGGCACCCCCTTTTGCAAGTTTAAAAATGACACAGAAGGTACCTGTTACATGAAGAAAGCTGGGAATATAGATTAAACGGTTATTGAAAATACCCCCCCCCACACACACACACGCACAGTAAACAGGTTTACATTGTTGCACATTGGTCTGTAGCCCATGTTGAGAGAGCCTAGAGGTGTCTCTTTCCTGACTTTGGGGGTGCATACACACATGCTCCCGTGTTTTTTCCACTTGTAAGCACTGGCCACTATTAAATATTCAGTATGATATCTTGCTTTTCTGGTTAACAATTTGTAACGTGACATTTCCAGTCTACATCAGAATTTTAGCCCTGTTTTTAATGGCCTCCCCATGTTCCATTTGATGGGCAATGTGAATAATCCTTTGCTGCCATCCATTTAACCTACACATTAATTAAGCAGGCTGGGCAGACCACGGCCACCTTAAAGCAGACACATACAGCAGCCTGGCTTTTGTAGACAACCAGATGCTTGTTTTCCTGAGAGAAGCAGCAGCAAGTCAGAACTTTGGTCCAGGCGGGCTCAACGCTGGTGGGCTGTTCTGGTCCTGTGCTTTCCACACGGTTGCCCTTTGTCACTGGAGAGAAGACTGTTGCGTTTCCCTCAGACAGCATGACCCGCGTGGCCAACTGATGTCAGTGACGCTGGTTCCTGGGTTCCATAGAAGCCTTTGAGACCTCGTGGGAAACATTAGTGTTAAGCTTTGGACCTGGTACTGTTTCTAAGGGTGGGCTCAAGAACGACAGGGCACCTGATCCCAACCCAACGCTGCTGCAGATGTCGGTGACCTTCGTGACAGCCTGAGATTGGCCATAACACTATCATCTCAAGAGGAAATCCAGCTGCCACCTCCTTCCAGCCCATTACTTCCAAGGCTGCCCACTGTTCCCTAATGGCCTCTGTGTCAACAAGGGTGTGAGGCTCAAGGATAAAGCAAATGTTAGGGTATTGATGGGAACGACGTTTCCCAACATCAGCTCCTGGCTTGGTGCCCTCAAGTTCTCCGCCAGGTTCCCTGCCCCGGCTTACCACCATCAAAGCTGAATGTCACTGTCACAGAGTTCTGTCATTATGACTTCTAGTACCAACCATTACGAGAACAATCCCAATTCACACACTGCGTGGGACTCTTCCATCACCCACATCTCTCAACTTCTCAAAACCTTAGATGCTGGATATGAATTGTAACCATCTTACAGGGGGCAAAGCATCCTTGGAGATGCCGGTTAACTTGGCTTTAGTCCACTAGTGATGGATATGGGTTGGGCATCTCCTTAGAACTCATGCCTCGATACCCCTCTCCCCAAACCCTGCAACTGTTATGGGTGCTAATTCTCTCACTCCTCTCTCTCTTTGTGTGTGTGCGTGTGTAGGTGTGTGCACAGGTGTGCATGTGAATGTTCACGAGGGTGCACGTATGTGCCTGCTCATGGGGTGTGCATGGAGAGGTTAGAGACAGCCTTGGGTACTGTTCTTGGGGCATGCTCATCCTTTTCTTTTAGAGGGTTTCTCACTAGCTTAGAACTTGTCACGTAGGCTAGGCTGCATAGCCACTTTGACCCCAATTCCCAGTCAGAGCAGATGGTATCGCGACACCATTTTGAAGGAAGACGTGAGTTCTACCTTAAGGTTTCACCGTCAACAGATTGTCACTGTTTATGAGACACCCCATTTATGTGTCTACACCTCGAAAGTAAGAGCTCACGCAGCTTGGAAGTGCTCATGGCTCCAGTTTGTGCTGGTTCGCAGGAAGCTGCCCCTCTCCAGCCTTGTCAGGAGCCATCCAGGGACTGGTGTGGTCCCAGCGGTGGCTCCCTGGGGCAGCCTCCACTCACAGTGATGACTGGGTGTCAGCCCTGGAGATCAGCCGAGTCCGAGTCCCCTGCACAGAAGCCAGGCTCTGAGTGGAGGCACTGTATTTCTTTTTATTTCTCTTCGTCGCTTATAGAGTAGTCTGAACTGAGATGTATAAATTTCTTTGTATGAGATCCATACTGGGTGGTTTATGAAATTTATGTCATGAAATCTTTCACCAGTTCCGTGTGAAGCAGTTATTTGGAGTTCAGCATTTCCCAACCTGGGGCAGAGTATTTAATCTAAGTCTCACTTACTCAGTCTGTAAAATGAGAATCATAGTCACAACCTCCCATTTGGGTGAAGCGCTCCCGAGACTTCTGTCTTGTCAATTTGACTGGATTTAGAACCACCTGGAAGACACAGCTCTGGGCATGTCTGTGAGGGTGTTTCTAGAGAGGTTAACTGCCCTGTGCGAAGGCTGCACCATCCCACAAGCTGCAGTCCAGAACCGAACAGACAGGACGGGGAAGCAGTGAGCACAATGTTCCATCTTCCCTGCTTCCTGGTTCCTCAAGAAGTGAGGTGAGGGGTCAGTGAGGGCCATGCCTGCCGCCATGCCCACCTCACCACCATGGGCTGCACTGTCAAACCATGAGCCCAAACAAACCTTTCAACTGTGAGTTGTTTCTGTCAGGTGTGTGGTCACAGCGACGGGGAAATTAGCACAGTGAGGGAAAAGGAAACTTCAGAGACAGGACAGCACAGGGACCTCATGGGCACGCTAGAAGGGTCACGGCTGGGTGGGACGGGGAGTCATATGTGCTTGTGGCTGCAGAGATCAGAGTGGTCCTCTCTTGGACAGACTGGAAGAGGGGGAGAGTGTACATAAAGGTTGAAAGTCCAATGAATCAAGGCTCCTGGATTCTCACCCCCGAATGGAAAATAGTGCTTTCCTGACTGATGATGGGGGCTTCTTACCGAGCAACAGAAGGCGCACACACCCATGCTTGTTCGCAGTACTTCATAGCTGTGACTTCCTGGGCACCTGCTGCGGTCAGACTCCAAATACACCCTTTGGCAATACGATCGTCCCACGGTACCAAGCCCTCCCCAGAATCCGTGTGCTTTGGGAACTCGGTGGGGCCTTGTAGAGGCTCTGTTGCTGTGAATGGACAGGGGGTTTCCCTGAAAGTGGGTGTGTGATGAAAGCAAGCTCTCCTCCGTTTCCACACATGTCCTATTGCACCCCTTCCTTCTCAGTGAGAAGGTTCTGGGCAGGCTGAGTTTCCCTCCCAATAAATCTCAAGCATTCTGTCAGAGCAGAGGAAACAGGCTGAGCTGTCTTCAAAAGCAGAGGGCTTTGAATGGAAAATGTCCCCACACTTGGTCTTCAGCTGGCTGTGCTCTTCTGGGAGTTGTTGGGAATGTTACCGGAGGCCTTAATTGGGGGAGGTAGGTCTCTCAGAGGGTCTCTTGGGAAGTTACAAAGGGTCCCTTCCTCTATCCATCACGAGGTGGGTGGCCCCTGCCACATGCGCTCCCCTGCCGTGGTATTCGGCCTCATTGTGAATCTGTAACTGATGGTGCCTCACGCTATGGGCTGACACCCCGAAACCGTAAGCCTAAATGATTCCCCCTTAAATTGCATATGTCAAGAATCCTGTCCCAGTGACGTGGCAGCTTGATGAACATGACGCCATGAACCAACTGGGAAGACACGGGTTCAGAGTTCTGACAACAGAGTCCACACAGCTAGCAGGTTGTGAGGGGAGACTTGAGGCCCAGGTCTCTCCACGCATCCTCCCCATCCCTTTTCCCCAGACCTCCCGCAGAGCCAGAGACATCAAAATCTCTTCCCTGCCAGGAAGAGGATTCATATACCCGAAAAGAGGAAAACAAAACAAAACTGTGCAAACCCAGGGAGAAACGAGTTCAATTAAGTTAATTTGTTAAGGACTTGTAGTGAGGGACATTTAAATTAGTACAGTTCGTTTTCTTTAATTATCGATTTTTCCCCACTGAGTTGTAGAAGCTCACACTCTAAAGAGCAGAACGGGGTTAGCTGTGGAAATCAGAACCTCTTCATTCCCCTCCTCTCAGGAAAACAACAGCCCCATTCGACTCTTCTGCAGTTGCAGAAGGAGCTTGTTTCCAGATGCAGCCCTCAGCTTGGTTGGATTAACAAGAGCAGAGGCTGGAGAGATGGCAGCGGTTAAGAGCACACACTGCTCTTGCAGAGGGACAGTCTGAGCTTGGTTCTTAGCGTCCACACCGGATGCCTTGCCTCACACTGGGCCACTTGCGACTGCCTGTACCTCCAGCTCCAGGGGATCTGACTGCCTCTTCTGGCCTCCTAGGGCTCCTGTGCTTATATACATGCCCACACATACACATAAATATAGTCTACACAGAAGCACCGAAGTCCTTAATGAGAATGTTTCTCAGTGACTCTGCAGCCACTTGGCCTGAGTATTAATTGAGCAGGAAAGGATTTCCCCAGACGTGAGGGGAACCATCCCATGAAAGGAGTAAAAGAAGGAGAGGAAGCCTGCTCAACACTCGCGCCCCCCTTTCTCTGCTTCTTGACCCCCGTGTATGCATCTGCTACCTGTTCCCCATGTCACACGTCCCCTGCCCTGCCCCTGAGCCAGAACAGCCCTTCATGGCTCAGGTAACAGCTATAACAGGAGAAACTACAACAGTTGGGAACAGATGTCACTTGAAGAACCTCCTGTCTCTCTCCAGGGGACTGAACATCTCCTTAGGGTCCCCACATCAGAGGGGGACAGATCATCCCCTTAGGGTGCCCACATCAGATTTTTCTTTTACTTTTTACTTGGAGAAATCTTCTTGGTGCCTCTGGCCCTCAGGTCTGCACTGTACCCTTTCCTTGTCCATGCCTGCAATGCTAGAGATGTCCTCTGTCCCATACCAGAGGCGACCTTTGTCCCCATGCCCTCACCCTCTGTTTCCAGACCTTGTGTCTTGTTCCTTCTGGGTTGGCTCTCTCGTGTTTATTTATTTTTTGTTTTCTTTTTGGTTTTTGAGACAGGGTGTTTCAAAATATGTAGCCCTGGCTGTCCTAGAACTCGCTTTGTAGACCAGGATGGTATAACTGGAAGTTTCTCTCCTGCCCTCCAGTTCCCAAATAATTATTATGAGGCTTAATATTAGTTGCAAATTGTTTGGCCTATTAGCTCAGGCTTATTATTAACTAGCTTTTACATCTTAAATTAATCCATCTCTATTAGTTTATATTTTATCATGAATGAGGCTCACATCTTGCTGCTGGCATCTCCCTGACTCTGCCTTCTTTATCCCTGTCTCTCTGCTTGTATTTCCCTGCTAGCTGAAATCTGACCTGCCATAGGCCAAAGCAGATTCTTTACTAACCAATGGTAATAAAACATACTCACAGCACATAGAAGGGTGCCCCACATCAAGATGGCCTTGAGCTTACAGAGATCCTCTTGCCTCTGCCTCCCAGCTGGTGAGACTAAAGGCATGAGGCACGTGATTTCCTTGCACTTAGGTGCCTGCCTATGACCCCACTGTGCTCCCTTTTCTTTGAGTTCACATAGGTTGATGGAAACAAATTAAAAATTAAAGGAAACAAACTGCACCAATATACTTTTTCTTCAATAATGCTTAACAAACCTACCTAATTAAATCTCCCTCTCGGGATTTGTGTGATCTCTTTTTAAGTAAATCAATTCTGCTTCCTCTCAAGGAAAAGATACTGAACAGGGGACAAGAGCATCACTAGTTCCAAGCCAGACTGAGAGACAGTGAATAGAAGGTCAGTATGAATTTACATAATGAGAGAAAACTCTGTGAGACAGGGAACAGGGACTATGGCTCACTGACAGACCACTTGCTCGGTGTGTACAAAGCCCAGAGTTCAAACTCCATTGCCACATAAGCAACCAATGACAGTACCATTGTCCTGTAGCATGAGGGCCTGAGTGTTGGGGTTTCTGTCCTGCCCAGTTCCCACAGCCGGCAAGTCCCAAAGAAATCGCAGAGAGTCTGCATTAGATATAAACCGATTGGCTTATTGGCTCAGGCTTTGTATTAGCTCTTATAACTTATATAGCCCATATTCTTATCTATGTTAGCCACATGGCTTGGTACCTTTTTCAGCGGGGTAGATCACATCTTGCTTTTTAGGTGGTTGAGACAGGACTGCAAAAAGAGCTTCCTTCTTCCCAGAGTTCTCCTGTTCTCATCGTCCTACCTCTACTTCCTGTCTGATTGACCCACCTATACTTCCTGCCTGGCAAATCAGTGTTTATTTAAAACATGATTGACAGAATACAGACAGTTCTTCCACACCATTGTCCTAAGTTATTTCTAGCATCCCCAGGTTCAGAGAAGCCTGGCTAGGACTTCCGAAGTAGGCAAACACGTCTGGCTTTACAGAGTGGCAAAGAGGGCTGGGTCTAGACTTTGAGCCATTTAACTCTCAGCCACACTGTACAATTGCTGTTAGCGTCCTGGAGTTACCCCCTGTAGGCTCCAAGGGGTAATTCAGGCTGCATGTGGGTGACGGCTACCAGCAAGCAGAGAGGTAGCTTGGCACACAGCTGTCATTTCCCCAGATCCAGCACACTGTGTGGTTATCACCACACCTTTTCCCTAAACATCTATGTATTAAAAAGGTTTCTTTATGGCTCAATGGTTAAAAAAAAACCCTACTCTTCCAAAGGTTCCAGGTTTGATCCCAGCACCCACTTGGTAGCTCACAACCATCGGTAACTACAGTTCCAGGAAATCCAGAGGCCTCTTCAGGCCTCCGTGGGCACTACATGGCAGTGCACGCGTTAAGTTTCAAACCTGGGACGAATGGCTGAGGTGGCTATATAACATTTTAAAGTGGATGCCAACCTCCAGGTTCTCCCAGCATCCCTCAGTCTACTATCTGTTACACGGCCTCCCTGGCTGGAAGACCCCACCCTCACCCTAAACTTCTCCAGTAATCCAACCGTTTTGGTTGTTTGCTTTCTTTGAACCTTTGGGCCTCCTGGGTGCTGCACCTGGTTTTTCCCCTCTCCCTCCCTCTCCCCTCTCCC
>JABTXL010009122.1:11039936-11082153 GCA_025134845.1 Neodon shergylaensis | reverse complement strand
ACACACACACACCACTCCACACCACAGGCACACCACACATGCACACCTCTCTCTCTCTCTCTCTCTCTCTTTCACACACAAACACACACACACCACTACACACCACAGGCACACCACACATGCACACCTCTCTCTCTCTCTCTCTCTCTCTCTTTCACACACAAACACACACACACCACTACACACCACAGGCACACCACACATGCACACATCTCTCTCACACACATGTACATCACATACATCACATATACACACATTGGGAAAACAGGGTCTTTGAGAGATAGCTCGGTGATTAAGCAAACTTGGTGCTCTTGTATAGGACCCAGGTTTGATTCCATGGCAGCTCACAACTGCCTGAAAGTCTGGTTTCAGGGAATCTGACTCTTGTCCAGCCTCTGTGGGAACCTACATGTATGCAGTACACATATAAAAAGCAGGTAAGCATACATACACATAAAGTAATATTATTTAAATCTTTTTATTAAGTCAAGTGGTGATGGCAGACTATGTATATTTTTTCAGCAAGATGCCCTTATGCTAAGCCCGTGGGGCCTTAGGGCATCAGGCATTTGAGTTTGGCTAAATTTCAGAGTTCTTTGCTGCCTCTGCATGAGTTATCATGATAAACACACATGGCCCCTGGAATTGATGCTTTATGGAGTCCAAGGCACCGCTGCTTCTGCACTAATCCCAATACCAGCTTCCGGGATGCTGGGACTCCACCCCCACCAACAGAGTATCTTCCAAGTCTTGCATGGCTCAGTCACCCATGTGAACAAGCTCATATGGGTGGGTTTCTTTCTACACCCCTCCCCCCTGGCCCTTATCCATCTCTGATAGATCTAAGGGAGAATGCAATCATAAAAGTCAACTGGAGCTGAGTCAGCACAGCAGAGAGGGGACCAGCAAACGTGAGGTCCCCCTCCAGCCTCTCTAGCTGGCCTTGCTGAACTTGTGGGGTTCAGCAGAATTTACCTAATAAACATACCTCTTCCTTCAAACTGGCCTGGATAGGATTTTTTTCATTTGCCTTCCAAAGAAACCCAATATAATAGGGCTGGGAAGATGGCTCAGTCAATAAAATGCTTGCTTAACAAACATGAGGACATGTTTCAATTCCCAGAACCATAGAAAAATGTGTGGCTGTGCACACTTGTAATCACAGGCCTGAGGAGGCAGACCAGGCAGGGCCTGGGCTTGCTGGACAGACTGCCTAGCCCACTTGGTGAGCTCCTGACAAGTGAGGGGCCCTGTATCGAAAAACAGGATGAATGCTGGAGAGACTGCTCAGTGGTTAAGAGCAGCTGCTAACCTGGGTGCAATTTCCAGCACCTATGTTCACCAGCTCTCAACAGTGTGGAACTCCAGCTCCAGGGGATCTGACACCCTCTTTTAGCCTGCATAGTATTGGTAATAGTAACTTAGACACACACACACACACACACACACACAAATATTAAAGTAGAAAACCTCACACTGGTTGGTATACATGCATGCTCTTGCACATGTATGAACACACACAAAGAGATCTAATATTTTTTTTTACCAGCAAATGACTTGCCCTAAGGACATACTATATCTAATGGAGTTTCAGTGCACCCCATTCCATTCTACCCCCTGCCTCTTGGACCTCACACTTGCCACTGGAGGCCAGCCTGCCCTGGGAGACGGCCATGCAGCTCCAGGATCCTCCAGCCCTTCACCATCTCATTTACATTCCTAATGCAATTGCTAGGCATGATACACAGGGAGCCATGGCCAAACCCGCCCAAGATTTATTCTATTCCATAGTTCGGGAGATTGGGGGTATTTTTTATACATCCTTACTGTCACTGAACAATTCAATACGCCATTGTCTAGGCAACAAAATTCTCCTCAATTAGATTTTAAAACTAATATGGCAAAGAACTTTCCCCCTTCCTTTCCAATGATATTAGGTAAGTAAGTCCTGACTGAGAGCTTACTGATGCTTCATGGACCTTCAAGTCAGCTTCTCTTTTGTGGCAGTTCCATGTCCTGCTGTCTCTGTGTGTATGTGTGTTCAAGGGCATGCCTTTGGGAATATCAGAGGTTAACAATTGAGGTGTCTTCCTCAATTGCTCTCCATCTTATTTTACAGAGAGGGTCTCTCACTGAACTCGGAAGGCAAATGAGGTTAGAGTTCTCTGTACTTTCTGCTGTGGGACAATGGTCTGTACCCTATCACTTATATTTTAAATAAATGCTGATTGGCCAGTAGCCAGGCAGGAAGTATAGGTGGGGTGACCAGGCAGGAAGTAGAGGTAGGGCAATAAGGATTCTGGGAAGTGGGAAGCACATTCTGGAGTCATCACCCAGATGCAGAGGATGCAAGATGTGACTGCCTCACCAATAAAGGTACCAAGCCACGTGGCTAACATAGACAAGAATTATGGGCTAATGTAAGTTATAAGAAATAGTTAATAAGAAGCCTGAGCTAATGGGCCAATCAGTTTATAACTAATGTAGACCTCTGTGTGATTTCTTTGGGACTTAACGACTGCAGGAACCAGGCAGGACAGAAACCTCGGCCAACACTTTTTCCCACCCCCTGCACTCCTTCCTAGCTCTGGGGCCACAGGTGTGCACCCCTGTTCTCAGCTTTTCCTTGAGTGCTGGATGACTGAACTCAAGTCCTCATGCTTGCGAGGAGACATTCAACCATTCACCTCCCAAACCCTATGGCACTCCACGAAATTGCTGAAATTGCTCATGGGAAGAGCCCACAGCCACAAAGCAAAGGGCCCACAGCCACAACAGGGTCCATATATGAACTTTTCAGAGGGGCTCCAGCAACGGATATTGACTCTGTGCATAACCGCAGGCTCCTTGACTCATTGGATCCTTCCAACATCTCACCAGGAGAACATCAGTATGTTTTGAAAGCTCAGAAATCAGTCTTTGAAGTCCCAGAAATTACCGGATGCTTGATTACACATAGCCAGCGAGGGAGCCGAGAGCAAGCTAGAAGGAAATGTAGTCATTCCCAGCATCTTGGCGGTTCTAGTCAGGCAGACGAGTGCATCTTTCTCCCTGAGGCACCCCACAGCGTGTCAGTAAGCACGAACTTAGATGCTCACTCTCAGTGTGCAGTGTGGCATTTGACAGGGCTGTGTCTCCCACAGGCAGGGCCCCATGATTCCCACAGGCAGGGTGAGGCGCTTCCTACAGGCAGCCTCTGCCTCTACCTCTTCTGTTTGCCTGTCCAGGGCTTGTTCATGGGTTTGAGCATTGTCATGAGCAGATTTCATGGCTTAAATCTTAGAATAATTTTTAGTTCCTCCCCATACTCCTGGGGGGCTCATTTAGTCACCCCTGTATGGGTAGGAACTTGACTGTGGCTGTACTTGGGGTGGGAAGCAGGGAGGGCCTGGGCTGGCTCAGATGGTGCTTGTGAGTGACAGTAGAATTGTGATACTGTAGTGACAACATCCACTCCTGACTGAGTTCTGCACTCAACCTTAACACTGTGACAGCATTAAATCTTTACAACAATCCAATGAGGAAAGCACCCGTGTGTCTCTCCATTGGCTCAGGGGAGAATGTGATCAATGTGGTTTTTTTAAACATTTTTTTTGCTCTGTCTTTGTAACAATGCCAAATAAGATTTTCTGTTCATGGCTGTACAACGTGCTGAGAATAAGTGACAGTGAAGGCTCAGCCTTGGACAAGAATCTTATATCCTCCCTTCTCAGGGCCAGGGTACATTCTGGAAGAGGAATCAGAAAGAATGTAAAAGCTAGAAGATAGCAAGATGGACCATAAAATGTCAAAGCGATCCTGACCTATACTGGGTCTATACCAGATTTGGCCTGTCAACAGCCTAGCCTGGATGGAGGAGGGGCTCAGGTGAGAGTATCCAGAATGTATTATGTACAAGTGTGGAACTGTCCAAGAATTGACTTAATAAAATAAAAAATAAGTGTATAGCAGAAAGAATTCAACACCTTAGCTCACACTTTTGCTGCTACTGATGGAGGGAGAAGAGATCAAGAAACACAGCCTGTTCCTGTGAGCATTCCCCAGTCTGTTCCCCTATTCCCAAAGGTGGCATGGTGTAAGAGCCTTTATGTTAAATGATGGTCTCATGACTGTGGAAGATCGTCACGTTAAATGATGGTCTCATGACTGTGGAGACCCTTCACGTTAAGTCACAGTCTCATAACTGTGGAAGACTCTTCTTGTTAAATGTCGGCCTCACGATTGTGGAAGACCCTTCACATTAAATCACAGTCTCATGACTGTGATGCTCCTACTACCTATTTGCCTCTCACTGACCCCTCATGTTTCTTGTCTCCATCCCTCTATCCCCACCTCTCATGCTCCAGTCTCCAGCCATGAGACAGAGAGAGAGAGTTGCATATTCTATGAAATCCTGTTGTAGAGTCTCTGTGAATCCTAGAAAACAAGCCCAGAATCACAACAGATTACACAACTTGATGAATTACTCTTATGGCAGATGGGCTTTGGTGTTCAGGGCAAAAAGCCATTTGGTGTGGCTCTTGAGTACCTATCTCTTCACCAGGTAGCCTGGACCAACTCTGCAGATGAGGAAGCTGAGGAAGTTGCTTGAGATTGCAATGACACACCTTAGACACGTGAATTTTTTTTTTGTTTTGGTTTTTCGTGACAGGTTTTCTCTGTGTAACTCTGGCTGCCCAGAACTAGCTATTGTAGACCAGGCTGGCCTTGAACTCACAGAGATCTGCCTGCTTCTACCTCCCAGCTGGGATTAAAGGAACGTGCCACCACTGCCCAGTGACACATGATGTTTTGTTTTGTTTGAGATAGTCTAACTTTTAGCCCAGGCTGGCCTAAAGTTGACTAGGTTTCCCAGATTAGCCTCAAACTCACAGCGATCCTCCTGTCTCAGCCTCCCAAGTGCTGGGGTTCCAGGTGTGCACCACTTTACCTGATTTGGATGAAAGATTTAAAGATTTTTTTATGTGTGTGTATGTGTGTGTATGTGTGTATGTGAGTACAGGTGCCACAGAGGCCAGAAGAGTGTGTCAGGTCCCCTGAAAGCAGTTTCAGGTGGTTGTGAGCTGCTTGATGCAGGTGATGGGAACTGAACTCAGGTCCTCCACAAGAGAAGGATGTGCTCTTCTCTTAACCATGGAACCATCCTTCTAAGCCAAATTATTTTTGGTGTAAATATTACACACTAACTGGAGCAGCTCTTATGTAAATAGAGAGGTCTGGTACCAGATATATAACCTGAGGACCTGACCACTCCAAGATATGATCAAAGGGCAGGTTTTTATTGTAGATAGGAGGGAGAGAATAGTCAGAGGCATTGGAGAGAATCCAGAGCAGGGAGAGAAAGTAGCAGGCTGAACATGCCAGTCTGGACCTGAGAGACAGAGAGAAGGAGAGAGGAGACAGAGAGAGAGGGGGGAGAGAGAGAGAGAAAGGGGGGGGCAAAATAGCATGGTTATAAGGAGAATGTGTTGTTCAGGGAGGGAAGCCCATGAGCTGGAGAAGTTTGGGGGGGGGGGCGCAGAATGCCAGCATGGGCTTTGAATGTGTAACAGGGACTTGTGATGCTGAGGGAGCCTGGAAGCCAGCATGTGCTTTGGTAGGCTACTAGGCAGCACAGACAGCCATTAGTGACTTTCGTTAGTGATAAGAAAATGATTCTTTTTTTTCTGTAGAGGGAAACCAACTTCACAAGTTCCTGAGGAATGCTGGCTTTTGTCTGCCAGAATTAAAGAAATGGAGTTTCCTATGACCCTGACATCTCCTCCTCCTCCACCAGTGTTGTGGCATCATGGGCCCTCTTGCATTCACTACGGGATGTTAAAGGGCCAATTTTATGCAGACCTCATGTAGGTGGGCCACAGCTGCTTTGTGTCCAAGATGGCAGCATTGCACAGATTCCTCCCCACCTGTGGCTCTTCAGTTCTCTCCATCCCCTCTTCTGGAATATTCCCTGAGTCCTGGAGAACAGCTCTTTTTCCCTTGCTTTACAGTCCTGAGGTTAACAGCCTCTTAGGGCATCTGTCACACCTGAGTCTTGGTGTGACTTCAGTTCAAAACGACACAAAGAGCAAGATGAGTGGCAGTTGCGTGGCTCCCAAGAAGCGGGACTTGTTAAAATAGCAATGATGAGAATTATCATTATAATAATGAGAGCTATTATTATCTGTTAACACATTTCTAAACCCCAGGAAAGCCCTAATGGGAGCGTCAGAAGTTCCTCTCCTGAGTGATTCTCTGTTAGCATGATGACAGGCTGGTGTCACATCTCATTACACGAAGCCACAAAGCCCAGCGTTTTCTTTTTGTGGCTCTGACTGCAAAGCTAAGGAGGATACCAGCAATCCATTCAGACCCGACTGCAGCAGGAAGTCCACACTTGCTCAGCCCGAATCCTGCCTGATGTTCTATCCCTGGCCTGTAAGGAAGCCCCTTGTGTCTGGAAAACAGTGAGCAGGTCTCACCCACACAGCCCCAGGTTGGCCCAGGTCATCCCAACAGAGAGAAAGCTCACTTCCCACATGATAGTTTGAACCCAGGAACCCAGGGTCTGAGGGCTCCAGGATAGCTGGTAATGAATGTCTAGGACCTGACTCACTTCCTGTCTTCCAAGGGATACTTGTGTAGCTCCCGACTCGGAGGTTCTATGTCCTAGTTCTAGCCCAGAGTCAGACCAGGGGCATTAGGTCTGGTAATGCTGATGGCACCAAAGACTCCCACCTTCCATCTCCCCATGCACATGGATCCTGGGTGACCCAATGCCTGAAGAAATCTTTCTTTCCCCACCTAAGCTCACTGAACAGATGTAAGAAACAAGCTGTTCCAGGAAGCGAAGCTTCATCCAGCTCCATGGTGGACAGGAATTGGTGGACATACCATCCATCTCCCTGGCCCTTGGCATGTTCCACTCAGCCTTCTAGGGCATCCGTGGGGTTGGGGGATTGACCACACATCACCACCTCCCTGCGGCAGCTCCACGGTAGACTGGTATCTCCTCGCACTTAGGCGAAGACGGTCTCCCTTCTCACCTGATAAGAGACTGTTCACTCAGAGTTCCTGGGCTTCAGCCACAGTCCTGCCTCCTGCCGGCTCGCTTGGAGGCCATGGGGCCACCAAGTGACAGTCAAGATCTGAAGGACTCCAAAAGTCCTGTCCATCTGGTCATATGATTTACCCTTGATATCTTCTGCCATGGGTCTCTGCCTTGCCGGATCGAGCTTTGCTACCAGGACAGAACTAAGCAGTTGGTCCATGCTGTATGACTTCACCTTGGAAATGTGAACAAACATGTATTCTATTCACCCCAGAGAGCTCTCAGCAACAGAATGAAGAAATTATTTTACCCAAGTCTAGCTTGGTGACGCAGGGGATACTGGGGCTACCTATAAGAACAATGGGTGTCTCACAGGCAGACAAATCAGTAAAAACTCCCTCCTCAGCAAGAGTCATGAAAGCTACATGCTGGAGCTCCTGTCCCCGCCACTATTGCAGTGTTGTGGCTTGTATAACATTTGGGTAGAGGCCTCTTAAGTCTTCTAAGTTTTCGAAGCTTCCTTATTGAGTTTGTTACCTTCCTGGAACTTAAGTCTTATTTACTCTCTGAGTCTTCTGGTCTTCCCACCTCTCTCCAGGCGGGAGTGTTTCAAGTTGGAGGAAACACCTACCTAACACTACAAGTAAAAGGCAATTACCACTACATCTATCATCGCTAGAAGAGGCGGGATGCTGTAGCTCAGGGAGTGAGTATACCATGACAGCCAGCTCAGCCCACAGAGGCCAGCAGCACCAGTATTTTAAGAATCCTCCTGAGCAGGGACGAGCAGTCTGTGTGACTGTGGAGGCTGGCGGCAGGGATGGGGTGCAGTCCTCACCTCCAGGATGTGTAGGAAGGTGTAACACAGTTTTTCAGCCTGGAGGCTGTCCTGCTGGCTATCCATGGAACCACAAACTGCTGGCTCCCTGCAAAGAATAGAAAGCTAGCAAGCTGAAGACTTGACTTCTAATCCCCATCCGTCCCCTCTTGTGAGCTCATGGATCCGGCTTTCTGTGTTCTCGTGTTAGCGCTCAGCTCCATAGGTTGCATGTACTGAATCCAGGAGCAGGGACTGAAATGGTCCCATCACCTTCACAGAAAGACTGATGGCTGCTTATCTTGAAGATCTTTCTAATGATCTTTGGTCCATGGCTGAGCTCAGACCCAGCAAATAAAATGGTGGCCATGTCCTGTCACAGATAAAGGAAACACAAGATGAGCCACAAATATTTCTATTACATATTCTTCTGGATCAACAGTCTAGAAGAGCTGGATACTAGTTTATCCACTGAACAGCTAAGAACGCTTTTAAAGATAAGGTTGGGTCTAGACCCCAAGCTCAGTGTCATGGCCACGGAGTACACAGTACAGGAACCTGGATCCTTACTGTCAGGAAATGTCACTTGATGAACACTGGAGATGGTGACCAATGAAGACTTGGGCTCTCTGCTTCCCCTGAGCTGGCCTTGTGGGGTTCCCTGCAGTTGGAGGGAACTACAGCAGCACTGGAGAAAAAAATAAACAGCATCCAACCGTGGGACAGCAACTCCCAGTACCACAGAGGGTGAGTAGAGCCCCAGGGAAAACCAGGCCAGGCTTCCTGGAGGAGGCTGCATCAGGAAGGTACCCAGCACTTTAGCGGCTGGAGTCAGGGAGCAGTTACCCCAGGCAAAGGATAAATGCACATAGTTCTTCCAGGGAGAGATGGGAACAAGCATTTGTGCTGGCCATAGTTGAAGCTATGTGAAGAAGAGGAGGAGAAGGTCTGGAAGAATCTGTTGAGATCAAAGAGTCAGACGAGGAGTGTTGTTCATGAGATGGAGCAGGAGGCTTCACCTGCCGGTGTTCTGTGTTACAGGCAGCAAGACTCAAACAACTTAGAGAAAGGAAAAAGAGACAGCAAGCAGCAACAGTTTACCAGTCCGGAGCTGCTACAGGGGAGCTGCTTTACAAATAGCCCCCACTACTCAGAGGTTTGCAACAAACACAGTTTCTCATCCACAGGCTTTTATGCTGGCTGGAATTGCTCTGCTTTGGGTTTTATTCAGGTCTGTACTAGGTGCCCATCTGTCTATCCCTCTGGAGCAGGGCACCTGTGGTTTCTAAGAAAGGAGCTACCAACTGTACAAACAGGGCAGTAACCCAGGAGGACTGCAGTGTTTGGCGCGATCTGCATGTTCCCCTCTCTGAGAACCCTCGGCCGCTCCAGCTCTTTCCCAGCCTGACCCTATACCCTCTCATGATTGACAGAAGCAGAGCCTCTTTTAGGTATAAACATGCTTTCCCAACCTCACACTGTGGGACCTCTTGAGTGGATTTACACATTCCTGCTTAGATCCCATCACCTGTTAGTACAGGGAACAAGGCTTTCTAAGGTTGCAGAAGCCACCCCCCACTCAGCTCTGTATCCAGGCCCTGCTCCCACTGAGAAACTGGGGTTCCCCTGGGAGGAACACATGGACTACCTTAGATCCCAGCATCTCATTTGGGACTGTGCTTTTGGCTGCTTCGTGCTTCAAAGCTAAAACTTTTTATTCCAACCAGTGATTTTCCTCTTGGCTAGACCTGAGGCTTCTGTTTCTATAAGCAGAGCCCTGGTTGCTAAGCAACAGCTTCACTCTGCATCCTGGAGGCAGCCTAGGCAGCGAGGAACCAAAGAGACTTGAAGCTTCCACTAGAAGAGTAAAGTATGAAATCCAGGGGAAGTAAGACCCTATGTTAATTGGAGAGTTACATAACAGCCAGACACAGTTCTGCCAAGACCAGTAGGGTATATTTGAGAGCAGTTATTAAAATAGGGGGGAAGAGTGAGGCAGGGAGTCAAACAGACAAATATAGCTGGCTCCTTTGATCAGGAGAGGAAACTTTTAATTATGTAGCTCTTCTGGGCCTCATCTATCAGAGCTGCATGTTCATTAGCCTCTGGTCGTTAGCAGGACTTATTAAAACAATTAGATCTGCCGAGAATTGCAACCCTCAGCATCTCTGACAGCTGCACCAGGAATTTAAACTTTTCATAAAAACTGAACGGACGCTTTTGCAAATCAATGAGAAATAGATGAACAAGTGAAGAACTAGGAGATGATTCACAAAGGGAACGAAAAAGGAGAAAAAGATTACTGGGGCTATTCACTAAAACCACAAGGGAAGGCGTTTCTCATGTGTCAAACAGTAAACATCTCAAAAGAATATACAGGATAGCAAATAAATACACATCGAAGCTGAAGTTTTTTTTGATGCTCTCACAGGCAGACAGAAGGCCTTTCTAGAAAGAAATTTATCCCATCCTAAAAAGTTTTAAACACATCCATACCTTTTAGTCGAATAATGTGGTACCTTCATTTACAAAGAGGTCCATCAAGTTTTTGACAAAAGGAGAGAAATTTACAAAGGAATAAAAAAAAACATAGTGAGATATTAGCTAAATAAAATAGTTTACTTATTTATATAATATGTGTGTGGTGTGAGTGCCTGTGCATTTGTACATTATGTGAGTGTGCAAGCGAGTACTCACACCTGTGGAGGCCAGAGCTCAAGGTTACATGTCTTCTACTGTTACCTGTCACTGTATCTTTTGAGGCTGAGTCTCTCTCTTCTCTCTCTGAACCCAGAGTTTACAGATGGTCTAGACTGGCTGGTCAGTGAACTGAAGGGATTTGCTTGTCTCTGTACCCAGGGCTAGGGTTACAGATGTGCAAGATTATCCCTGGCTTTTACATTGGTGTGCAGGTTCTTAACACGGGTCATCATGTTTGTGCTGCAGGCATTCTACCAACTGAGCCACACTTCCATGCCCGGGAAATCATTCATCACAGGCAGAAGTGTTCCCAAGGTCATGAAAGGGACTAGGAAGCAGCAGACCTTCTGCAGCTCTTCTCTGTGAAATGACAGGAGGGAGATATACCGCAGAGAGCACCATGTGCTGGAGGACTTTGGGGCATGGTCACTATCTCAGTGCCCCTCTGGTGAGGTCCTCAGCCCATCCTCCTTTTCCACACACCAAGTGCAAACCTGACATCATTAACAAGCGGTCCAGATAAATCGATGGTGACAGTTTACACTACATCCTACGGAATTGCAACATTCCCTGTGACCACTGCAGCCAGAAACCAAACAATAATGGGGTATGAAAGAAGGTTCTAGAACTCAGTGTCTGTGCTGGAATGTGGGGTCTGTCATTTGCTGAAAGTGGCCTTATGCAAACTATCTTTTTGGTTCCTCAGTTTCCCTATATTGTAAATGGAAATGTGCCTATCTCTTGGGATTCTTGTGAAACCTGTGACATTCTGTGTTCTCCACCTTTGAGGAGGGCTCAGTTAACTCTCAGGGACTGTAAATAAGCAAGTTACATTATTTTCTTGTATTTTCTAAATGTTACATAATGAACAGGCAGTGCTTTTTTTGTAAAAATATTTTATGTTAAAGTCAGAGCTCACCTGTCTTAAGCCCTGAGTGTGAACAGATGACCATCCTAGGAAGCTGTGGAGTGATGTACTAAGGAGGGCTCAGTCTGCCCAGAAAGGGCATTGACTGTTGTGGAATATTACATTAACTCTGTGAAGGTGTGTTACATTTGTTTATGCTGCATTTGTTTAACTGTGTAAAGATGTGTAAAGTTTGTTTATGTTTCATTTGTTTAATGATGTAAAGATGTGTTACATTTGTTTATGCTGCATTTGTTTAACTAGGCAAAGATGTCCTACATTTGGTCTACCTTGCCCACCTAAGGCATCTGATTGGTCTAATATAAAAGCCAAACAGCCAATAGCTAGCCAGTAGAGGCATAGATAGGGATGACAAGTAGAGAGAATAAGTAGAAGGAGGAATCTAGGCTTGAGAGAATGAGAGAGAAAACAAAGGAAAAGAGAAGGACACAACAGACAGACAGACATGAGAAACAGGAAAAGTAGGACATACAGAGAGAAAGGTAAAAGGCTCCAAGGCAAAACATAGATGAAGAAAAACAGGTTAGTTATAAGAGCTAGCATAAGGGACAAGCATAAGATAAGGCCGAGCATTCATAACTAATATTAAATCTCTGTGTCATTATTGGGAGCTGGTTGATGGCTCAAAAGAAAGTCTGCTACAATCGATAGTCAAAGACACTATGTCGTCCAGTCCTAGCTTGGTGAGCTAATGAGTTGATTGGACTCATTGCAGGAGGATGGGGTGGGGAACAACAGGACCTGCACTGCTGAAAAGCCCCACCCCTGCTGGGAGACAATCTTCAAAACCTGCATCATTCGCATGACCCTTAGCCCACTTTCCACATCCTGTACACTCTAGCACCCATCCAGCATCTGAACCCGGGCAGCAGGAGGAGAACACGGCTGGAATCTCTGGAGAGGGCCTGTCACCCTCCCCATCCCCTATACAGAGCCATCACTATATCGTTTACTCTCTTGCCGTGACGTCAGCCTGAGGGCCTCTGTGCAACACTACAGATGGGTACAGTTAGCGGAGATGGCTAGACCCCCACACCCCGCACCATCTCTTCCTCTGTCTCCTGCATTCCTTCTTGCCCCTTTCCATGAACTTAGGAGGGGGTGCTATGAACACATGCTTCTCCAAGCATAGGGCTGCTGTGTGGCAGAAATGTTACTTGTTCTCAGTTATGAGTCTCTACAGTGTCTGCCTCCTACAGAAAGTCTCTCTCTACTAAAGCAACAGCGGCAGTAATGTAAGAGAACAAATACAAACGTCTAGGGGGGAACTGGTTGGGCAAAGCACATCCATTTAACAACACACCATCAGTAGCTCCCCCACCCTTGAGACCTGAGATTTCCCAGCCATGAATTTCTGCCCTGGCTAGTGCCAAGTGTGGGTCCCTTCCTCTGGAGCTGTCCTTAAACGCAGCCAGGCAGCAGTTAGCTGCCCACATGCCGCTATTGCCTCAGTGGCCCCACCTTGCTTGGATGCTCATCCAGAGTAAAACGCTGGGTCACAGCCAAGCAGGATGAGCTGGCTTCCCTAACACTTGTTTCCCTTCTCTTTTCCTCTTTCAGCCTGTGTTGGGGGCTGTGGACCCCCAGACCCTGAATTTCCTGTAAGCAGCTTGCTATGCTTGCAGCTGCTCTGAGCAAAACAACTTGTTTTCCTGTGTTTGCAGCTGCTCTGAGCTCGAGACCCTCAGGAGTTCCTGATGGCAGGGTAGTGGTTTCTGGTGGGTTTGGCTGGGGCATGGCTATTAGTTAAGGATCCCTATATAAGCTTCCCTGGAACACAATAAAGAGGACATTCTTGTTTCAAGGATGACCAGTGTCTCTGTCTGTGTGTCTTTGTGTGTGTAAATCTCCAGGCCCCTTGCCCACTACAGGCGTAGTACACGTAGTACAGGACCATAGTACACATAGTAGTACGGACTGTACAAGCCTACACAGTTCAAAAGCCAGCGTTCGTCAACTGTATTCACCGATGTTTGTTATACCATTCTCTTAAGTCTTGGATCCTAAAAACAGAAGTTCTAGGCTAGGGATGTAACCTAGCATGTGCCAGGCTCTGGATGCCCCCCCAACACATTTATTGCTAGGCATGGTGGCACTTACTCATGTAAATCCCAGGAGGCGGAGGCAGGTGGATCTCTGTGAACTCAAGGCCAGCCTGGTTTACATAGTGAGTTCCAGGCCAGCCAGAGTTATATAGTGAGACTCTGAGTCACAAAAAATAAAATATAAACAGCCATTCCTCATTATTGTGGAGGATTGGTTCCAGCACCCCTCAGGATCCATGGATGCTTTTATATGATCATACAGTGTTTGTATAGACCCACCCCATATGTCAGGATCCAGGGATGCTTTTATATAATCATACAGTATTTGTATAGACCCACCCCATATATCTCGGATGCTTTTATATAATCGTACAGTGTTTGTATAGACCCACCCCATATATCAGGATCCATGGATGCTTTATATAATCATACAGTGTTTATATAGACCCTCCCAGTTCTCCTCCATGCATCATCTCTGGACTGCTTATAATGCCTACTGTGATGTAAATAATAGGTTTTAACTGTATTGCTTGGGAAATGATGGCAAGGGAAAAGTATACATGTATTGTAATATGTATGTTACTTTTCTCATTGTTACAGCATTGGTACTTAACAAAGTAACACTGAAGAAAGTGTGTGTTGAATTTGGCTCATGGCTTGAGGTACAATCTATTTTGTAGCAATAAGGATGGCAGGAGTAAGATGTGGCTGGTCACATTGTGTCCCAATCAGGAAGCAGAAAAAAGTTAGCCATCACATTGCATGCTCACATACATGCATGCTTGTGTGTTCAGTAAGACATTGTTTTCAAAACACTTTGAATTTGTGTTTTGTTGACTCTTGGGGATACAGGTCACTAACTGTACTCAGGGTTTAAAGACCTGTCTACATGTATGTCATAAGAAGGCAGAGGGGAGAATACAGAAGCATTTGATGGTGTTATGGAAACAGATTGGTGATGCATCTAAAGTGTATAGAGGATGAAGGGGAGGAGGAGGCAGAGGAGAAGGAAGAGGATCAGGGGCAGGAAATCAATTCCCAAACTCCCGACTTTCAGTGGTCATCTGCAGTACTGTTTTATACCAAGAATATATTTGTGTATTGCTTTGAAATGACAGCCATTAGACCACAAAGGAAGAGGGTCATGAGCCAAGCTCAGTCAAGAGGCTTTAAAGTAGACAAAAAAATGTCTCATTTTCAGAGGGAACCGTGGGATGGATATGAGGTAGAGGTTCTGTGGCGGATAAAAGGGAAGGGCCTGTTGGAGAAATAGATGAAACAGGTTGTAAGCTGGAACCACCTTAAGATAGATTTAATATTGCTCATCTCCACCCCACTGCCCAAAGGAACACCTGCCTTAGCGTCTGGGGCTGCGCTCAGTGCTGAGCCCCACAGATTGGAACGAGTTCATCCAGGCAGAGGCTGCTGGAGATGGCAACAGCAAAGACGAGCCTGACGCCGTTTCTGAAACCCAAAGAGTTGGGGGAGGAAGGAGGACAGGGTGAGAACATCCTCACCCAGCTTGGATCCACTGCTGGGCCCGTGGTTTGGGGACAGAGATGAAAATATAATCTGCTAATTAAGCGAGCTCTCTGAAAGGCAGAGCTGTTTTTTCTGGTATAGTCATCAGAAAGAGCACATAACGAGCGCCAAACAAAGGACTTTATTTTGTCATTCACGCCTTAATCATCGTTTTGAGCACCACGCCTGCTTGATGTAATTACAGGCTCTTGCTACTGACAAGCTGTTTTCCTGGGGACACTGGGCACCACTTACCTGCTCAGCCAGAAAGCTGGCCCAGCTCCGTGAGAGACTTCTGAGTGTGGAATGCCTCTCTCCCAGCCTCAGTTTACCTGGATTACTTCCAATCACTTGGCAGTGGGCAGCTATGAGTAACCCAACTTCATCCAGCCACTTTCCAGAGTGTTCTCTCGAGGGGAAGTGCCAGTGACCCACTGCAATAGCAAGCTTAGCCGTGTGTGTTTCTCCATTGCCTCCCCACGCCCAGGACTCTCTCTTTTAGCCCCTGTGTTTCTTCCAAATAAACCTCTTGTGCTCAAATCCTCTCAGACTCAGACCTACTGGGTAGCTTTGCGCATGAGCCGCCGGCTCTTTGGCCCTCTGAGGCAATCTACCCCCCTCCAGCCCTTGCTCAGTACAGGGCCTTCTTGACCTGGCTGCAGGTTGCACCACCCCCCCCCTGCAGGGTTCTGAATTCTTTGAGACTCTGGGGACCTCTACAGAAATAGGGGGTTCAGGAGCCTTTTGTCCTGAATCAACTATAATATTTTCTGCTTTCATCTGTGACTTCGTTGTTAAAAAGGGCACTGCTACCAAGCTGGGGGTCACTGAGTGGACCCTAAACTGCCCCCATGTGGGCTTCTAGTTTCAATGAATTGTGCTTGTTGGTATTCTGGGCTCATAGCCTGTACCATGCCCTCTCCTTAGAGCTTCTTGGGAGATGTCTACTGGCCTTGTCCCTTAGCCTCAACCCACGACCCTAAAGTTGCTTTCCCATCCTGCTGCCTGAGTGAGGAATTAGTGACTGCCATTTATGACCTTTGACCCATAAAGATATGTTTCTCCCCCTTTTTTAATACTACCCTTTCAGAAACTTTCTGTCTCCTTCCTGGTCAGCCATGGTTCCCTTCTGTTATACCCACTACCGTGATGCCCTGCCCAAGCTCATGGGTCTAGATAACCAGGGCCTGGACCCTCTGAAACTGTGAGCCAAGACACATCCACCATCTCTCCTTTCAGCTGGTCTCTTGGTATTTTGGTCACAGTGTCAAAAATCTAACTAAAGGGTGCTAGTGGGTATGATGCTGAGACTCGCCTCTTCCCGACAAAGGCAGATGGGCCTCAGGTCTCTTCAAGGTCTCTGGAGCGCTGGCTGTTCCAACAGTGGTTTTAACTTTTGCTAAGAAACCATTTGGAGTGATAAACCAAGGCAGAGTTTCCATCCTCAGCCTTACCCTTGCCCCGGAAGCCCTGAGATAAGCCTGTGTCTTATCACATCATTTAAAAACCTGTCTCTCCAGTCAGAGGCAACAGCTGTTGGCAGATAGCACTTGATCTGAGCAACGATTTTGCTTCAGAAGAACCAAAGCCCCACGATTTGCATTTTGCCAGGCTTCATCCATAATGCCCGGGGCTAGAGACCTTAACATCGGCTGCACGTACTCAAAGGCCGGTGGGAACTGACTATCTACCCAGGGAACATTTTCTCCCACGAGAGTGGACATTTATCATTGACCTTGCCCTAGACTGTTCTAATCCCTACGCAGTTTGTACCCTGAAACAGGTCGTGATTAGAAACACATCAAAATATCTCGTCACATCAACTGGGAACAGTGCACACCCGAGGGTTCTGAAGGATGGGGGCGCATCGCTCAAGACATGGGGGGGACCCTCGTCTCCAGTCCTCTGTCCATTGCTAGCTCCGGGTTTCATACTGTGTTGCTTGCATTTCAGACTGTAACATAAACCTCTTGGAAGACAACTCAGCTCGTAAAGTTGCCATGCAAGCTGGGGGAACGTGAGTTCTAGCCACAGGAGCCATGTTTAAATGTCGGACTTAGTTGTGTATGCACCTGTAATTCCAGCACCAGGGAACTGGGGACAGGTAGATCTCTGGGGCTTTCTGGCCAGTCGGTCTCCTCAAACTGGCCGATGAAGACACCTGTCTCAAAAGCCAAGGTGCGTGCACTTGAGGTTGATCTTTAGCCTCTCGGTACACGCACACACAGACGCTTGCACGCATGCACTCACACATAGCACAGATTGGACGTCTTTCTTTAAAGTCATGTCTATCCAAGAGCTGAAAACATGTTTACCAACCTAAGGTAATCATACCTGTTCTCATTTGAATCTTTTTTATATATGTTATCAATTAATTCCAAGTTCTTCTTTCTGTCTGGAGAGATAAGGAGACTCGCGGCCCCCTCCTTTCCATCCCTCCTGTCGGTGCTGGAGAAAGCACATATTATATTTTTATGATGTAGCAATGAGGAAGGCTTAGGCCCTGCCAGCCTCCCCAGAACTGCTCCCTGCCCCTCCCACGGGAGTCTGCTGACTGAGCTATGGCTGCCACTGCCTGGTGTGAGTGTAGGGTTCAGGATGGAGTTTCTGATGTGGGCTGTGGCCTTGCCACTGTCCCTAGTCAGGAGGCCTCTGGTTAGGAGGTCCTGTGGTTGTTATCTGAAATGGGCCCCTGTTTTGTCTGGAGAGTGATTTATGAAAGGCGCGCTTCTAGTTTCAAATGAACAGTTTTATTAAGCAGGGAGCACACAAAAGAACAAAGAGCAAGCAGTAGGTAGACGACACCATCAAACCGGGCACTTCCAGAAACAACCAGGAGAGCTGACATCTGGGGCTGGGGAGATGGCTCGGTGGGTAAGGTGCTTATTGTATAAACAAGAGGAACTGAGTTCTATCCCAGTGCCTGCAAAAAAACAAAACAAACAAAAAAGGCGTGATCCAAGCAGATCCCTGGGGCTCAATGGCTAGCCTGTTGAGTGAGCTAAAGATGGAAAGAGAAGCCGGGCGGTGGTGGTGCACACCTTTAATCCCAGCACTCGGGAGGCAGAGGCAGGCGGATCTCTGTGAATTCGAGACCAGCCTGGTCTACAGAGCTAGTTCTAGGACAGGCACCAAAGCCACAGAGAAACCCTGTCTCGAAAAACCAAAAAAAAAAAAAAAGATGGAAAGAGAGACACGTCAAAACAGGTGAAGAGAGGCTGACAGAAACACTGGACATTGGACCCGTAAATGCACACAGTTCTCGGGGACCTCAGGGGTCTACCTACACCCTGGGGAACGTTCTCAGTTCCTAGGGTATGAGTGAGAGGTAGCAACCCCATTGGTTAGTGCCTTCTCTGTTCATCAAGCTACAGAGTCCCTGGAAAAACTCCCCTGGGTGCTTGGGTACAGCAGCGTCTACACCTGTCTTCATGGCAGTGTCTGCGTCCTTCCAGGAACAAGGCCTTCAGGTCCTTTCGCCTCTGCTGCTTCCCAGCTAGATAGCAAGAGGCTTTTGCTGTTCTGAATTCTGCAGGTTTTGCACCTCAATTCTCAGAACTGCTTTTGGGCTCTTGACTTAAACAAAACCCAAATGCCGCCTTTTTAAGGAAAAGACCCAGTGTTTCCAGTCCACAGTGAAAATGAACAGCAAATACCCTGGAGGGATCTGGGAGTCAGGGCTGGGATCTCAATGCATTATAACTGTTTTCCTCCCAGCCGGGGAGCTAGGGAACAGCTCAGAATTCGCTTACACATAGTAAGCAGCCTCCAATAAGAGAGGAAAGGACCCGAGTCAATGGAGAGAAAGGTGAAAATCGGGACATCACCTTAACTGGAAGGGGATGCTGTGTCTTCAGCAGCTAGTAGCTGAATCTGAGCAGGGGGAGAGGACTGGACCAGGGTGGAGGCGGGGAGGGGCCAGAGGAGAACAGTGGGAAATGCAGTCCTTGGGAACAAGCTAGCCACACACACACTAGTTATGATGTTAGGCCAATACTGAGAAATTTGGGGTACAGTAATGGCATTTTGGCTATGCTGAGATGGTACACACAGTGTGACTGACTAGTGGAGTCGTAAGTGTCCCCGAATTCTCTGTAAAATAAGGAACAGATGTGGGTGACGGTGAGGAAGACTTAGTCTAATATCGCTTTCTCTACTTTTATAAATGCTTGAAATTTTCCACAGTGGAACGTTAAAAGGAACAATAAAATACCCATTAGACTATCTCAGCTGGCTGGCGGCTGTGGCTCATTCTGTTAGTTGGCTTCAAAATTTCATCACGTGGGTCAGGGAGGGTGTCAGTCTGCTCTCCCCAGAACAGGGAGGACGGGAACACTTATGGAGAGACTCTGACAGACCATGTGGAAGGGCTTGATGAGGGGCTAATGAAAACCAGGGAAGAGACCCAAAGTCTCTGAAGACAGTCTAGTTCTGGGGTTGGAAATCTCCGGCTTCCGACTTTCTCCTGTGGGCTTCAGGGCTAAAGGCCTGATCTGTGTCTGTGGTCCAGAGTGGTCTTGCTAGAAAGGGTCAAGAATTTAGCTCAGCATCCAGTGAGAATTTGATTGGTTGCAAGATTGATTGATGATCACCTGGTGGCCCCAGCAAGTGATTGAGAGGCTTGTAGAGACAGGAATAGTCTAAAGATGAGCAAGCTCACTAGGTGTGGACCCCTTCTCTGTGACACACCCCCCACAGCACACCCAGCATTTACCTTAGACTCGGTCAGAACTGCCCAGAGCAATCCCTGGAAAGGCCAGTTCTTTGCTCCTTTTAGATTCTGCTCTTAACATTTTACAGCCAAAGTTTTATGAGAGTGGTTTAGAGGAGAAAGTCTTTTATTCTGAAGCTGCCTAGACCCTGCGATGTGTATTCTGTGCCACCCCCACCACACCCCCTGCCACCACCGCCACTGCTGCCACCACCACCTCCTGCCACCATCACCACCAGAAAAGCAGATCTGTCAAGAGTTTGAGGTCAGCCCGAGCTACAGAGTTGAAGAAGGAGCTTAGTTGGCAGTGAGACTCCCTAGTGTGCACGAAGCCCTGTCTGAGTTTAACCCTAACACCAAATAAAATTGGATGAGGTAGGTTACACCTGTGCTCTCAGTACTCAGGAAGTGGAGGCAGGAGGATCAAAAGTTCAAAGTCTTCTCTAGCTGCACAGTGAATGAAAATGAGGACACGACCTCTCCCAGGTATGGTTGGGGAGAAGTTTTTATTGTGTGTGTGTGTGTATGTGTGTATATATATATATATATGGTAGAGTTCAGCCAGTTGTATCTGGGAGGGACAGAGCAAGAGAAGAGAAGAGAGCCAAGAGTTCAAAGGGGTCAACAGTGAGCCAGCCAAGAGCCAAGAGATGCATGGCTGAAGTGACAGGTTTATAGGAGCAAGGTTTGGGGAGTGAAAGTCCAGCCCCTGTTCTGGAGAGGTTTAGAGGATGGGGTGGGGGGGATGAGGTATCACAGGTACTGAGTGAGACTTGGGGGGTTTCTTTGGGACCTTACACAGTGAGTTAAAGGCCATCTGGGCCTGCTGGAGCACCTGTTTCAAACAAATCAACAAAACCAAACCAAAAACCGACCAAACAGAAAAGCTAACTGCAATAAAAAAACAAATCAAGCAATGAAAAGAGGCCACCAGTCTCCTGTCGTTTCCTTCCTCCTGAGGGAAACCTCAGCTCACCTTTGCAAGGGTTGATTCTCAGGCTCACTAAGAGCCAAACACTGTTCAGAGTTTTGGTGCAGTCTCTCGCATCGGCCCTTCTCAGAGAAACACGGGAGGCAGAGCGATGAGCCTCCTTGTTGTCTCCAGCCGTTTCCACACTCAGTTGCTACTGCACCGTGTAAGGTCCTTACTGAGTACAAGTTAACCCGCCCTCTTCCCAAAGCAATGACAGTTTTCCATTTGCAGTCTTCAGGCTTTTTCATGCAGCGTTTAGTATTCTAATGAAAACCTGTTTAAGACATCTTGGATAAAGTGGCAATTATTAGGCATGTGGCTTGTGACTCAAGATCATTTTCACCTTATAAACAATGGATTGATCTCACCACTGAGCACTGTGACTCTGAGTGTTCCCATGACAACAGTTGCATTACAAAGTGTGACCAAGTACTTATTGCTATGACGGATGACATATGGAGCCTTGATAAGAATGGGCTCAAGAGGGCTCAAGAAGATCTTGATCCCTATACCCTTTCCTTCCAGGCTTTCCTTAACCTTGGAGGAAGATACCACACCTCATTTCCTGTATCTTCCTTGATTCTAAACCCAGACCATGGATGCTGAAGTTGTCAAGTACTTCTGCCTGATTGGGCTGAAACCTGGCCCCCTCTTGAGTTGTATGTGTGTACTCTTTCTGTTGTTATCTGAGCCTAGGAAATCCTCCAGACTCCTGCAGGATTATCTGGGAGGGCCGTGCCTTTATTCTATTTGGTGTCAACATTTCCTTAAATTTTTCCTTTCCTTGAGCACAAGACTTGGCTCCAATACTACATTCCCTGGTTCCCCTCTTCTCCTCAAACTGTACATTTGTGCTTCTTTCTTCCCCACTTCTCCTTTTCATTGTAAACCTGCATAAGTCATCACCAGTAAGCATGTGACACAGTCAATACTAGACTCTCTTGAAATCTCCTCTGCCAATGATATTAGTCCAAAATATGTCAAGTTAGCCTCAGGAAGATTTTTAGGACAAGAGCAAAAAGAAACACACTCTTTGGTAAACTATCACAAGAATGGTCTGTATCCCAGCTACTAATATTGATATTATGCCTCTCTAAAAACTCTTGAGCTGGGTCTGAATAGTCCTCATTATCCTCAGCATTACTGTCTTCCAGGCTCCTAATAAGATGACCCATTAAGCCCCACATACAGCATTCAACTACCTTCTAAATCCAAAGTCCCCAAACCCACATTCCAACACCAAATAGCATGGTCAGGCCTGTCACATGGATACCCCACTCCTGGTACCAACTTCTGTCTTAGTTGCCTATTTACTGCTGCAATGAAATATCATGACCAAGGCAACGTACAGAATAAAGCATTTAATTGGGGGTTTGTTTACAGTTACAGAGGATTAGTTCATTTTCATCATGGCAAGGAGTGTGGCAGAGGGCAGGCATAGTGCTGGAGAAATAGCAGAGAGCTCACACCTAACCTTAAAGGTGTAGGCTGAGAGGCACACTGAACCTGGTGTGGGCTTTTGAACCCTCAAATACCATTCCCAGTGACACACCTCCTCCAACAAGGCAGCTCTTGTTAATCCTTTCCAAAATGTTCCACTAACTGGGGACCAAGCATTCAGACATATAAGCCTACGGGGGCCAGGCCATTCTCATTCAAAACACCACAGGCTTGGTGTGAAATTCTCCAGTCTCGATGTGAAGCATATTTGATTGGCTGGTCTCCTTGGTGTCTCTTCTTCTCTTTGTCAGTATCATTCTTAGAACCTTGATTTTTTTCAGATGTATTATAGATTGTGATTTTGTGTTCATGTTTTCATTGGAGTTTTCCTAAAAGCCCGTTGGTGTTACCACAGCCCATCACCATCGATGAGGCACATGTAGCTATGTGAGGAACGTCCAGGTTTCTGGATGTATGGGCCTCTAAACAGAGGCTTCTCTGTCCCACTCTGCCACAGCCACTTCTAAGTAGTCACTCAGAGATTAATATTAATTACAAAATGCTTGGCCAAACAGCTCAGGCTTATTAATAACTAGCTCTCACCATTAAATTAACCCATTTCTACTACTTTATGCTTTGCCACACGTCTCATGGCTTTACCTGTGCTCTAATACATCTGTCTGGCATCTCCCCCAACTCCCGCCTCTCCTTCCCTGAGTTCTTATTGCTAACCAATGAGAGGAATACATATTCCCAGCATACAGAAAGATCAGACCACAGCATGGGTCACACACACTTTGTTACTGAATCAACAACCACAAAGAGTGCTCATATCTCTGACTGAATCATCCACACCCCTGCACCGTCACCTTCCTAGGCATAAAAAGAAGGGCTGTTCCTCTTGCCGTGCCCCATCCAGAACCTCTCTGTAATCTTCAGCTTCCTCTTCAAACTTGCAGCTTCTCAAACTGTGCACCATCCCTTCGGGGAGAGTCCTCTTCTACATGATTTGGGCTTTAGGATTCTCAGCCTGGTCCTATTTAGTCTCTGGATTTCAGGAATCCCCTAGAACTTCAATTAAAAATGTTTCTTGCCTGCTTTGCAAAGGTAGCTGTGGATTCTCGGAAGATGCATTTTCTCACTTTCCAGAGGTTTTGGGGGGACAAGAAAGTTATATGATCCTCCTAATCACAGACAGGCACTTTCTACACAGCTCCTGTGGGCAACCAGAGCGTCAATGAAGCTGTTCTTGAGTTCCAAGAAGAGAAATAAAGACACTATAAAGTTAGGGTTTGAACTATTTTCCATTAACAGTGCTGAGGTTAGCTAAGCATGTGGCAGGTAAGTCTTTGCATGGAAGCGTGGAGAGGCCATTTTGCAGAATTGTGAAGGTAAAACGTAGATGGTGCTGGAGACCCCAAGACGTTAGAGATGCCAGAGTCATGGGATACCTGCCAAGGAGAGCTGCAGACTCTGTGTGGAACCAGCCCAAGAGAGAGAAGTGTATTGCAGTCAACAAAGTTGAAAGGAGTTGGAGATCTGAAGAGCACTTTGACAGAGATGCAGAGTGTAGAGTTTGCCCTGCTAGTTTTAGGTCTTGTTTTGGTTCAATATCTCCTCATTATTCCCCTTTCTGCCATTTTTGAATGGCAATGTATAGCCTGTACCATTGTAGATTGGAAGTATGTAATTTGCTTTGTAATTTTACAGGGGGTTGCAGCTAAAAGATTGCCTTGATCTCAGAAGAGACTTTGAAATTTGAACTTTTAAGCAGTGTTGAGACTGTGAAAGTCTATGGGAACTTGTCTACATTGGACTGAATGCATTTTTGCATTATGATATGGCCAGGAGCCTATGGTGGTCAGGGAGCGGAATGTGGTGGTTTGAATGAGAATGGCCCCCATGGGCTCCTTTGTTCACATGCTTGGTCCGCAGTCAGTGGAACTGTTTGAGAAGGACTAGGAGGTGTGGCCTCATTGGAGGAGGTGTGTCACCAGAAGTAGGCTTTGAGGTCTCAAAAGTTTATAACAGGCCCAGACTCTCTCTTGGCCTGCAACTTATGGATCAGATGTGGACACTCAGCTACTGGTCCAGTGCCATGACTGTCTATCCACAGCCACGTTCTTCACCATGATGATCATGGAATAATTCTCTGTAACGGTAAGCAAGCTCCCAGTCAAATGCTTTATTCTATAGGTTGTCTTGGTTGTGGTATCTCTCTATATAGCAATAGAGCAGTAGCTAAGACGAAGCCCAAACAAGTTACTAAAAATAAGAGCTAATTATACAATACCCCAATGGTAATGGTATATCCAAATGCTGAGCAGAGGAGAAACAAGGCTGGAGAAGCAGATCATTGAGGAGAGAAATTAGGCAGAGGGAATCCACCATCATAAAGGGCAAAATGACTCGGAGATTAAACGTGAAAGAGAAATTGAGGTGTGAATCATGATGCCAAAGAGTTAGCAGCATTTTATGAGGGTGCTGGTGCTTGGCATCTGTACTCCTGGCTTTGTGTGTCAACTTGACACAAATTAGAGTCATCAGAGGAAGGAGAGGAGCCTCAATTGAGGAAATGCCTCCATGAGATCCAGCTGTAAGGTAATTTTTCATTTAGTGATCAGTGGGGGAGGGCCCAGCCCATGGTGGGTGGTGCCATTCCTGGGTTCTATAAGAAGGTGGGCTAAGAAAGCCATGGGAAGCCGGGCGATGGTGGCGCACGCCTTTAATCCCAGCACTCGGGAGGCAGAGGCAGGCGGATCTCTGTGAGTTCGAGACCAGCCTGGTCTACAGAGCTAGTTCCAGGACAGGCTCCAAAGCCACAGAGAAACCCTGTCTCGAAAAACCAAAAAAAAGAAAGAAAGAAAGAAAGAAAGAAAGAAAGAAAGAAAGAAGGAAAGAAAGAAAGAAAGAAAGAAAGAAAGAAAGAAAGAAAGAAAGAAAGAAAGAAAGAAAGCAAGCCATGGGAAGCAAGACAGCAAGCAGAACTCCTCCATGGCCTCTGCATCAGCTCCCGTCTCCAGGATCCTGCCCTGTTTGAGTTTCTGTCCTGACTTCCTTCAGTGGTGAACAGCAGTGTGGAAGTGTAAGACTAATAAACCCTTTCTTCCCCAACCTGCTTTTGGGTCCTGGTGTTTCATCTCAGCAATAGTAACCCTAACCAGAACAGCATTCCAGGAAACAAAGTGTGGGCAGCCTGTCTATTCTTACTCAGTGTCATGGTGCTACTGAAACTGAGGGAGAAGCAGGGGCATGGTTGTGACTAAACCTGAGAAACCTGAAGGAAGACCTGTATGCTATTCTTCTGACCAGGGAACTTACAGCCAAAGAACCATGACAGGAAGCATAGAGGATGCTGCTTGCTAACTGGCTCAAGAAAGCTCACACCGAGTTACACATTCTAGGACCACCTGCCCTGGGAATGGTGCTGCCCGTAATGGGCCGAGTTCTTCCACATCAGTTAACAGCCATGACAATTCTTTATAGACAAGTCCACAGGCTAATTTTTATCTAGGGAATTCTACAACTAAGGCTAACCTCTAGACTGTATTAAATTGACAATTGAAGATAGAAGGGAGAGAACGAGAATACTAAAGACTGCATTCACACAGATGCAGATGGGAGCCAGGACTATACTGGAAGCAGAACTAGACGGTATTTATGTTGCATGTTGCCAAAGAACTTGTCTATATTTTGGCCTGTTTCCTGAAAATTTTAGTGAAGCTGAGTTGAAAAAAAAATAATGGGTTAGTTAATTTTGCAGAACAATTTCACAGTGGTTGGGTGTGGTGTGGTTGTTGCTGGCTGCTTTTATCTGGGTTTACAGTAACAATTGGGAGTAAAGAGCAGAGTGGGATTTGGAAAAACACCAGTCTGGCTACTGAAGAAACAAGTTAAAAGTTACAGACATTGAGTGAGTGTGGTCGTCACAGAGACTGGTGCCATTAAAAAGAAACCTAGCACTTTCTATAGAGGCAACAGGAAACTGGTCAGACCCCATCCAGCATAGGCTCAGGGCTGCGACATGAAACTCACTGTAGTCAGGCTAGTCTTGAACTCACGATCTGCCTGCTCCAGGCTCCTGAGTGCTGGGGTTACAGATGTCCACCACCACATCCCATCTTGTCAGATGGGAACTTGGGGGAAATTGTGTGAAAGGACCATCGTCTGCTACGAGAGGCAGGAGCAGACTCACTGGAGGGTGGATCACAAATCCCTCACTGGGGAGATCAGAGGAGAAGCCACAGGAAGGGTTCAGGTGGAGGGGTTGAATTATATGTTATTACAATTCTAAGGCAATGGCTGATGAATGTCACTGGAAAAGCATTTCAAACACAGCTGAGGTTCAACCCAGATGCCACCCAACCAAATCAGCCCAGGAAGAGCAATTCCAACCACGCAACCTCCCATTTCATTAAGTGGCTTAAAATGTGTGGAGCCAGTATATCTATTTCTAACTACACGGAAGACCTCTGTGTCACCCTTTTGCTTACAAAACCCGAGAGTGCTCCTTGGGGTGTAGCTACTTCTCAGGGCAAACGCCACGGTGGCTTCAAGTCTGCCTTCTCTTCATTCCCGTTTCCATGGGCAGAGTGCTGGGGAGAAGCAAGCACAAAGCCGAGTCCAGTGGACAAAGGAAATAACGTTGATGCTCATGAAAAATTCAGTCCTAATTATACCCTGCATGTCAGCGGGCTTTGTGAGATTGCGTGCCCAGGGTGTTCATCTTGTTAATAGTTGCTGGCCGTGGGGACTTATTTCCGTGCCATTCGTAAAGCCTTTGTGACGGACCAGCCGCTTACGTCAGCCCATAAAATTATAAAACAGAAAGAACATTATGGTAATTCTTTGGGATTATTTCCATGTAGTGTTTGGTCATAAGACTGCCTCTCCTCTTGCTAGCGCTGAACCCTAGCGCAGAAATGAAACAGTGAGCTCAGCAGGCACTCTTAGTAGCGTCTGAACCGGAGCTGAGAAACAGTTCAACCCCAAGCCAAGCTCTTTGGAAGACTGTGGGGGGAAGAATCTTTCTTTGCTTCTTCAAGCCTCTGGCGCCTCCCAGAACCCCCTGGCTGCTGGTGAGATGCTCACCTCCTGTTTTCACACGTACCCACTCCCCTCCCCTCTGTGCTGTGCTGTCCTCTCCTCTTCCTATAAAGACGTCGATCACAGGAAGGCTTGAACTTGGGACTCTTATCTAATTACGTTCCGGGGATTCCCAGTGTGCACGAACTTTGAGGGACACTATCCAGTCAGGAGGCATCTCCTGCCCCAAACTTGCCCCTCCCCAGAATTTTTTACTCAGTGTCTGGGTTTCTGGATTCTGTGAGCCCGGAGGCTGGTTGGTTGGTTTGTTTGTTTGTTTGTTTTCTGGATTCTTCCCTTTTCCTCACTGTGCACACACAGGGACCTCTGAGTTCCATAGACACCGCCTCCTGGATGTCGCGCCTTCATCCCATCTTGTTCATCCCCGTGGTCACTGCTGGAGTTCACGCTGTCTTCCCCACAACGGGATCACTAGAGGCTTCCTCACTGCCAACCCTCAGCACCTAGAATGTTCTCTGTAAGTCTTTCATGTCTTTCTTGGGCTCACAGACCTTTAATGACTGAGTCTCCTCTTAATTAACTTCATCGTGACCTAACTTCTCAACTTCATCTTCCAAAACATCAGCATTGCCTTCGACGGCAGAACCGCTGTGACGACCAGGAAGGCGCTAGGTCCAAAGAGACCGTCTAGGATGTTAGGGATCCACAGCCCGTCTGTAAGTGCAGAGCTTTGAAAATGTCTTAAGATTGGACTGATCTGAGTGGATCAGCATGAGCGTCATCTGGATGAAATGCCAATTAGCCATCTCAAATGGTGCTGTGATTGGCTACGGTTTGTGTCACTCAGTACTGACATCCAATCAACACAAGGCTATGATCAGGGGGCCGCTGGACTTAGGAGGAAAAGTGAGACAGGGTGGGGATAGACTGACTGATGACACTTGTCCTCCAAAGGGCAGCTACAGTTTCTGCAGTTTGCACAAACATCAAAAGGTTTCCCAGGGGCAGCAGTCAGCCGAGGCTGTCCTTCCTGCACGAGGGCTCCACGTCACTGAGTGTGCTGTAAGAGAAACAGAGACAGGCGTGTTTGTGACGTGCGTCAGAATTTATTGAACAGCAATAAATTCACAAGCTATGTTGGCTTAGATGTAGTCCTGTCTATTGGCAATCACAGATTCTAATCTTAATTACTTAATTCTAATCTCACTTGCTAGATTTGGCTCTCAGCTCAGCACCACCTTTCATACTGTAATATTTGCTACCTGTATAATATGCACTGCTAAATTTATAAATGATACTGTAAATTACCATATATCTACATCTATCTCAACATCTAGGAGTCCTGACCAGGTTAAGTTTCTCTGCTAGTTAAAGAATTAAAAGTCAGGAAAATTCTCAGTAGCAATGGAGAAATACAGCAGACAAAATCAGTCGGCAAAGAAAAACTTTTATTAGGGGTGAGGACAGACACACACACACACAGACACACACAAAGGCTGGGTTTACATTGTCCTCTAAATGAAGCCAAATGCTGCCCTATAAAATGAGTCCCCAAGCCACACAGTATGAAATGACTTGGCGGGGGGTGTCATAGACTGAGCACATCAGTAATTGAACTGTTTAAGAAGGGGGGACCTTTAGCACCCCACATTGGCTGCTAACTAGTGCCACTATCCAGAAGACTAAGTAAGAGTGGCTGAAGGTTGTGGGCAGGAGAATGACCGTGACTAGGGATTCTGAAGGGGACACCATAGCAGAAACGGCATCGGTCATTACTTGAAAGCCAGTTTACTGGGACAGTTGGATGTCCTCCGGATTAGCTGGGTGACAGGCTTGACATGAGGGGCCCTTCTCTCCAAACACCAGCTAGTCCGTCACCAGACCTCTGTTTGGAGAAGGTGGGGTGTCTTCTCTTCCAGCAGCTGGCAGGCCTTCTGTCCTCTGGGGCATTTCCTGGCCTTGCCTAGTTCCCACAGCTGCCGCTGGGGCTGCCTTTCCAGCCAGGTAAGCTAGCTGCCAGCTGGCCCATGTCCCCATGCGGCAGCCACGCCCTCTTCAGAGAGGACCCATGAAGAACAGCCCAGAGCGTAGGCGTCAGGCTGGAGTGACGATAACGCTAAAGAGGTGCCCCTCCATTGCTCAGCAGACTGTGGAAGCAAAGGCCCCGGGAAATCAGGATTTGCCATGAAATCTATGCTGGCAGAAAGAAAAGGCAGAACTGCTAACAGCTGGTGCCGGCTAGAGGGGGTCCTGTCCTCCAGAGAGTCCATGCTGTTTAACAACTTGTCAGACACCTGGAAGGAGAGACAAGGATGGTGGGCTGGGAGGAGCCTTCCCCCTTGACCAGGATCTCTTCTCTTTACAATCCCCGTGTTCTCGATTGGAGACCTGAACCACACACTCGTATCCTTGAGGACTTGGAGGTGGTGGCTCTGAGTCTCTTTGTTCATCTTCCCTGTGAATCAAATGAACATTGAACAAATGTCCTTCCTCTGATTTTCACAAGTAACTCTCTTGCTAATTGACTTCGAGGATGGGTGGATAGGCTACCAGGGTCCAGGCTCTGAGCCAGACCCCCAGGAATGAATGAAGGGGCTGGTGGAATCTGGAGCACCAGCAGAAGGACCCACAAGTGAGCCTGAGACTGAGGGAGGGACTCAGACGCCAGCCTAGGGCGCACCATCAAAGAAAGGGCACCATGGCACGGAGAACAGGTGAAGCAACGTTTCCAACATGCTGGGATGGTGGGGCGGGTACTGACAGGTAAAAGCCAGGCCATGCAGAAGTCAAATGTTTCAGTGTCTCGGCCCCTGTCCCTGGGACTCATGGCGGTGAGCGTTTCCCTATGACCCCAATAAGGATGACCACAATGGCAGAGCTTACATTTTCTGAGCAGGGAAGGGGGAGGTCAGGCCTGCAGGTGGATCTGCAGCCATGACCTTCTATCATGGTGGAAGGAGATCTTCAGAGGTGATCCTGTTCCAGTTTTCCACTGCTCCTAACGACACTAACTTGTGACTTACCAAGTGTTCTCACGAGGAAGATCTGCAGTCCCCATGATGGAAGCCAAGGCTCTCCTTTGCCTTGTAGTCTAGCTACTATTTTTGTCTTTTTCATTATGTATCTACCCTGCGTTGCTAACTTCAACCAGACAATAGATCACAAGCTTATAAAATCAATTCCTGGGCACTGCTGTTCTGGTCTAGGGTGGCACCTAAGGCCTTGAACAGCTGTGTGAAAATAGGAATGACCTCTGGTCAAGAACGAGTATTAATGTTAAAGTGGCCTATGCCAGGCCCCCTGAGCTCCTGCCCTGGGCTTCCCCAGATCCTATAAAAATCCTGTGTGTGCTTTGATCCGGAGGCTGCCTGACCTCCATGCTCTCTCTGATCTGCCTCAGTTGACTGAAGTCTTTATATTCTCTACTTCAGTGTTCCCAAAATATCTTCCTTTTGATACCTGATTCTCAGGGGAAACGTAAAAAGAAAAAACATCTGGAATGCCATTTGGGTTGTCCGCTCTTACAGCATCTTTTGTGTAGCTGGCTAGGAATGGATATATATAGCCAAAGATAGCCTTGAACTCCCAATCCTCCTGCCTCCACCTCCCCAGGTCTAGGATTGTAGGTGTGTGCTGCTATGCCCAGCATGATCTGCTTTGTTTGAAGCAGTGCATGCCCCTCCAACTTAATGAAGAGAAGTGGGGATGGGGGAAGGGAGCATACAAGTAGATATTTCTTTTACATGCCTGCTGTAGGGAGGCTTGTTCTTCCTGGCCACCTGGCTAGTTTAGCCCTGAAATAACCACACAGAAATTGTATTAATTAAATCACTGCTTGGTCCATTAGCTCTAACTTCTTATTGGCTAACTCTTACATATTAATTTAACCCATTTACATTAATCTGTATATCACCACGAGGTTGTGGTCTATCAGCAAAGTTTCAGCACATCTATTTCCGGCAGCCAGTCCATGGTGTCTCCTGACTCGGCTTTCTTTCTCCCAGAATTCAGTTCTGTCTTCCCCGCCTACCTAAGTTCTGCCCTATCAGGCCAAGGCAGTTTCTTTATTCATTAACCAATACAAGCAGCACACAGAAGGGACTCCCACATCACATGCTCTTCCAACGTAACAAGGAGAACAAGGGGGAAGAGCACACAGTAGATATTTCTTTCCTTCCTTCATTTTCTCCCATGTGCTCCATGCTGAGGTTAGCAGCCTGGAATCTGAATTTACCGATTGGTTTCCATTCCCTGTGGCCAATGGTGGGGTCAGTACCTACCCCATGGCCTTGATAGGAATGGAGGACAGGTTGCTGTTGGTATCAGGGAGAACATGGCAGCCTTTTGTGCTGTCTTTGTCAGCCCCTAATGATTGTACCTTTCTTCTCCGGGCTCCCAGAACACATTCTGCTCCATGGTCCTTCTTCTCCACGGACTGAAAGCTTCTGAGTAGAGGAGCCTGACTCATTCATCCCTGCACCCCCATTCCTGAGAAACAGCGCTGAAGGAAGAGAGATCAGGCGAATCCCTCCTAGAAACATCACGGACTCTCGGTACTGGTCATGGGTGAACTGCACACCGACGGTGACCGAGGCCTGTGCACAGAAATGAGTAGACACTGACCTGGTCACCTCAGCAAAATTAGAGCCATTCATTGGGATGCACGAGCCAAAGCAAATTGGAAACCACCAACGCTCAGCATGCAAAACCGTGGACTTGAGCTGCAGAATTGGCTGAGACTCAATAAAGCGAAATCACAATTGAAGCCATCTCAAAGAAGTAAAAACTGGTGTGTCCTGTGACACGTGTGACCTCCTCACCAGTCACTTTCCTCTTATGAGCAAATGCCTTAAAAGCAGAACTCGTGGGAAGAAGGATTGATTTTTGCTCATGGTTTCAGAGGTTACAGTCCATCATGGCAGGAAGGCTTGGTGGGAGGCGGAACTCTTCAAATCATCTTGGTGGATTAGGAAACAGAAGGGGAAATCTGATTCTCAATTCTTTTTTCTTTTCCTATTTTATTCAGTCCAGGACCCAGCACAAGGGACAATGATGCCCACATCCAGAGTGGGCCTTCCCTCCTCAGTTCAAACTCTCTAAGAACACCCTCCCAGGCACACCCAGAAGTGCGTCTCCCAGGTGACTCCTTCAAATCCAATCAAGTTGACAATGAAAGCTACCATCAAAAGGCCCCTCCTTGTTACCACCCAACTTAATTTAGATATCATTCCAGTAAAGACCTGGAAAGATAGCTCAGTGGCTAAGAGCACTGCTGCTCTTCCAGAGAACCCAAGCTTGGGTCCCAACACCCACAATCTCCTGTAACTCAGACTCCAGGGGATCATGTACCCCTGTGGCCTCCCCAAGCACCCACACAACAAGTGGCATGTACTCACATAAACATATATATATGTACACACATACACACACACACACACACACAATCAGTATGTCATCTCACACCCTGAGCCTGAAAGAACCCAGAACAGTAAATGCTCACTTGTCTAGGGTGGAATGTTATAGGGTAATCACCAGAGAATTCTTCTGTTCAGACATGGATTTGAGCCAATAGAAAGCCTTTATTATCTGGACGGTGACTCTATTAGGTATTTGGGATCCCAGTGTGGCACTAAGCCTTTCTCAGGGTGAGCTTTTAAGCACAAAAACCATGTTCTAGGTTTACATACTTCCGTTAACAAGAACAGCCAGAAGTGAAGTTATAGAAGCCAAAAAGCAAGGTTAGAACATCTAGAGACTTTCCCATAACTATGGACTGTAATGGAGTAGGTCTTTTTGTTCGCATTTTGGCTGGTGGTGCTGTCTGCATGCTGAGTTTTACAACCTGAATGGCACTTCCCTCGTGGAGTCAGTTGTGTTAAGGTCTGGAGCCCTGTGCCTGGATGAAGAGGGCCAGAGACAGGCTCCAGGAACTTGGCAACCAAATTTCTATTTCATCCAACTTGTTGTTAAAAAAATTCATTACTATTAATAATATGAAACTTCTTGAATATTTAAACCAATAACACAGCAAAATGGAAGCAGTGTTAATTAGATACAATTAGATAGTAATTAGCATTTCTATAATGACGTCTCCAGAGATGAGGTGGTAAGAAACCAAGAGGGTAATGAACTCGTCTGCTGAATTACTTGGCACTGTTGGTATCATCCTGGCGGGCAGGGTGTTAGACACGTGGGAAGAACACTGATGCTGGTCCAAACAGAAACATCAGAACCAAACTAAAAATGCCAGCATATCACTAGACAGTGTGAGATGTTCCATATCTACTTTTTAAAAACGGGGTGGGGCTTATTGTTGTGCCCAAGAGGGCAGCCACAGGTCTTCATGCCTGGCACACAGCATCAATATAAGGGCAGTTGTGGAGTGAGGAAGTGGGTACATTGTTAAGTGTTCAGAAGTGAAGAATACATAAAACAGAATTGTGTTTCTTGTCTAAAAGGTGATATAATGACTTCAGATATATTTATTTTAATAGCTGTATAGATGAAAAAATATTTGGATGTGTCTTACAAAACTGCAACCATGGTTACTGCTGACAAAGAGACAAGAGGATGGCCGTGGTCACTGTTGACAAAGGGATGGAAAGGATGGCCAGAAAAGAGCGAGTCAGGTTCCAAAGGATAAGGGCTCAGAGCACAAATGGTTCAGTCAACACATGGAGCCCTACATCAGCACAATCACTCTCTTAGGAGACAATTAACTTACATGTTCATTTCAAAGATGAGAGCTCCTGCCCTAGGCCCTGCTATTCATTCAGCAGACTCTGGTTGGCTGTCTTTTGACTTCCATATGTGTTGCACGATTTCTAATTGGTTTAATAATAAAACCTGGCATCAGATACTAAGAGGTGAAAGCCGAAAAATCAGAGAAGCAGTGCAGCCAGCCACTAGTTCTTACCTCTATGAAATCCTCAGACCAAATGGGGTATCCTGTCTCAGACTACACTGAGCTCCTGTCTCCTCCTGCCTCCTCCTGCCTTAGTCATAGCCCTTCCTGTCCCCACCTCCCTAGTGCTGGGACTCCCAAGTACTGGGATCAAAGGAATGAGATACCAAGTGCTGGGATTAAAGGTGTGCACCACCTCTGCCTGGCCTCTATGGCTAACTAGTGGCTCACTCCACACTCTGATCCTCAGGCAAGCTTTATTTGTTAAACACAAATAAATATCACCACACATATGTGTGTGATGGCATGTGTGCTCCCCAACACAAATATGGTCATAAGAAAATATATAAAATGTGTATTTTTTAAAGTAAAAGAATTTGTGAAACCTTCAAATGGGTTGTATCTGATTTTTGTTGTTTTGGTTTTTTTTGTTTTGTTTGTTTTGTTTGGTGACAAGATCTCACGTGTACCATGCAGACCTCAAGCGTGCTATGTAGCTATAGATGACCTCACCCTCCTGTCTCCAGGACGAGATGCCAGGTGTGTGCTACACACCCAGGGTTGAGGCTGTTACTTTCTTGGACACTTTTTTTTTCATTTTCCAAGATAGCAACAACTTTATCTTGTGTAGACCTACAGTGGACTTGACCCTCCTACACACATGTCCATAGGACAATCCAATGCAGCTACATCTCCAGCTGAGGTTCCCCCTTCCTGGGTGGCTCAGTTGCCAACTGAAGCTAGCTACGGCATTGCAAGTAAACAGGGTCCCTTTCGAGAGAGAGAAATTCTAATCTTGTTTAACAAATAAATGGACGTTTTGTCCAAATGCAGCAAAATCCTCAAGTAGCATGAACAACATCAGAGACAAGATCTTCTAACCTCTACAGAGCGTCTGAAGGTCACGGGGTCACTTCTCTGTTGCTTGGGAGGCCTGGAGGGGTTATCAACACTGAACCCAACACTTTTATCATTTTATCTTTTGTAAGGAGAGAGAGAGAGAGAGAGAGAGAGAGAGAGAGAGAGAGAGAGAGAGAGATTCTCATCAAAGTTTGAATCAACAGCAGACAGGGAAGGAAACTAGATGTTGGGTGCCAGGTGTTGCAAGAAGTCCACGGAGTTTAGGAAGGAAACTTATTAAGGGATGAAATAGGGAACACCCACACTCCTGGATATGGTGAGGAGTGACGCCATTGCCTCTTTGTCCACCATGGAGAGATGGAGAAAGCTCTGGACCAGGTCACCGACCAGCAAGTCAGAAATCTTCCATGTCGGAGCAAGAGAGGGCACGACCCCCTCCCCCACCTCCAATGTTTTTCTGTCAGGTGTCAGAGAAAACCATGCCCACGGCAGGTCACCTCCAAATGTCACTGGCTAAAGGGATTGAGCTCCCACACCACCTATTCTCACAAAGTTTGAATCTACAGCAGACAGAGCAGGAAGTTAGAACACAGGTCTGGGTTAAGGGACTGGCGGCGGCTCAGCCATTAAGAGCACTAGCTCTTCTTCCAGAGGATCCAGGCTCGATTCCCAGTACCCACATGGTGGCTCACAACCATCTGTAACTCCAGGCTTTTGATGCCTTCTTCTGGCCTCCTTGGGCGTCAGGTACGAAGGTGGTGCCCAGACCTACACATGAATACGAAACACCCAAACACATTAAATAAATATTTGAAAAGATCTGGGCTACCGGCCAACCTCTCCCTGAGCTATGCTCAATGCTTTCAGTGAGTCTTGGAGTTTAGATAGTGTATTTCACATACAGAGAGGGTATGAGCAGAATAAACCTTAATGGAATGAGACATTACTGTAGAACAGGCTTTAAAAATCTATAAGATCTATACAATATGTTCACACGTATTCTATTTATATGTATCATACATAAATGATCTCAGTGACAAGGAGTCCCAGGCATGGGCTGGGCAGACGCTCAGTGGGTCAAGGCCTGCTCCACAAGAGTGAGGGAGCCCCAGCTCCCCATCAAAGACAGGCACAGTGTGGTGCATGCTCACTACCACCAGTGTTGGGGTGGAGGGAATGCAGATGGCCAATGAGATTCCTAGGATTCTCCCGTTTCTGTTCATCTCCCTGAAGCGGGGCAGGATTGCAGATATGTGCCACCAAATCCTGCTTTAGGAAGATTCTGGAGCTCTGTACTCTGGGGCACCTCACTCACCGAGCCATCTTCCAGCCTCCAGACAGGTTTTTTATTTCGTGTGCTGGTTCCCTCGATTATATAAAACTCTGTAGTGTTTATAGATATGGCGTGTTTGTCATTCCTAACACTGTTCATGATGCCTTCTCTCATTTACTCTTGACTGAACTCGTCACAGCTTCTCTATTCTATGCTTCTCCAAAAGAAGAAACAAGCGAGAATTCTGGGAATGTTGCTTCCCAGGAGGGTGCTTGCCTAGCAGTGTGTGCAAAGTCCCAGACTCAATGCCAGTATCTAGGGGAAGGTGCTGGGAGCACGGAGTAAGAAAAACGTGTTTACACGAATCCTGGCTCTGGGTCATTTGTGTCTCCTTTATATTTATTTGATTTACTTCTGGGATCCTTTTGATACTCGCTTTTAAATTTTTGATTTGAAAGCTGAGTTCATTTAAAAACTCAAATCCTAATAAACATATCAAAGTGATGAGGTTTTTACGACATTGGCTTGATCACATGGATTTTTTTTATATAGTACCTCTTGTTCATTTATGGGCAGTCCATAAAACCTATCTCCTTAGAGCACTAGGCAGAGTGCCCGTCTCACAATTAATCCGTAAGTCCACTGTAATTTTTCACTTCGATTGGGGGATTTTGGAAGGACTATTTCCGTCCTGAATGAATGAGCAGTCCTGGCAGCTGGAATTCCTGTTTCTCATCATTTGCTCCCTGTGAGGTTTTCCTTCTCTCGAGTTAACATTCACTTTGAAGTCGAAAACCCTCTCTTTCTTTTCCCACAGCTGTTTAGAAGAAATGCCTCTTTTTTAAGTTGGCTGCAAAATCTTTATATAACTGTTAATTAATCAGGCTTGAAGACTCTGATTCAAATGCTTCCAGACTTTATGGTTTGCTTATTAATACCAGATGGAGATAAGCTAATCTCCGTATCAAAGCTATCACTAAAAAGCAAACTACCTTCCAATCCCTGGGCTTGTCACAGCTGCCCTTTGCCATCTCCCGTATCTGTGGTCAACAAATGTTGTATTGACCTAGGAAGGGCTTGGCCAGGACACTCTGATGGCCCTGTTTCTAGCTAAAGGTCTGTAGGTCAGCTGAAGTGAGCAGTTGACTCTGGACCCTGAAAGGTTGGGAGTTCAAGGAAGACACGGAGGCAGATTAATTTATTGGAAGAGTTTTCAGCACTGTGGACAGACAGACAGACATCAGTACACTGGGGGCTCTGATAAGAGTTAGTTTAGTCCCACAGGCAGAGTGGGGCCTTTCTTACAGGTCTCAGAGGCAGCGAGAAGGAGCACGCCTAGGTGAGGTGCACACACTATATGGAGGTGTGCCCATCTGCTGCGCTCTGACTTCCTGGAATCCGGGCAGCCTGAGATCTGTGAACCTTCTTGAGGAAGCGAGAGGGGACCACTTATTCTGTCGGCATATGGGCACCTGAGGGATCTCCTAGGAGTCAGAGGGGGCTGTAGAGCACGATCACACAGCAGGACTACACCCCCATACTGTGGTCCAGGAGAGAAAGCACTGAGTTCCTGTCCGTCTCCTCCTGTCTCCATTTTCACTTTCAAACCTTAACTGTGAACGTAAACAATTCCTGGCCCTCCCAGGCTGCCATCTGACTCCTTGCCAATCATTGGAGAAGTCTGATCTCATTTCAAAGGGTGGCAGGGGTGGGTGCAGGGGAAGTGACCCAGTGGGGTACTCAAGTTTGGTGTCCCACATAAGGGAGGGAACCCGTGGACACAGGAAGTCATGGAAGGGATGACAGCAATCTAAAGAGAGAGCCCAGGAGAATCCAGCTCAGACTGTCTTCCGAGAGGGCTGGGAGGTATGGAGGAAGAGACGCCACAGGGAGAGGACAATCCAAGTCAGCAGGAGAGAGAAAGCTGGTCGTGGGCTCCAATGAAGAGCAGAAGGAGGAAGAAGGCCTGTGATGGTCAGACAGGAGAGTGAGGATGGTGCCGTCCTGCCTGGCAATGAGGAAGCCAGCAGTAATTCTGCCCTAACACGTATGTGGGCACACAGATCAGACCTCAGCGGGTGAGGAATCAGCTGAGGTGAGGCAGTGCCAGCTCTACAGACAAGAGACAGGGAGACGCAGGGAGAGGAAGCCGAGGGTGAAAAGCTAGGTGTTTACTGGGGCAAACGCCCTCACTAACTGCCCGCAGTCTGAGGAGAGAAGACCCTCCCTGATGGGAGAATTGGAATCAGTTTCAGTGGAGCTTATAGTGCAGGGTCACAAGCCTGCTCGGGGGTGGGGTCTGCACGCACACTGGTACCCAGGGACCTTGCGTTCTGTTGCTTCACACCCTGAAGACGAAGGAGAGGATCCCAGAAGGGTGTGCAAGGCTGAGAAGGACTGGAGTCCCAGAGTCAAGGAAGAAGTGGAAGATGAAGGCAGGCTGGTGGGGTAGAGAAGGCCTGGGAGGCAAGGGGAGGCGGTGGGGATACCTTAGGACAACTTCAGCCAGGAATACACCTGGGGACATGGCTGGGGACACCTGTGGCTCAGCTATCTCTTTATGTCCATTGTCTAAAGTAACAAACAGCTCTCAGGCTGCTTCCCCAGAAACTGGGTCATGCTCCTCACTAAAATAGCGTCAGCCTGGAGGAGCACGGGCAGGGGGGTGCAGGGGCCTCTTATTCACAGGTCCCGGCCCAAAATATTTCTCTCTAGGGATGAGAACTTATATAAGAAACAGAAAATAGGAGCACAGCTGTACAAGTGGTAAAAAATGTGATAAAGTTTCTTTCCCTTTTCTATAGTTTAATTTTGTGGGCTCTTCTGGACTTCACCAAGGGCACAGGCACTGGTGTGTGAATACCCTCACCTCACAGCTACTCTCCTCCGACTGCCACAATGAGGCACACATGTTAGGGCTGATGAGCTTTCCTTATTGCACTAGAACACTCTGTGCTTCTGACATTGTGATTCTGTGCATTGAGTGTTTTCTGTGTCCTGAAGGTCCCTGTGCACTGCCTGCTTGTCCCACTCCTGAGGCCTGCCACAGTCACCGACCATCTCGCTGTCTCTGAATTCTGCTTCTCCAGCATACAGCCTCCTCAGGTGCGCCTTTGCCTTAGGAATGTGTAGCACGCTTTCTCCATGTCTTTTCAATCGTTTAAAGAAAGATCCTCTCAGGGTCCACACTGTCTTTGTTGTTGTTGTTGTTGGTGGTGGTGGTGGTGGTGTGGTGTGTGTGTGTGCATGCTGGGGGTATGAATTTATTTTACCAGCTGAGCCATCTCCCAAGTCCCTGGTGCTACATCTTTTAAATCTTTCTTCATCTGGGGTCTCTACTCCTTTTTATCCTTTTATGACACTGTCCAAAAAAGACCCAACAGGGTGTTTTTCTGGAGCATCCATCCTCTGAGATTAGGTAAAATTAGGTAAAAATCTTAGCAAGACCCTGTCATTGACATCACTATGTCAAACTGCACAGTGCAGGAGGCCATAAAATCCTGTGCTGTGGTGGCTGCTGTTCAGAGTGGGAGCTTATTTTAAATCATTTTTAAGGCATGTAAGACCTAGAAGGAAAGTGTTAAAAGGATATTGATGCTCTATGATCTAAACTTTCAACTCCAGGAATTAATCTTTAAGGAAATAATAAGCTCATTTATGGATATTTCCGTCACTCAGATGTCCAGCAGTCATGACGTGGGTCTTCCGCTCTGTTTCATGAGCATCTGAGTAGCTCTTGAGTGTGTGAAATCCTGTGATCAGTATGGGAACCCACAGACCTACCTGATGCTTGCCTCTCCTGCCCACTTCCCATCATTAACAATGTCCGTTTCTCCCCCGGTATCTGTCACCTCCCCAGATGAAGATGCATCCATGAATTGATTTCCAGTTCATTTGACATTAATTTCTGATACAATTGCCATGTGACCTTATGAAGGATAAGCAAAGTGGGGCAATATATATTGATCCTTGTAGGCCTGAAGCATGGAAAAGTCCCAAGATATGAAAGATGATATTTGCTTAATGACAGAATTATATCTACCACATTTTATTGCCTGGGAGAGGATTTAGTGGCATCGAGCATGCTTTATTTGAGCCTGAAAGTAGCACCAGTATTGATGAAGCCTTCTTGCAATAGAGACAGCCTAAGATTAGGGCAACAGTAGATTGTATTGGTCCAGATGTTATTCTCAGACTCCTGCTGAGCAAAGGAAAGTGTGGGACACAGACCCGCGTCATCCACTGCTGACCCCTCTCAGCACACAAACCCTGAAACAAGACAGCCCTTGGCTCGTTAAGTTCAGGCACTGCTGGATGTCCATGTGATTGGCCTCTCTTCAAACCCTTACACCTTCTTCACAACTGAGGCAGATCTGGAGGAGAGTTTAAGTTGCCTTTAGTCCACTGATCTACCTTTAGACCAAACCACAGCTAATTCAAACCACAATGCTAAGAATTTGTCTTTGTGTCTTGAGGGAATGCCCCAAGAGCTAATCCTACCATCTCTACCATTCATTTACTTCACCAGCTGGGAGCATTAATGTTTAAAAACATTCTTAAATGCTTGGTGGCTCCATTTAAACTTAGTCTCCCTCTTTCTTGTCTTGCTGATGGTCTGTCCAAGATCAAGCCCTGTCCCTTCTCCGCCTTTGCCTCACCCCCTTCTTACCTCCATAGCGCATTCAGCTCTTGCTGACCTGCTGTTTTTCCTCCCAGTTTCCCTGTGGCTCACTCCTCAAGGAAGCAGTGAGGGATGCATCTAGGAATTTACAGCTGGGCAAAGGGGCTTTGGCCCCAGCTCAGCGGGCTCAAGGGAGCTTCCCTGCCCACCATTTTGTAGCTCACGCTAACATTCTCATTAAGGAAGTAGGAAAAGAAAGCCCATGGCGAAGGAAGAGTGAGTTACTGCAGACAGCAGTGTTGGAGAGAGAAGAGGAGCGCCAAAGGAGTTAAGGGAAATGCAGTACTTCTCATCTTCACTGTGGCGATTGCTTCGATGGCGTACGGAAATACCAGAGACAGCCAAACGTAGCATTTTAAAAAATACTTTAGTATGAGCAATTCATTGCGTTTTAAACCTTGATGAAGTGGGTTTTGAGAACGATGAACGCTTAAATTTCATCAGGGTTGCCATGGCCTCAGAACCCTTGGGCTTCTCATTTGCGAAGCAAATTGTTCTGGAAACCATGGGGTGGGGATCCTCACACAAGTCTCCCTCTGTAACTCCCTTCCTTGTCAGAAGCCTGTTCACCACCAGTGATGCTTAGAGAAATGAACTTGATTGAAATTCATTCTGCCATGTGGGGATCACACCGCAATCTCGGTGATGCAGTGTGCTCAGGACAATGGACGTTCCTCAGGTGAGTGTTCCAGCAAGGCCATTGTTCATTCTAAATGTTTATTGAGGTGAACTGGGGTCACCAACTGTTTCCTTCCTGACAGAACCCCAGCTAAGACCTAGAGCTCTCTCCCCAAAATCAACCCTCATCAGTCTTCTTCCTCCATGCTCTTCCAGAGACAGTGCTAAGATGTTACATGGTCAGCTTCCAGAGACAGTGCTGGAGAGATGGTAAGATATTACATGGTCAGCTTCCAGGACCTCCAGAGCAAGAACTCAAATGGCATTTGGCTCCAGGAGCTGAGGGTGAACACAGTGTTCACATCTGAGGTGCTTCTCTGACCAATGTAAGGCTCTAGTTGTCACCATAGCCCCTCCCCACACCCACGAAAGGGATGGTACAGCTGGATCTGGGGTTTTAAGGGTTGCTGACTCCGTCCCTGCCTCTCCCCATCCTCCACCCTCTGTGATGTTCACTTTGATAAAGAGATGATTACAAATGCCTTTGTTTCCCTTCCCTCGGGGTTAATCTATGAAATCTTACTGAAAAAATCTGATTGACTCTGCTCTGGTCATGAGCTGATTCTGACTGGCTCTGCTCTGGCTGTGGACTGATTCTGATTGGCTCTG
>JABTXL010009122.1:11017751-11030698 GCA_025134845.1 Neodon shergylaensis | reverse complement strand
TGGATGCCCCTCTGTCCCCGTCCCGTGGATGCCCCTCTGTCCCTGTCCCACAGATGCCCCTCTGTCCCTGTCCCTCTGACCTCAGCATGGCAATGCCTGTGCCCAGCTCCCAGTTGTCCACAGCCATCGCTCCCTCAGAAGAGCTTGAGATCCTCTGCATACCCAGCTGGATCATGGATACACCAGGAACAGAGGGGGCAGGCTGAAGATGATGTACACCCCACTCTCTCCTTCCCTCAAGGACGTAAGCAAATAAGTGTCTTCATTTCCAGGGCCCCAGCACAGTAGCCACCACCAAACCATCTGCGTCGTGTTGTCTGGCCACCCATCACACCTGTGGATATAAACCACAATTCTCACCTCAAGGGAATAAGCGGTAGTTTATTCTGGAGAAAAGATGAGTAACCATGACCTTGGTATTGGCACTGCAGATTCAGATCATAGAAGCAAAATAAAAAATAAAAACATAAATCGCTTCAAGCGCATTGGTGGGAGCATCAGGAGACAGCTTCCAGCGAGGCAGAGGTTTCTGCACAGGCCTCAGACGCGGCCTGATGAATTCTTGGCCTTTTGGTTGGTGGCAGCTAGAAGTCTGTTAACACGGTCCAAATGTTTCTTTCTCCTGGTCACAAGGACATCAGGTCAGCTGCATAGAGGGCAAAGAAACGGCCGTGATGAGGGTTCTGAATGATGGCCCAAGGAAAGTAGTAATGGGGCTCTGTACCCGCGACGCAATCCCCATCCCTGACGTTCGCTTGGTGGAATGTACCGCTCACCCAGAATGCGTTGACAGGCTCCTCCTGGTGTTTACCCTATTCCTTGTTCCTTGAGTGGATTGGATCCTTTTCAAGGTCTTCCCCAGATTAGGATTCCTCAATTCCGCCGTCTTCACAGAAACCCCAGGGAAACGCTAGAATAGTTTCTTTTGCTATTTTATTTGTTCCTTTGCTTGATTGCTTGATTGTTTTGAGGCAGGGTCTCAAATAGCCCAGGATAGGCACAGACTGGCCACATAGCCAAAGATGACCTTGAACTCCTGATCCTTCTGCCTCCACCTCCCAAATGTTGGGTTTATTGGTGTATGTCGGCTCACCTGGCATGAAAAGATAGAATCTTTACTAATCTGTGTGAGTTTTCTCTCTGTCAGGAACTATCCTTGCTGTTTTGAAATTCCCTCTCCACTGGGGTACTCACAGTGGTCACTTTGAAAGTAATTAGGTCATAGGCGTCGGTTTGATTTGGTCTGATTTGGATTTGGATTAGTGTGTCAGGGGAGAGGCTTATCGAGTCAGAAAAACTTTATGGAACCCTTCCACGTCACTGCCAGACCCGAGAACCCTCATCTCAATCCTTCCCTGACTTGATAACAGTTTTTCTCAGATTATCCACCTCAACCTTGGCTCCAGAGTTGCTCCCAACATCAGACTCATTCAAAGTCATCAGGTGTGCATGTCACCTGTGTGTACGTGTTTGTATGTGTGAACCTGTGTGTACAGATGTGCAGGCCAGAGGGTCACATGTATATACAGATGTGCAGGCCAGAGAGTCACACCAGATGTCTCTTCCATTGTGCTCCACCTTGAATGGTAAAAGACAGACTCTCACTAAACCTAGAACTCCCCAGTTGGCTAGACTAGCTGGTCACCGAGCTCCTGGGATCCTCCTGCCGACCTCCTTTGCCCTGGTATAAGTCCTCCCTTCCTTGGCTTCTAGTGGGGATTGAACTCAGGTCCCTGTGCTTCCAAGGCAAGCACTTGCCGGACTGAGCCACCCTCCAGCCCTCAGCCCCCATCTCCAGACCCCAGGGGTGTTTATTTTCTTGGGTATCTATTTTATCAGATCTTGGTCATACTGCATCCCCAGGGACTGGGCATGGTTCCTAAATTCGGAGGTAAGGAGTCAACTAAATGTCCGAGTCTCAGTCCACAGGCCAAGGAAAGCGCAGGTAGAATTAGGCCGGAGTGGACAGCCCTTTATATCCTGCTTTAGATCAAATCCAGGTTTCTAGATGTGCTTGGTTCCTTCAGGGATAAAGCTAATGTCTCCAACCTGAGCGGCCTGTGGGGAAGATCAACCCACAGCGTTTAATCTGTTTCTTCTGGATTTCAGAGAACCCCTAGAGCCACCACCAGGGACCTGACTCCCCTGCGCCTGCATTCCCATGGTCTCCTCAGGAAGAGGGCTCCAGGGCTGGGTACATTTTCTATTCAGAAAGTGTTTCTAAACCTTTCTCCCGGAAGGGAGGGGTGAGGGCGGGGTTGGGCATGGCTAGCTGGTGACCCCAGGTTACAGGATAGCAGTGACAGACCGGTGTGGAGCTTCTTAGGTCCCCGGTCCGAGTTCTGTTCTGTGAAATGGGGCGGAGGGACCCAGAAAATTTCGGGGTGCAGAAGATCACTGTGCTCTGCGGGGGCTGAGGGGTCTCGGGGGATGTGAGCGCTACACTATCGGGCGCCTCCCTTTCCTCTTGATCGGTGAGAATCCTTATCCCAGCCAAGACCCTCATCACCAGCTGAGCCGCCTGTTACTCTAGAGGGACTTTCCTGGAAAGGGCGAGCAGGAGCTCCCTGGAAAGGTGCAAACCAAGCCAGGATGGCTCAGCCAGCCAGAGCTTGGGGGTGCCTAAGAAACTCTCTGGCGCCACTTGGCGACCAGGAGCTGCAGCCGATGTGGTCAGGTGGGCAAGGGTCCTGAAAAGAAATCAGAGCCTTTTCCCAGGGGCTCCTCCCGCGTGAAGTCAGGAGGTATACCCAAATTTTGCAATTGTATGAAAACAGACCCAGATTGAGTTATGAGAAACTGAGAGTCCGAATCCCCTCTCTCACGCGTGGGAGCCCACTCAGGCCCGAAGGTGGTCCCAGAAAACACACCAGAATTATGCTTGCTGACCCCCAAGCCTGTGTAGGTCCCCCAGTTTCCTTGAAGGAGCACTTGACTCCCAAAGCTGAACATGGTCACTTTCTCCATTCCAGATAAACTGTTTCCCACTCAGGAGGGGGCGGCCTGCCCGAAGAGACTGGGAAAGTGCTGGACAGGTGGGAAGGAAGCTCTTTAGATAACGAGGAGATCCCCTACGAGGTACCCAGTCTGGGAGGGGCTCTCGGAGCCGCTTCTCTCCGGGTCACTTCCATAGGTGGTCGCTCCAGGGGCCGTCTCCTGAGCACGTGTCCTGCTGGACTGCGTCAGCACTGGGTAAACAGATGACTGGCTGCACGCCCGGGCGGGGCTATTTAAGAGGCAGCCGCCCTCCTGCCTGCCCTGAACTTGGCTGGACCGCAGCCTGCTCTGCTGGAAGCCGCCAAGCCAGCTGATTCCCCTGCAAAGGTAAGTCGGCATCTCTGCTGGCCGATCCAAGAATCAGGAGTGTGAAGAATATTGGCTTAGCTTTGCACCCTTGAGTATCGTCTTTCTGTTTTCTGTGTCTTCCCTCCTTTGACAGCTGGGAAGATTTCCTGAAGTCAGAAATAACGGCGCTGGATTCTAAAATGCGTCTGGGTGGGTACGCTGCGAGGAGACTTGTTCCTCTGTGCGGTCTCTTATCATGACAAGGCTGGGATAGCCATTTCTTAGGGTTCCCATGATGTTCGGATCACTTTGCAATCATTTAAAAGAAAATACCAAGAGGCTTTAAGGCATACCCATTTTCTAAAAGCTGCAGAAAAAAATTAAGGCTTTGGGAATAGAAACACATCGTTATGATGGAGGTCCCATTAGCTCAGTTCTCAAATGCGGTGCTTTGGCCATAACTCAGGACTGGGTGCAGATTTCTGGCTTTTGTTTTGCATAGTGACTTTTTGTTCGCTCTGGTATAAACGCCTAGGAACCTCTGTAAAAACACAGCTTATATTTATGCGCCCGTACTTTAAACGGTGCCTCCCATTGTTGTCCCGTTCATTTCTGTAGCGACAGCTTTTAATCTCCTGCATTTCTCTCCAGGAGTATCCACCCCCCCCCCTCACACACACACACTCTCTCTCTCTCTCTCTCTCTCTCGCTCTCGCTCTCGCTCTCGCTCTCTCTCGCTCTGTGCTTTTCTGGTTAGAAGAGAGATGAGCTACAAGGCTCTAACTTGAGAAAAGCAGGAGGTACTGCTCCTGAACCGGGCAGAAAATCCGGTCTCTGCGGGATTCCTGGGCCCTGGGTGTAGATAACACAAAAGCTTGCAGAAGTGTCCCGAGGCCCGCGGTGGCCAGGGCGCAGCTAGAGACTGCGCTTGGCTAGCTCTAGGGCATGAGCCACTTTGGCACAGCTGCACCTTCGACCTGGGCGGACTTCGATGTGAGGTACCGGACTTCGTCTGAAGCCCGCCGAGGTCAGCCTTTGGTTCACGCTCCTTGCCTCCGCTCCCCACAGCCATGAAGAGCGGCGTGTGCCTGTGCGTACTGATGGCAGTCCTGGTCGCGGGCGCCCTGACGCAGCCAGTGGTCCCGGCTTCTGCCGTGGACTCCGCGGTGCAGCGGGCGGAGGAGGCTCCCCGAAGGCAGCTGAGGGCCGCCGTGCTCAGGACCGACGGCGAGCCCCGAGCGCGCCTGGGCGCACTAATAGCGCGATACATCCAGCAGGCCCGCAAAGGTAAGGATATCCGCTCTCCTCACACTGCAGCTGCGGCTCCTGGCTTCCAATTCTGATCCCCCAAAACACCTGCCGGGGAAGGAAGCAGGGGACACATAACAGCAAGATTTTCAGTTCCTTCCCTGAGGTACGCTGCACCGCACTGTGCTATTGGCTGGTGGTGTTTGCAGCCCCCAAGAGAGGAGATGGTTGGAGGGCTTTATCATCTCCGCTGTATCTGCAACAGGATTGGGGACCACCCAGACACTGACCATTGAAACCCTTCTGGCAGGAAGTGGGTCGGTGCTGAGAAAGCCTGAGATCTGTGAAAAGAGTTGTCATTGTGTACATCTTCCCCCCCGGTACGCAGGAGGAGGAAAGGGTCAAAGGGCCAGGAGCAGTCAGAGGGCCCTTGGCTGTCCAGTCAGGACGGCCACACAGGGAAAGCTTTATCTTATATTTCTGTAGCTGTCAGAAAGGTGGTCTCGATGCTAACCACCGCAGGGCTTCTCCGCGTTGGAAGACTTTTCCCATAAACCCCCTGGGCGATTGAGCAGATCCCCTTCCAACCCAGGAGTCATCTCCGGCACCAAGAGAGCCTTCATCTCTGACTTGATCCGCAGGCAGGGAGGTGAATGGTGACCTCTGGCTAGGGTGTGTCAAACTGGACCAGTAGAGCAGGATTCGGGAGGTGGGCACTCTTTCTGTAGAGCTCACTTACCCAATTTGTCCTGTCTGCATTTGAACAGCCCAGAGCACTGGGCTTGACTAGTGAGGGGAAACTAGGGAGTTTGTTGAGTGTCCTAGAGTTCCCCATGAAGTTGAGACTCGGGGACTTCAGGAGCATCAAGAGATTTCTTACTTTTCTTCCTGTGTGGGAGCTCACCCCACAGCCATATCTAGGCTGTTTTCCTGGTAATGCATATTATTCGTAAAGATTCCAATCCCAGCACTCAGGGATGCAGAGGCAGGCAGATCGCTGTTAGTTCAGAGCCAGACAGGTCTACAGAATGAGTTCCAGGACAACCAGAGATACACAGAGAAACTCTGTCTCAAAAAAAAAAAAAAGAAGAAGAAGAAGAAAGAAAGAGAAAAGAAAAGAAAGAAAAAAGAAAAAATTCTAGACAAGATGCTTTTTGAGTGGTTGGGGTTTAGTTTTAGCTGGTAGACTGGCCTAGAATGCATACAATCCTGAGACCAACTCTGGTGCAACATGGCACTGGGTGTGGCGGTGCACACCTGTAATCTTAGCACTCAGGAGGTGGGCAGATCTGCTCAAGGCTAGCCTCTGCTGTGCAGCAAGTTTGAGGCTAGTCCTGGCTACGTGAGATCTTGTATTTAAAAAACACTAAAATATAAAATGAAACAAAGCTTATCCTTTTTGTCCGCCTGGCCCTCAGGGGGCCTTGAGCAAGCCTATTTCTGGGGAGGCAGGCGAGGGAGGCATCAGTGGTCTAGGAAGAAGTGTCTTCCAGCAGAAAGCGGGGCAGCATCAACAGCATTAGCATCAGATGCTATCTCCATGTGTCTCCCTCAGACCTTAAAACTGTTCTGCATAGCGAGCATCTCACTCATTTTTCTTTTATGGAAGCCCACGCTAAAGTAAGCAAGTAACGTCTGAGCACGCGTTGGCTTGTCTAGGAGGCAGCAGAGTGAATCCATACCCATTTGACTTCTGCTGAGGTCTGGAGGACATTAAGCTTCCCTGCTCACCTGTCTGCTCTGGGTGTAAGAGTTCGAGAGAGCCAGATCCCTTTGTCTCAGCCCATGACTTGGTTCTAAGTCCCTTCACGGAGTAGTGCTGGGGACAGATGGAGTGTGATAATGCTAACCCTGATGAAAGATCGTGTGGGATGCGAGAGCCAAGGCCAGTTCCAAACACAGCTCCCACGACCGGTTAAACGTTCAGCCACTGACCAGACAGCTGGCTGATAGAAGCACGGGTTGTGCCCAGCCCTCACAGTGGACACTAATCCCTGAGCCGGCCGGAGGATGGGCTGTATTTTCATGTGACGGTACAGGAAACCGGGCTGCATATATTGCTGAGTATGTTTCTTTTACCTGAGAGAAACTGGGTACTGAAGCAACCAGGTCTGTTCTGCACAAGCTAGGGCTGTCTACCCAAAGAACGCAGGGTGTGGGCTCTCAGTTCCCAACCCAGGAAGACATGGGGTCAGAGAGAAGAAACATGGGCAGCTATTCGTCGTGATGATTTCTGTTTTAAGTTTAGCTGGTTAAATTCATTCTGCAGTAAGGGTTACTGCCTCTGTGGTGCCATTTAAGAAACGTTTTACTAATATGTATTAATTATGCCTTAATGGTGAGCTTCATTATGACGTCTAATGCATCCATAGCACATTCAGATCACACTCACCCCACTGCCCTCACTCCTCTCCTTCCCCCTCCTAATCCTTTTCCCAACCAACCGTCTTCTACCAACGGGTCTCATTAGCATTGCTTACTGGAGCTTGGGCTAAGTAATCCTCCTTCTGGCTGTGCTAGCCTGGGGCAGGAGCTGGCAGGGAAGCCGCCTGCAAACCCCAAAGATGGGAACACTGTGATCCCAGAGCAGTGGGATCCCCAGGGGCCTCTCTTTACTCTATCAGCCTCACAGAAGGAGCTACACTGATTCCAAGTCCAGGAGACCACTGTCCACCATTTGTGGGCTGGGACCATGTCATCTGCCCGCAGAGGAAGGAACTCATGTCACCGCACCCCTTCCTGCCCAGATCACACAGTTACCACAGGCTGGACCCTGCTGCAGGTTACCGTGCTGTATTTTGGTCCAAATGACTGCTTTAAATTACACTTTTTCTGACTTTTCATTCAGTTTCTATGAATGCTACCAAGATGCCAGTATTTTAATCTGACAAGGGTGTGTTTTTCTGGTTATTATTATATTTAAAAGACTGGAGCTTTCCTGTGAATAATTTGGAAGCATGTTCATGTAGAACGAGAACTTGATTTCATTTTTTCTAGCATTTGTTTATGAGGGGGCATGGGAGGCCTGTAGAGTTCAGAGGACAGCGATGATCTCGTCTTCCACTGTGTGGATCCAGGGGCTCAAACTCTACCAAGCTTGGCAAAAACCATATTTACCCACCGAGCCGTCTGACTCGTCCTTGTTCTAAGAAAAAAACTTATTTACTTGTGTGTGTGTGTTATGTGCATGTGTGCATTATGTGTGTTTATGTATTGTGTGTGTGCGTGTGTGTATTGTGTGTGTGTACAGTGGGAGTCAGAAGACAACCTCAGGTGCTGGTTCGTGCTTACCTTCTACCTAGTTTTAGGTGGGGTCCTTTTTGTGGTTTGTACTGCACTTCATACTCCAAGCTGCCTGGCCCATGAGTGTCTGGGAGACTTTACTGTCTCCGCCTCCCATCTCAGGACATGCTTTAGTATGTCCAGTGTGGATTCCAGGAATCTGAACTTGGGTTGTCAGGCTTATGCAGCAAGCTGAGCCATCTATCTCCCTGCTTCCTTGATTTCATTTCTAAAAATGTAATCCTTGCATCATGGTGCTGTAGTCCCAGAAAGCTCCCCGATGAGCTAAGCATGCTCAGACGTTAAGTCATTGCATTTAGAAGTAGTGCATTCTGGGAGGATCTTTGCATGGCTTCTGTTGAGTGTAGGATACGCTACAGAATGATGTTTTGGGTAGGGAACCCTGGACAGCTCCTAGGCTGAACAAGGCAGGGAAAAGCCGAGCCATCTAAACACTAGCACAGAGGTTCTTCCTCCTCTGTTTGCTCCTGGCCTCACAGATTTAATGCTCTAAGACCTGGTGGGATGACTCTGACAGTCAATGCTCACTGCACAACAGAAAGACCCCCAAAATCCCATATGGAAGAACTGGGTGTGCACTGTACCCACAATCCCAGTGTTGGGGATGCAGACACAGGAGGATCCCTAAGGCTTGCTGGTTCCCCACTGAGCTCCAGGTGCAGTAGAGGCTCCATCTCAAGCAGGGGAAGAAGAGATTGAGGAAGATGCAGGTGTCCATATGCATGTGTGTATATGTATATGTACACTGAACACACAAGCACACACACACACACACACACACACACACACTGGCTTTCCCCATTGCTTTTGCCACACTTTCATATCCACAGCTCTTATCTTCTTCCTCTTTTCTACCCACAGCTCCTTCTGGCCGCATGTCTGTTCTTAAGTCGCTGCAGAACCTGGACCCCAGCCACAGGATAAGTGACCGGGACTACACGGGCTGGATGGATTTTGGCCGGCGCAGCGCCGAGGACTACGAATACCCGTCCTAGTGGGCCAGCTTCTCAGTCCTGCTCGGAGGAGCTGTAACGAGAAAACAGTCACGCGCACAACCCCTTGCCTCTGCTGTTTGACACTTTGAGTATCTATTTATTAAGTTCCCAATGTGAAATCTGTTAACAGTGTGCAATACGGCCACACGCCTCAGCCCTGCCGGCGGTTGGAAGGCAGTGTTTCCTCCAGTGACTCCCAGACCTAATGTTGCTATGCTATTAAAGAGTTTTCCTTCTGCCACTCATTCATTGTGTCAGGCGAGGGTCTGCAGGATGGACAGGAGGGGAGACTGGTACAGGGTGTCCACAGGCGAATCCTTGCAGTGGATGGTTCCAGAGGGGCTCGGGACCTGAGTGCAGGGTATGGAGCTGTCCTCCCCACTGATGCAAGGTGACTTGTGGAAGGGCTCTTGGACTCAGCCCTAGGGCCTAGCCCTGGCTACACCCATCCCCAATCCCTTCTTCCAGGGTACCCCATCCCAAGATTTCTTTAGGGTCCTTTCAACCTTTAATAAGTTACAGGGCAGCGATGGCTACAGCTTGTCCTCTGCAGACAAGGAGATGAGCCCCAAAAGGTGGAAGTGGCCGACCCTAGTTCCCCAGGAAGCGAGTCCCAGACTTGAAGGCTGATGCACCTAGCTAGATGAGGAGGACTCCATTACCCAATACCCCCTCAAACTATGGAGTGTAGAGAATCATGGGAAACCACGTGTTTCAACCCGGAAAATCCGGGCTCCAGTGCAAGCATACTCCCAGGTGCTGCTGGAGCTGCTTGCCCCAGCCATTCCTGGACATTCACTGACAGAGCACAGAGTCCATGTCTTCGTCCTGGGGCATCTATTTCTGTTCTGCCCCAGGTAGAGGGGGCACCGACTGACCAAAGAAATGCTTCCATCAACACCTAGCTTGGTGGGTCTATCAGGGTTACTGATGGAGGCACCGGTGAGTCAGGCAGCTGCATCACCAAAAAGCACCCCCCAACATTGGGGGGGCAACTCATGAAAGCTGCATCTCCACAGAAGAGTCTCTTCTCCCCTTGAGGAGGGAGTATTTAACCTAGAGGAAGCAGTTACCCAGCAGGCGGTGACAGCTTTCCCTGGGCCCTGTCACAGTACTGTCAATCAGAGGGCATGCTGGGGGGGGGCTGTCACAGTGCTGTCAATCAGAGGGCATGATGGGGGCCCTGTCACAGTGCTGTCAATCAGAGGGCATGATGGGGGCCCTGTCACAGTGCTGTCAATCAGAGGGCATGCTTGGGGGGCTGTCACAGTGCTGTCAATCAGAGGGCATGCTTGGGGGCCCTGTTACAGTGCTGTCAATCAGAGGGCATAATGGGGGCCCTGTCACAGTGCTGTCAATCAGAGGGCATACTGGGGGATTCCTGTTATCCAACACAAGAGCCAATCTGTTCATTCTCTGTGGGCATCAGAGACATCCAGAGGTGACCAAGGAATGGCCACCCACAATGCAGCTTCCCAGATCTCCTGACTGAGGCCCCCAGGACAGGGCAGCACAGAGGGATGGACACTGAAGGCCACATCGTTCCATCTGTGCAATATCTCAGCAGACCCACCCAGTCCACCACAGCCCACTGGGATACTCTGTTCCTTCAGTGGTAGAAAAGGGACTCTTAGAAAGCTCTTCTGGTGACCCCGGGAAGAGACGCTGGGAGCAATCTCAGCAGAAGTTAGAATTCAGAATAAAATTAAGACCCAACCAAATAACACAATACACTGTCACCTTCTAGGGTTCCCACCTCATTCAGTCCCAACAATTTGCTCTCCGAGACTGCCTCATAGATTAAGCCTCCAATTCCCATGTGCCCCCGTCTGTCTTCATTGGTAACACGATTGAATTTGAAATCACTTGGAGACACACCTCTGGGGAATGTCTGCGAGGTCATTTTCAGAGATTAACTGAAGAGGGAGCACCATTAACTAAACACAGGGAGCACCATCCCATGGGCTGGGATCCCAAATTAAATCAAAAGAGAAAGCTACTTGAGCACCAGCGTCCACTTCTACTTCCTGATGCTCTCACCACCAACATCCATTTCTTACCGTGACAGACTGCATCCCTTTAAACCATGAGCCACAATAAATCCTCTCTCCCTGAAGTTGCTTTGGTCACAGAGAGCAGAATGGTAACTAACACACCATAATTCATTCAGAAATATGTGTAGGTCTGTTTCTAGTGCACCACCAAGCATGGGGTGAGGTGGGAGGAGATCACGCTCTGTGCAAATGTGTGTGTCGTGGGGGTGGATGAAGGACTCGGAATTGAACACAAAGCCCACGATACCCAGTGAGTGGAGAACTGATCTGAATTGGTGCCTTTTGAATTGCCACACATGTGAACATTAAGTTTTTAAAGATAAAGCCACACATGACTCTCAGAACTGTAAGACCAAGACACTTCAAGATGTCGTTTAACTCACTCATTAACAGAGACCCTTGAGGAAGTGCAGTCATCTCAGAGGACAATGGAGTTTGTCAGGAGAACTACGGCCTGGGAAGGGACTCACAAGTGGACTCACAAGGGACTCACTGTGTCAATAAGAACAGCAGAGCCAATGCTTGGAATAATCTGCCCCAGATCAGCAATCAGTTGATTTTAGGATATGTTCCCTGTGTTTTTATAGACACATCAGTAGGGCCTAAAGAACCAACAGAGATTATGGACTCAAAGACAGGCGCCAAGTGCCAAACACAGGGGCGAGGCACCGAGAGGGGCCTCGTTCTATTGACTTTCTCTCCCGGTTCGAGGACCCAGTCCCCTGGTGGAGCGGCCATGGTGGTGGCAGCAGAAGGTGACTGAGAACATTGCACCCATAGACGGGAAGCAGAGAGAGAGATGAAGGCTGTTCTTCAGTTTGCTTACTATTTTCCGTTCAGTTCAGGGGCCCAGTCTGCCGGGTGATGCCACTCACAATTAGGGTGAATCTTCTCTCCTCGGTTAAATATTTTCAAACCCACCCTCACAGACATAGCCAGAGTTGTCTCTTCTAAACAGTGGTTCTAAATCTCATCAAACTGATAAGACCAGACATAAACATGTGCCAAAGGAAAGATTCTTAATCTCTTGCCTTCATTTCTCGGTATGTTCAATATCTTTTCCTGGTTCCTTCAAGTTATTGCTCATCCTGGAGGTAAATACAGCAGAAGCCAAGCAAAGAGAGAGCTGTGGCCTCACTAATTTCCCCTGGGCTCTAAGTTCTGCACATTTTTGTTATTGAATGTGAAAAAGATTAGCTGCGTCTTTCTTCTGCCTGGGGCTACAGCATCTGCCCCAGATCCCCAACCACTTCCTGAGCCCACTGGACAGAGCCCCTCTGCCCAGCAGTATTGTCTCCACTCCACTCCTCTCTTACCCACCCCTCCCCCTCGCCACACTCTAGCCTCCCTGCCCTCTTCATTATCGCCCCCCAACACTACCCTCAGTCCCACCTCAAACCCTTTGGCTCACCCCCTCCCCACCACACACACACACACACACACACACACACACACACAGCATGGCAGGACCTTCCAGATCCTTCAGCCCTGCCCCAGCTCAGATCACCCTCTATATACAACTCCCCCCGCCCGTGCTTTCTTCTGTTCTGCTTCCTTCCCCCTCAGAATTACGCTCTATATTAATTGATTGCTTGCTTCGTCTTGCCTACTAGGGTACCAGTCCCATAAGAGCAGGGATGTTTTTTTATCTGTTTTATTTAATTTCCATCCCTTATCATAGTCTGGTCTCACTAAATATTTCTATAATGCATTAGTCAGCAAAGAGAAGTTCTCAGGGTCCCATCCACTAAGGTTATGGATCGGCCTGAGAAGCAATTTTATCAGAAAAGTAAAACACACACAAGGACTTGATCAAGTCCTCCCAACCAAGCCCAGGAAGGTGGAAGGCAGGCTACTTGCACAGTTGATATCATGCATGAGGAACATGGAGAGGGCGACAGAGCACTCCAGAGTGCACGCTATGTTCCACTCCATAGTGCTCCTTCCCCTTCCATTCCAGAGTGCTCCCCTTCCACTCCAGAGCACACCCTCCCCTTCCACTCCAGAGTACTCCTTCCCCTTCCACTCCAGAGTGTGCCCTCCCCTTCCACTCCAGAGTGTG
>JABTXL010009122.1:11003175-11013740 GCA_025134845.1 Neodon shergylaensis | reverse complement strand
AGATGGAGATGTCATGGGAGATGGAGATGTCATGGGTGATGGAGATGTCATGGGTGATGCTGATGTCTTGAGAAGGAGCAGCCTAGAACTCCAAGGCGAATGCATCGCCTGGATGTTATTCCTGCAATGAGGGTTGTGGTGGCTGTTCTGTGTCACTACTCCCGGAGAGACATGAACAATTGTCCACTCACCTTGGATAGGAGATAGGGAACCAACAACAGACAGAATAGCACCGCATTCCAACTTGGAGAACCAATGAGTTTTATTGTGGTCAGTTGCAGAAGCATAAATGACTCAATGGCAGATTCATCACCAAAGCTCACCCCAGCACAGGGGTGACAGCTCCCGAAAGCTGGGAGCCTAGAGCACCCTGCACAGACCGCAGACAGCTCAGCAGGTTGGCTAGTGTCCTTTCCAGGTGGCTCAGTTGGCCTGAGCCTCTTCTAGCCAACTAATCTTGTCAGAGAGCGACTTTCTGCAATCTCTGGAATTGTAGAAATTTGATCTGATAAGCCAATGGTATCGCGGATTGGGGAGACTTGACCCAATGGGCGTGGTCTTCTCCCGAGGTACTGACTGGATAAAATCAGGAGAGAAGAGGTGTACACTCTCTTGGGAGGTGGAAGAACTGGGAGCAAGCACTCTTGGCTTGGTTGAGGTCCCCCACCCCTCTTTTTGGGGGAGCGAGGAAGTGAGGTCCCCCACCCCCTATTTTTGGGCATGAGGAGGCTGGAATGGGAACAGAGGCGGGGTGTAGCGGTGGGGCCTGCGGCAGTGTTGCAGCCTCAGTCTTTATTGTGAGCGTACTTTATTGATTGGCACCTATTAATAAACCTGGCTTGATCACAGAGATCCCCCCTCTTCAGTCTTTCCTACTTACATACTGGGGAGGGTGGGGGTCTAGTGAATCTGTTCAGCTTCAGGGATTTCCTGAAGCTATTGGGAACTTCCTGTTTTCACCTCCTTTTAGAACCCCCCATCATTTTACCTCCATATAAGCATCCTGCTCTGAAATATCTGTTGCTTCCCTTCCCGTCCTCCTGTTGAAGTTTCTCTCCCAGGTGGGAGCTTTTAATCTGAGGGAACCGCAATGCAACAGCGACACCCTGTGGTGAGAGCCAGGGGAAAACCACACCCCAGCAGGGTCTAGAGCACTAGTGAGCCAGTGCCTGAGGCAAGAGACCACCTGGCTTCAATGGTGCCCAGCTGAGGTAGAGCTTGATTTTCTCCACTCTTAATCAGTTCAGGGCCCCCGCTTAGGGAATGGAATGGTGCTGCCCACGGTGGATGGGTCATTCCATATAGATTAGCTTAATTAAGACACCAGCTCTTCACATACAACACACACACACACGCACACGCACACACACTCACACACACCCAGGGACGCACATAGGCCAACCAAACTAGACATCCCTCAATGAGATTGTCTTCCCAGGTGATTCCAGGTGTTGTCAAGTTGACAATTAAAGCCTGGCTTTAGGTTGGCTCATGTCCAAGGTGGGGTGATGTCTTAATAACACATAGCATTTTTGTAACTATTTTAAGGTGCTTTCTGGATGATCCAGGTGTAGCATGTTTCCTCCTGATTGAATGCCACTACACTATTTTCTGCTGTTGTGCTTCTCCTGAGCTCACTTGGAGAATTTACCCTGGCCTCGTAATGCCCCAAGCAGGAGACTCACTTAGCTGTACTCATGAGAACATCTGCTGCCCCCTGTCACCTGCACTAGAAGTCATCTGGATCCCCAGAGCAGCCTGAGGCTGAGAGAGCTCAGAAAACCTTGCAAAAGCAGGAGGGAGAAAGCCCACTGATGAGAGGCCAGTCCTCTCGCTGGACACTTTCCCCAGCCTTGAACCCAGGCAGAACAGGCACCTGCCCTTAATTGCTTTTCAGTGGAAAGCAAACAATCTTGCTCTTGGTCTCCAGTGCCCGCGGTCGTCTTTAATCTCTGAACGCCCTCTACCGGCAAGAGAGACAAACTCCTCTTAGGCTATGATGGCCCCCAAGAGCTCAGAAATAACACATCATTTTCTCGTCAAGCCCTTTATCTTAAACTAATCCCTCTTATACGCTTCGGGAATTCGTATTGACGCGTCTCTCTGCCGGCCTTCCCCCAGATGGTTCCAGGTTCTGAGTGCGGTACTGCCAGAGCTGTGGAGAGGCCTGTGACTATTTTCTTTGATCTCATACTCAAGGCCTGCAATACACCTGCCATCCCGCACCAGGGCAGTACATGGTACTGAGTCCTCGTGTCTCCGTGAGACTGGACATGTTTTTGTTGAGATTCATCTGCTGTCATCTCTCCTTCCCCACTGCTCAGTGGAGTCCTGTGTGGGGCTGTGTAATATCCTCCTTACCCGCCTCTGTAAAACTAGACCATCTGTCCATAGATCCTAAGATGGCCATTCCCATAACCTGGACCTCAGACTGCTGGAGAGATAAGGTGTATCAGTCCCCAACGAATAATATGTGCCGGGACCTCTCCTACCCCTTCCTTTCCTTGTCTGCCACACAAGCCTCTGCTCAGTTCCTGTCGTGGTGATTGGCTAGTGAGCCTAGGAGGGAATTGGATGGGGTAAGCAAGGAAGGCAGAGAAACGGGGAAAAAGTGACCCAGCAAGCTTCCCCCTCCAGGTCTGGTTGCACAGCAAACTGTGTGCTTAGTCTTTTCTTTCCTCGTAGCTAAAAACCAAGAACTTGATGTCTTTGTTTCCTCTTCAGGGTCTTTTGTCCTCAGGCAGAACAATCTCGGCTGGGGGTGGAACATGAATTTGGGACATGTAGGGAGATGGGAGTGGGAGAAGTTATGGAGTTGCCAGTGAATGGTTAAAATATATTGTATGCAATTCTCAGAGGATTGAGAATTACTTTTTTTTTTTCAATACAGACCTGTGGGCCCAACTCCGAGGGTCCCTGTGTTATCCAAAAAGCACACTGACTTACAATGAGTGTTTCTTTTCCCTCCAGGCTGCAGGTAACAAGAGTTCCTGTCCCACAGTTGGGGGCTCTGATAATGAACCCCTCTTATTCCATCAGTATGTAGCTCAGTGTTTAACGCCAGGGGAGAGAGGAGCCCAGGGCAGCACCCATGTGGCACCAGGGCCCCTGCCCTCCCCCCACGGTTAGTCTCTGTGTGGTTTAAATGTGAGCTGTCCCCAGTCGGTCTGTGTGCTTGAACACTTGGTCCCCAGCTTGTGACTCTCTGTGGGAAGGTTGTGAAGGAGCCTTTAGCAGGCAAGCCTCGCTGAAGAACGTATGTCACTGGGGACTGGCCTTGAGGCTTGCTAGCTCAGTCTCCCTGTCTGCCAGCACAGTGTGACCAAATGTCCCCAACGGTCCTGCCACTGTCCTTCCCTTCTGTGATAGACAGACTGTATTCTCCTGAGGTGCAAACTACAATAAGCTCACCCCACCTTAAACTGCTTCTTGTCACTACTCAAACACACCCTGCCCCTCACCAGCTGTTCCCTCTGCTCAAATAAACGTTCCTGCCTGCCTCAGATCTCGCATGCGAAAGCCTCTCCCTCCCTGGAGAGATTTCTGGGTACTGCTAATCCAAAGCAGGCCTCTCATCAGCCCCACATCAGCTGGGCCCCTCCTGTTCTGTGGGTGCGACTACCTTCTCCAGGCAGATAACTCCAATAGAACAGGGACGTTTCTCAGCAGTGCCCAAGATGCTGCCTGTCTTAGTTAGGGTTTCTATTGCTGCAATGAAACACTGTGACCACACAGTAAGCTGGGGAAACAGTTTATGTGGCTTACACTTTCATATCACTGTTCATCACTGAAGGGAGTCAGGACAGGAACTCTAAAAGGGCAGGATCCTGGAAGCAGGATCCGATACATCAGCTGTGGAGGGCACTGCTTCCTGGCTTGCTCCTCTTGGCTTGCTCAGTCTGCTTTCTCATAGAACCCAGGACCACCAGTCCAGGGATGGCACCACCTACCATAGGCTGCCCCCCCATCAATCACTGATTAAGAAAATGCCCTACAGGTTTCCCTACAGACCCATCTAATGGAGCCATTTTCTCAATTAAGGTTCCCTCCTTTCAGATAATTTTAGCTTGTGTCAAGTTGACATAAAAATGTCCAGCTCATTGCCCAACACTGGTAAGTGCTCTAAACCAACCCGAGTGTCTACTGTCCCTCCTCACAGATTCAGAAGGTAAAAAATCCCAAAGACAGTTCAGTGGCTTTCCCCAGGGTCGTCACTACCAAATGGTGGGAACTGACATTCATGATGCCAAACCCTCAGTGTCCCTGACTAGCACTCATGTCACACCCCAAATGTTCTCCACAATGTCCCTGACACTCGTGACGCCCCAGTGTTTACCTCCCTAGTTTATCCTTCCTCCTCATACTTCCTCCATCTCGATTGGTTCTTATTTCTTTTGGCAGAACTCCATGCAAGGAAACTTGACACTACAAACCTGGTGAGTCTCTTCGTGATGTGCACACTAGTGTGGGAAATCACCTACAGGGAAGGTTTCTGCTCGTTCTATGCTTTAGTGGTAAAAGACAAGAATCAAGTCTGACCGACTGTGGGGGGCTGGCTTGTGGAAGGATGTGTGTGTCACAAGGTGCACACAATGGAGCAGCAGGCAGTCCTGAAGTGCACCAGGGTCTGGCTGGGAAATTATCGGGAAATAATGGGAGGGAGGGAGGGAGGGAGGGAGGGAGGGAGGGAGGGAGGGAGGGAGGGAAGTATATGCCTTTCATTTGCTGTCCCCAAGGAGCCAAACACCGTCAACTCTTCAAGAGGCTAATCTCAGTGAAAAGCTACGAACCAAGGCGAAGAGCGTTCACTGCTCCTGCAGAGACCCTGAGTTTGGTTCCTAGCACCCGTGTCAGGGGGCTCACAATCACCCACGACTCCAGCTCCAGGGGATCCACTACCCTTCTGGCCTCTAAGGGCAACCACATTCAGGCACGCATCTCCACACACACACACGCTAAGTGAAAGACAAGTCTCCAGACTTTGAGCTTGTTTTATTGATATTCATTAGCGAATAAAATTTTGTTGTTGATCTTGATGCATTACAACACACTGTTTGGTAGTGGTTGTTTAATGTTGATCTCCGGTTTATTAACTACACTAAGCATCACAACCTCTAATGGGTCGGTTTTCACACTGGTGTTGCCAGTGCCGATGGGTGGTTCCTCTGCATACATGACCGTGGTCCGTCCAAAGGCGTGGTTGTCTTCCTCCTTTGCTCGTCTGCCTGCTTCACAATACATTCAAATGAGAAGGTCAGCTACTCAGAGCGACCGCACACCACAGCAGCCAGGGGCAGAGAGCGTGACCATCGGCACTCCCGTGTTTGAAATAGTGGGACTGAAGCTTGCTGCTTGGGGACCTTCTCAAAGCATCCTCGGTGGATATAAGGTGACCCTCACTCCATCCAAGAACACATCTTTTGCTGGGGGAAGGGTCCATGTGACAATTGCTTGTCACAGGTGATCATGTGACACACAGACATACAGTCATACTCAGATAAAAGTAAATAAATACAATGCCTGGGGTGGGATCTCTCTCTCTCACACACACACACACACACTCTCTCTCTCTCTCTCTCTCTGGCTGGAGCTGGAAGGGGGGAGGCATCTGATTAAAATATAGCATACAGCACACACAGATAATAAATAATCGTCCATAACCGAGTGGGTGACAGCAACAGGCCTAGGCCGCTCGATTCCTCTTGCTTCTTCCATTCATAAGCACCTCTAATTTTTTTCCTATGGGCAGAAATGGGATGAGGAGACAAAGGGCTTGGGGTCTGGGGAAGAAACTTATTCGTGTTTTCAAACAAGAGGATAAAAAAAATGTGGTGTATGCCTTTAATCCCGGACTCGGGAGGCAGATGTAGAATCTCTGAATTCAAGGCAGCCTGGTCTACAGAGTGAGTTCAGGACAGCCAAGGCTACACAGAGAAACCCTGTCTCAAAAAAACCAAAAACAAACAAACAAAAAGAAACCACTGAGTGACTGCAGAGCTCAAACACGCTGCCTGAGCTCTCTTCAGAGTGGAGAGGGGCCAGCAGTCATCAAATCTGACCAACCTTGACCCAGGATGTGGTGTTTCCTCCACTGTGTACAGATTTAACAGTCTTGTCCCCTGTCCCTTTGTTCCTACTGTTTACAGTGATAACTGGTCATACATCAACCTGGCTGCGACACTGGGTCCCAGAAATTAGCTATGTTATTAGCAAGTTAGTGTGTGTGCCATTTGCATTTTGGCGTCATAGAACCACCAAGAGAAACTGTCAGTACTGAGACTTCCCTGCTAATAAAATTTTTAAAAATGGAAAAAATGAGTCACATAGAACAGAGGGGCTGCACGATGGCACGTCGGAGTGTCAATACATTCTTTTCCGGTCAGGTTCTGAGCCGGACAGCTGGAACGGACATTCCATCAGAGCAGAATAGTGCAGATCTTGAAGAAGTTGGACCACCTACAAACAGAAGAGCAACTCTCTGATGGTGAGCAGCACTGTCGGTTGGCACAGGTGGGCAAGGAGGCCAGTGACACCCAGGAAGTGGATGCATTGTGACCTGTGCCTGTGCAACCCGACAGTCTTATGCAGAATTCACCAGATTCCTATCCATGGGATAAGAACACACTTGGGAATCTCAGTGCTTCTTAAGAGTAAAGAAGAAAGGACGCCACCTTCCCCTGGGTGAGCTCGGGTGACATTGTGAGTGTATAACCTTGTAGTGCTATCGCTTCCTGCAAATTGGAAGAGAGCAGATGCAAGGTCCCCAAGGCCCGTGTACACACAGTATGGAGTTCTACTCTCCACCCCCCACGAGGCACAAGGTTGATTTGTCTAGCTCAGGAGAAGTAGACCTCAGAGGAGAAAGGGTGCCAGTGCTCCGTGGAGACAGGAGGCGGGGAGCAGAGAGAGGACACCACAGGTCTCCTGGAGGGCAGCGGTCCCTGGCCTCACCGCAAGCTGGTCTGTTTGGGGAGCTTAGCGCCCATCAAGATGCCCGAGGTGAGGATCACGGGGGCTCTCATCTGCACACTGGACCCAACCATGGTGGGGAAGCTGCGATTCCGCCGGATGCCACTGGGGCACCCCAGAGGCAGGCCCTCGGGGACCAGGCCCCCAGGAACAAGAGCCTGTGCTGGCCCTGCGGCTCCACAGAGGAGAGGTGCCTGATCCTCAGTCAAGGTGGGGATATGTGCGCGTCCTGAGTTCACCACTCTGGCCACCCCGAACCTCCTGACTTTGTCCACAAGGTTAAGGTTGGAGACGGACACGTCCGTCTGGCTCTCGCTGCTCCTCACCGGTCTCTTCGCCCGCACGTCCCTCAGGATGGAGCTGGCCGGCTTGGAAGCCAGGAAGTTGTAGGGAGGGCTCGTGCACTTGAACTCGAAGGAGGGCGGGGAGGCCACGGGTGTCTGCATAGGGGAGTTTGGAGGGGTGGATGGGATCACAGCCATCCTAGGGGTATAGGAGTAGAGGAGGGAGCCCCTGCCGGCTCTGTCCCAACTCTGGGGGTCGTACACAGCTGCGGAGATGCCTCGTTCCTTCAGTAACCACACCAGTCCCAGGGATGTGCTCATGGTGGTTGTGGACTCGCGGATGTTTGTGAAGGACTCAGCCAGGCTCAGTCTCCGGGGGGTGCATGGCGTGGCCACTGGTGTGGATTTCAAGTGGCCAGTGCTGCTACAAGCTGGAGCTGGGGCTGAGTTAAGGCTGAAAGAGAAAGGGGCTCATCATTCATCACAGGCGTCTGTAGAAGGATCAGTGGCCCTGCCTCCTGCAGTGTGTGCAGGAGTCTGGGGTAGGAGAAGGCACCCCTGTGCCCTCAGGTGCTCTGTCTACATTTGCTCCTCATTTCTTATGGAAGGGGTCAGCATTACACAAGACTGTGCTTCAAGTTCACAGGAAGCTGCCCCCTTTGCTTATCCCTGGAAGGTGCACAGCACTGTGTCCTCTTTAGATAAAGACACGGCTCCAAGGCTAGCTGTGGGCTTACTCAGTGTCTCGCTGGGCTAGTAAGTAGACCGTCCTGAATTTGATTCCATGGGTAAAGTGGCCCCACTGTGTCAGGACTGGCAACAGACCCTTCAACAACTAAAGCACCCCAAACAGTTCTTTCCGCGAGCCTTGATCTTCCTGAGATGCAAATCAGAGCCACGAGTGCATGCTCGCTGCTGGACAGGAGAAACAGCACGGCACAACACAGCTCGTCCTCCACCCCTTGCTGCCCTAGCCCTGTTTCCTGTTGCCCAAACCCCTGGGGATATAGCTGCGTGGCAAGGGCAGAAGACAAAGCCACACCTCACATGTCAATCTGATCAGGCTCTGTAATGACACCTGAATGACCGCAACAGGAAACTATGCTCCTTCACCACGGCCTGTGGATTGGAGACTTTGAGGTCACAGCATCTGCCATCCAGCTGGGAGAGCCCCCAGGACGCAGGGGAGCAGGAGAGCAGTGCACTGCTCACAAGGCTGGCTTTCAGGGAGCTCTGCCCGGCTTCTGAGGGCAGGGGGACAGAGGACAACCTGCTGCCACTGCGTCCTGCCACCTGTGTCGATGGCTGCCTGCTCTCGGCTTCAGCTGGAGTGGCCAGCTTCACGAGCAACTGAGGAGTCCCCAGGACTTATACACAGCCACCTCTCCCCAGGAGGCCCCACCTGTTGGTGGTCTCCCCTACGGTTTACAGGCACAGGGTGGGAGTCACGGAACAGGTCATCTCACACTAGCTCAGGAGGGGACTCTGGGAAGTGGGGGGCACTTGGAGAGACCGCAGCAGCTCCTGGGGCTGAAGAGGTGAGTTTGCAGAAGGCACAGGGAAGGTTTTTGCAAATGCTGATTGCTGCTAGGTGAGGATGTTCTAGCTCGAAGGCTTACTGGCACAGCCATCCCCAGAAAGGGTTCGGGGTTTTAACTCCACTGCATTTCTCCCTGACTCAGGCAGTCAGCCCCCTCTTACTCTGCACTTCCGAGGCTTTTCCGGTCCTCAGGGTGACCACATGGGACTTCTGGGGGCAGTCTGAGGCCTATAGCTTCAGCCAGAAATACATATCTAGTCCCTTAGCTGCACTGAAGACATCCTGTGACTTTAAAAATAACCTCTCCTAAACAAAGTCAGGCCTGGAAGCCAGCATCTCCCGGGGCAGCAAGGGAGACAGAAATAAAGCAGAAATCCAGGGATCCCATTGGGTGAGACCTTTGGTTAGGCCTTCGTTAGCGCCAACACTCAGCTGGGTTAGAAGTGATGATGGCCAAGGCCATGTTAACCCGGCACAATCACAGAAACACATCGAAGCCTTTGTCCCCGGGTTAGTGGCAGCCACACTTGCACACACAGCCCCTTCGGCGTGGCCCTGCAGGAGCAGGCTCCGTTGGCCGTGTGCTCACCCCCTGCCTTGCCCGTGGGCTCAGACTCTCTGCCCTACATCTCCTCTCAGTTCAACGGGGCAAATGGCTGCTTCGTCGTCATCCTCACCAGACCTGCGGAGAATTGTCATAGTTTAAGGTGCTCCTCAGGGTGCTTGCTCTCTTTGATCTGGCCCATCTCGCCTCCCTCCCTGCCACTGTCCATTAACTCTGTGCTCTTGTCAGACTGTGTCACACAGAAAGGGGGGGGGTCGCTCTCCTGTGTTGCGGAAACCATTCTCCCGTAAGGCAGGGAGGGAACCATGAGGCTGAAACCAAGTCCGACAGACCAACATCTCTCCAGATGGTGTGCCGGGGAAACAAGCCAGAGCAGGCATGTGACTCTACCATAGAAGATTTTCATGCTGGCCATTAGGGTTTGGCTGCGGTGAGTGCTTCCTGGAGTCTGTTCCAGAGCGGGTGAGGGCTTTCACAGAACTCAGCAACTCTACCGTGAAAGAACTCCATGCTCCATTGGCAAGCTTTGGGACAACAAGCACGCTGGCTCATCCCCGGGGCCTGCGGGAATGTTGGCTTCAGCCAGGAAGGCCCTAAGAATTCACACTGAGGACGGTGGCAGTGGCTTTCCCAGGTCCCCTGCTCTGGATCTGAACAAACAAGGTTCAGAAAGAAAGATGGGACCCAGAATGAGCAGCTGCAAGCGCTTATGCCTGCTGAACTTGGCTGGGTGTGATTTTGTGGGTACAGGAGTACATAAAGAGGCCAGAGGTCAACCTCAGGTATTATCCCTTAGGCACCCTCTACCTTGTGTGTGAGGCAGGGTTCATCTCTCTGGCCAGGACCTCATCAAGCACCCCAGGGATCCACCCACCTCGGATCACAAGCACGTAGGTGATGGGGATCGAACTCAGGTCCCTGTGTTCTAACTGACTATTTTTCCTTCACAGGGTCTTAGTAAACACCTCTGTCTGAGCTGGAACTCATTATGTAGACCAGACTGGCCTTAGACTCACAAGAGATCCACCTGCCTATGTCTCCTGAAGACTGGGATTAAAGGCGTGTGCCACCACACCTGGCTTGGAGCTGGCCTTCAAATGAACCTCTCGACTTCATCATCACACCTTGTGACAAAGTCCATTCCCCAACAGACCCCACTCCCACCCGCCCCAGAGCTATGATCCCTTACCTTGGCGTGACCCGGGTG
>JABTXL010009122.1:10985394-11003165 GCA_025134845.1 Neodon shergylaensis | reverse complement strand
AGCACTGGTCTGCAGAGCATCGAATGCCAGCTTCCGGCCCAATCCAGACAGGGTTCCTCATCAGAGTTCTTGGGCCAGCAGTGGATCCAGCTCCCAGGGGTGGGGGAGGGCCAAGGGGCCTTCATGACACATCTAGTTTTCCACCTCAGGGCTCGGGTCTGCCTTCTTCCAGCACTGTTTGCTGTGCATGTCTTTTCATTGGCAGGTAGGTGCCCAGCGCTCTGCCCAGAGGGAGGGTGGAGGGAGCAAGGAGAGGTGCTGGGTACCGGGAAGCAGGGCAAGGTTCACGAAGCTCCCTTTTCTGCTCACACAAAAAAGGGCTCAGGGAAGCTGGCTCCACTACTGTCCACCTTCGATGGTCATGGTAGGAGGTGGCCTTAGCAGCCCCAACAACAACGACAGGGACTTCCAGAACCCATTCTGGTCTGGCACGCCCATCCCTGCTCCCTACTCTGGCAGCTTCTTTCCCAAGGTCTCTAGGATTCCCATCCGAGACAAGGTGTTCGCCTCTGGCTTCTCTAAGCGTTGTTGTTAGGGCAGCTGACGGCCAAGGTCGGAGGAAAGCAAATCACGGACGTGTAAGGATCATGGATGTGTAAGGATCATGGGTGTGTAAGGATCATGCACCAGAAGCCAGCGAAGAAACAGGGAGGCGTCTACCAAAGACATCGTGATTGTCAAGGTCATCCTAACTCATAACTTGAACATCGGGGGGAAGAAAAAAAACCAAGTATGTGGGGGGGGTGTGCATCAAAACACATGCATGATGGCGTCATGAGATGAGCGCCCGCCCCACTGCCCAGCCAGCCCTGCAGCAGCTCAACCCCCAGAGGCCTCTTGGGAAGACTCTAGACTTCAGAGACCAAGAAACTCAAAGGCTGAAAAACTACTAGAATCTTCTTGTGGCAAGTTTTCTCTTGGATTTGAAAAGGAAAAAAAATCTGGCTATGTCTTTAAAGAAAATCAGAAACGAAAACCAAATGAAGCAAACAAAATAATAATAATAATAATAATAATAATAATAATAATAATAATAATAATAATAATAATTTAGGAAAGAATGGTTGGAGACACAGACCGAAGGCAAGGGGACAAATCCAGAGAACAAAATCGAGACGATGGTTAGAGAGGGCAAATGTTGGCAGTGTGACCCAGCTCTGTGTCCACGAGGGCCCAGTGACACCAGGGTGGTAGCCAGCACCAGGACCTCAGGCAGAGCTTTAGTGGGAGGCACAGAAGGAAACACAACAAATGAGATATAAAAATGGCCTTCGTGGGGACCAGAGAGATGGCTCAGCGGTTAAGAGCACTGTTGCTCTACCAGAGGCCCTGGGTTCAACTCCCAGACCCACAAGGCAGCTCACAGCTGTCTGTAGCTCCAGTCCCAGGGTACCTGACACTGTCATGCAGGCAAAACACCAATGCACATAAATTTAAAAAAAAATAAGAAAAGAAAAAGAAAAAAAGAAATGGTGTTTGTGAAACAATGGCTTTAGCACTGGACGTGCACAGCGGTTCTGGGCTCAGGCAATGGAGAACATGCTACAGAGCGCCAACAAAAATGAACCAAGCTATGGAGAGCAGGCAACCAAACAATCACAAGTCTTGGACAGCGACAAAGTCCAGGAATAAAAACAACAGGAGGCCTGAGAGGAGGGAAGACAGAGACGGAAAGGAGCACACAGATTGTTAAGACACAGTGACAGAAGGTGGCAAGGCGGGATCAAATCATACGTGCAGCCCCCTTTGCACACGGGGTCAGATGTGCACCTGCCCCTCCCCACCGCTAGGGGCGCAGTCTCCGAGAACGTTTTAAAGATGGAGCTGAGCCATCGGGAGTAAAGCCCATCACATTCACGTGGGTTTGGGAGGTAAGAGAAGGCTGCTAAAAATCCACGTCCCCACTCCCAGGATCAACAGACAGCGCTGGAGGCTAGGAAAACTGATTATCTGAAGAGCCAAGCCAGAGGTTTGTCCCCTCCACAATACCACTGGGATGACCGGGTGCTCGGGCTCTCGGTGTCACCATGGATTGCCGGGACGCAGCTGCGCCTCCCTTCCTTGGGGCACAACATAGAGACAGTGAGTTTCCCCACATAGGGCTTTCCGGAGCCCTCCTGTTTGTCCCAGATGAGCAAAACATTGAGCCCTGATCCTTGGCTCTAGGAAGAGAACAAACTAGACATGGAAACAGGCTCGTCAGAGTCAGTGCTTGGGCTGAAAACTGGAGCCACCAAGACCACACTGCACACCAAAGCCCAACTCAACCACAAGTTCAAAGTCTGTTTTATTTTACCTCACGGGCTCCCTTTTGAGGGTACAAGGGTGGGCTGTCTTGGGGTGACTCTTCCAACTTCCCAGTGAACCTTATTCGTGTCTCGGCCCGACTGGAGGGCTTCAAGCGCCATGGGGGACGGACAGATGATGAGCACAGCCTGAGTGGCGGTGGCGGATTGCAGGCGTTGTTCGAGGTTACTTGCTAGCAGCTAAGCAAGCTAGGCCCTTCCAGCGGAGGATTCCGCTGCTAATTTGGGCTTTGTGCTCACTATGATGATAGCCCACTCTGGTTACCTGACCACATTTTATATGGAAATGGATTTTCCTTTCATTCAATAATCCTAATCCTTACACTTGGGTTGTCTCTCGCTATAGGTTTTGATGCTGATACAAAAACTGGTAAGTGTCATGCTTTGTGTAAGCCCATGGGAGGCCTGTCCCTTTCTGAATAGGGATGGAGGAGGAGCGGGTGGGGAGGGGGACAGGCGGAGAGGATGGAGGGTAAACTGGTTGGTATGTAAGATAAATGAAAAAAAAATGTTATTTAAATAAATAAGTAAACTGGTAAGGTTTAAAATTGACTTGGTTGTCAGAGACCCACAGGTGACTGACTACAGGTGACGGGTGTGCCACAGGCAAACACCCCCATGGCCAGCTGTGTTAGAGGGCAGGGTAAGCGGAGGCTAGCCCGCTCTGCTCCTGCTTGCTCATGTGACCTGTGTGCTTCTGCTTGGAGAGGAGGCACTTGGGATAGGCCATCCTGATTCAGCCCTGCATCTGCACAGGGTTGAGTGGTTGGGGCGGGGGAGATGCTACATAAACCAGGGTGGCTGTTGCCCTGCAGAGTGCTGAAGCTGCCCAGGGCTGTTGTCTCCCACAGCTCAAAGTACTGAGAACCAGATGCTCTGCTGAACCAGGGGCCCTGCAGGGAATTCCAGAAGACTGGGACTCTGCCCATGTGGGCAGCCACACTTGGACACAGGCTTCGCTCAGCCCTTTCTTTAATCTGTCCCCTGGGGAGGGCAAGCTGGGGCACTGGAGTAACCATTTTCCCCTCTGAACAACACCCTGGAAGCCAATGCGCAAACGCAAAGGCACTGAAACCTATTGCTGCAACCAGAGTCTTGTTGTGCTACAAACCCAGGCTATTTCAGACCTTTGAGAAGGGGAAACTCTGGCCTTCACTCAGCTGTATCTTGTTTTGTTTTGAGACAGGCTGCCTGGAGCTCACTGGATTGTCTAGAATGACCTTGAACTTCTGATTCTTCTGACTCTACCTACCAAGCTGGGATCACAGGTGTGCACCACAACCCCTGGTTTATACAGTGCTGGGGACAGAACCCAGGGCGTCGTGCGTGCTAAACAAGTGTTCTATCCACCAGACCAGGCCTCCAGCCCAAGATGGGTTTGTTAAGATCGTATAAACAACTTCTAAAATGTCAAAAACTTTTTTTCCCAAATATATCTGAGAATCTTGAAAAAGGGACCCCATTTTTTGCAGGACACAGAGTGCCTTCTATACTCTCTCTGTGGGAAGCAGGTAGCCAGGGTGAAAGAAATAGTGAACCCCCTCCCCCCACTTTCTTTTTTCCCCTCCCTACTTTCCTGACTTGACCATGTGGTTATAAAGCTGCTGCCGCGTGATTTGGACCTGCACTTTCTAGAATTTTTCCCCTCCCTCCCTCTCCCCCCCCCCCACAAACAAACTTGCTGGAAGTAAAAGCTGCTGTCTTCAAAGCTGCACGGCTGCCTAGCTTGCATTGAGCCCGAAGAACATGAACCTAATTGTGTTTTTGCAGAATGCTCAGCTGGAAATGATGTTGTCCTGCTCGGGATGGGAAGGCTGCCCTACCCGAGGTTCTGTCTCATGAGCCAAAAAGGAGGCGAGAGCACAGTTTAGAGTTCCTAAGAAGGCGAACATCAGAGCAGGGATATGTTTGATAGAGCAGTGTCTGTGAGAGATCAGGTCTAAAGCCATGTGCCCAACTGCCACATTCGTGTAAACAGAACAAAGGCCGTGGCATTGTTCGCCTGTGCTCTCCTCCATACAGGGACAGTGTCACACTGGTTTCAAATGAGACTCTGTAAAACTTGTTTTGACATACAGTCTAGCTGTGTAGCACAGGCTAGCCTTTGAATTCATAATCCTCCTGTCTCTGTCACCTGAATGCTTGGATGACAGAAGACCCCACCTTGCCAAGATAAAAGTGACTTTAAACTATTAATTGTACTTTATCGGCAAAAGCTTCTAAGCTCTTAGCTTCTGGCTTCCCTTTTTTCCCATTTTTCTCTGTTTCTTGAATGTTTCTTTTACACAGCCCTAGTCTGGTCCTGTAGCTCTGTGAAGGCCCCTGGCTCCCAGTCCATTACACCCCAGTCTGGTAGGTTTTCTGGAAGGTTCTATTATGGAGACTGAAAAGAATCATAAGATCTTTTTCTGATTCTATACAACTGACTTGTGAACTTAACAATTCTATTCTCACTATAGTAAACTGTTTGTTTCATCACAAACATATGTACGAATTAGGAGATGAATCACTTCACAACATCCTGTAGAGGGGGCAGGGATAGCTTTTCAGTGGCTCTGAGGTATCTTCTGGAGGAAAGGACAATTCTAGAACATGGTAAAACTGTCAAGGGGGTAAATGCAAAACTCTCTCCAGATCTTTTTCTACCAACAAGGCCAGATCCCACGCCGCTGGCTCCTCCTCCCTTCTGGGGCTGACCCAGAGAGGCCAGGAAGGATCCTTGCCTGCATGGACGGGTCCGACAGTATGTCTCCCATTCTCCTCAAGGGGGAAGTTGTCGTCTGTCTGAACATCCCTGTGTGCTCATCTAGGCCCCTCCATGTGAGCAGAGCTACCAAGATGCCTCAGCAAGCCAGACGCAGTGCTAGTGTCCTGGAATGGAGGCACCCCGCGGCGTGGAGGTCGGATGCAGTTGGCTTTGCTCTGCAAGCCCTAGGCAGGGACAAGCCTGCACTGACCATCCTAAATCACGGCTCTGCCTCCAGGTTGCAGATAGCGGGTTCTGCTCAGTTCACCGAATGCTCTTAGAAAGAGCCGAGGACTGTTTTTTCTTAGCATGTCCTGACATGTGGGTGTGAGCAGCACTCAAGGAGGCAGAGCCAGGGCTGGGAAAATGTCCCATCCCATGGGGGACACGGAAGGCACTTCCCTCTGAGCCAACTGTACCGACCTTCCCTTCCGGACCCACTGGCCATCTTCATCATACGAGCTACGTGGCCCCTCTTCTGTGGAAAGCCATGGGACTGCATGCATCACAGACTCGGGGAGAGACGTGCTCCCAGGGGGCGCCCACTCTGTGGCTGAGCAGACCCATAGGGCGCCCGCTCTGTGGCTGAGCTATGGAATGCTGCACTTGCCAGACTTCTTCCTCTCTGCCGTGGGCTATTCCTTTGGTTCCTCCACTCTACAGAAACTCCAGAGCACAGCTCGGACCTGTGCTCTGGACAAGGAAGCAGCAGAAAGGCTGTGTCCTGACCTCTCTGCCTCCAGTGGTCCTGGGGCCTGAGGTGTGAGAGAACTTCTGGGGTCTGTTTTGAATGGATGGGGTTTTCAGGGTCTACACTGAGGCCAGGATCTCGGGGCCCAACTGTGACTCGTGTGCACTGTGGGGACACAGGTGGATTAGGCATGAGCCAGTCCCTGGGTACCAGCTCCATGTATGCAAGTGATAGACAGATGACTGACTTGTGACTTCATCTCTGGTGCTGGTTTTAATTCCACCTTTACCCGCCCCCTCTGGGTCCTCAGGAGAACTCATCTGAGCTTCATCGTGCAGCACATGCCACCCAGCCAGCTGCAACATGGGCATAATTAACCCTTCCCTCACACAGGTTGTCCCCAACCATAAATTAAAAGAGTACTGGTAGAACCAGGTGATGTCTATCCTGAAGAAAAAAAAAAGTGCTCCCTATGTTAATTCGGAACATCAAACAATCATTAAAATGAAGTAAAACTATGACCTAAAGGTTTTTTGCAACAGTCCATTTTAATCTTCTAGGTCATTTACAACACAACAACATGGAACCAGCCTTCTGAAGACACGGGATTAAGGAAAAGAATCAAAGGATGCTTCAAAAGACACATTAAAATTACACTAATAAAAATGTCTACTAGGTGAGTCTTCCCACTCTTCACCCCGCTGGTACCAATTGTAAGGAAGACTGTCAACTGCCTTCTGCCCTCTGGGAGCTCAGGGGTCAGCGCTGGGCCAGCGGGACACAGATCCCAAGACTGTGGAGCTCCAGGTCCTCCCATGGAGACCCATCAGCCTCTAACCACCGCCGCCCCCCCCGACTATGCACCATCTGGGGTATCCAGCCATGACTAGGGAGCGAACAGAATCTCGAACTCCCATGCCTGACAGCGGAACAGCACTGTCATCTCAGTGGAGAAAGCTATGGCTCTGCATGGATCTGCAAGGCTCTGCACGGCTCTGCACGCCTTCCCTCTGCACGGTGCTTCCCGCAAAGAAAACAAGCTCTAGAGAATTTGCCCCTAAGCAGGAACGCCGTTCCTGAATGACCCCGATCAACTGCTTAGCTATGCTCGGGCACACACCTTGAGCTTGACCCCTCTATAGTTTCTGCTCTGCGTGTATCTGGCTACCTTCAAATCAAGTCACTGGGTGGATGTACTGGAAGGCTCAGCAAGGGGTAGAGCATTAAGCCAGAAAGGCCGCAGGGAGGGCAGAGGCTGCTGTCACAGGGAGGGCAGAGGCTGGGCCTCCAGTCCTTATAACCAAAGCTCTCACTCTCTGACCTCACCTGGCTCTTGGTGCAATGATTTTATTTCTTTCTGAACAACTTCCCCCAAAGCAGCTGGGGTGCATCGTTCATCTTCTAGGACAGGCACCCCAGCTCTGGGAAGGCTCTGTGTGGCCCGACTCCTTGCCTCTTACCATGGCAGTTAGACGCTGGAGCTGCCTTCACATGGGGCCCAGTGTGGACAACAAAGGGAGACTCAGCTGCTCTTACTGTCCTGTCCTTTGGTTTTATATTGTTGAAATAGAACCACACTATATAGCCCAGACTGACCTTGAACTTGAGATCCTCCTACCTCAGGTTCCTGGAAGTTGTAGCACTTGAATTTTAAGTACACGCCCCAGGCCTAACTGTGCGGCTCACAGGACGAGGCTCTCATTCCCCTGTACCCTGCACTTGGTAAACAGACATTTTTGTGATGATGCCTCTAAAGCTGGCATTTGAAGAATGAGCTGGTCCAGGCCTCGCCTCCTTGACCATGGCCCCTGGCTCCATCCTGCCTTGGGTTTCATGGCAATGTTGTGGCTTCCACAAATTAAAATTATGAACCAGAAAGACAGATATCCTGTCTTTGCATTTAGTGACCTGAGGATGTCATGAGGATGATGGCACTGGAATCACTCACCTTTTCTCTTAACCCTGAGTTCTTTGTCTTCCCGGGACACTGAGTTAGGAGGTCCAAGTACAAAGTAATTGGAACATATGGGTTAGCATATGGGTAACTCACAAGTCCCTGGAGGTCCTAGGAGCCCTGAGCACAAACTTCCCATCCCAGTGTAAGGGGTTTGTGGGTCACCCAGTACACCCGAGGTCATTGCTGGTTCCTGGTGGTGTGGGACAGGGGCTAGCCAGAGCAGCTAGCATCCTCTTTGTAAGGGCTGAATGACATCTCTTAGGGTGTATCTGGTTAAAGAGTATCACTAAACACTTATAAAAAATTTATTTTGAATACATGAAAGTAGCACACACCCCTTCCCCGACGCTGAGCCAGGTCAGAGCTGACAGGACCCACTGGGCACCATCTATGTAGTCCCTGGGCTTCTGTCCGAGGCTCACACAGCCTGCTGACCCTCACTATCAGCATGCCCCCAAACTGCTCGGCTTGCTCACTCTGGGACCCCCATCAGAGTCAGGGCAGGATGGCCACTACAGAGCCTGGGAGCACCTGTTCTGGGGCACCGTAACCCTCTTTTTAGCAGCCTCTCCCACTCCCACACAGGGCCCTGTTGGGTCCTGCACCTCCAAGATGGGCAGAGAAGCCCGTCTGTCACAAAGTGGAGGATTTGGTCTCTATTTAAAAAACAGAGCCTGACAAGGGATGGTTTTTTGCTCTCACCCACACAGACGAGCGGAAGCTACAGACACAGAGTTGCTATGGGTGGTGCCAGGGACAGAGATGAGCAAAGCCCAGAGCTCTGTCTCCGGTACAGGTGTCAGGTGTACAGGACTAATTGAGGCGCCCTCACCAGACCCCTCCTCCTCCTCCTCCTCCTCCAGGCCCGCTGGCGGCTTGTGCATCTCCTCTGAGGAAGCCTGAGGCTGGCTGGAGTAACTTCTGCTGCCTGAGACAGTCACACGTGCTCGGGACCTCTCACCTGAGGTCTCCAGGTGCTGAACTGGCGTGGAGGTAGCTAGGCCCGTGAGAGAAATGTGGTCACCTGTATCGTCTTCCTCAAAGTCGTTAAGGCAGTACACTTCATCCAGGTCAACGTCCAGCGTCCGGAAGCCCTTGGTGACCACACCAGGACGGGGGTCTAGGATACCCCCAAGATGAGGCTGGGCTAATTGCTGCCAGTGGTGAAGCGTGGCTGAACCTTGTGGGGATGAAGAAAGGGGTGCAGAAGCGGAGAAGGGAGGGTTAGGATGCCAACTACAGCAAATGCTTCCCACCCTCCCACCCGAGCCTGCATGGGACTGTGGGAGGGACCGGAGGAGAGTTAACGTGGCCCTTGTAACTGGACAGCAGTGCTATCCCCTGCTGTACCAGGAGGGAACGCCACTGTAAAGAACCAACAATTTCTAAAGTAAAATACATGCTCCATACTGTGTGCCGATGACGTCTGGTTACACACCCAATGGCAAACTTAGCACACTATCATTCCTCTGACAGAAGAGGGTGAAAACGGTCAGACAGGAGCCACGGGAAGCTGGTGGCAACAGCATGAGGACAACCACGGACCAGGAGGCCATGGGATGGGTACTCGGGTACCAGCCTGCAGACCGAAGCTATAAAGAAAGGACTGGAGAAGCCACGAAGGGAGGCAAGTAAGGGCAGGGATTCAAGGACAAGGTAAGAAGTCACAGAGTCCTAAAGCTATGGAGCCATCTCCAAGATGACACCAGACCCCAGGACTCAGGTGACAGCCTGTGAGGTTTCTAATAACACCAGAGAGGATGTCCCTGATGACCCCAGGTATCCCGGGCATTCTACCAAGAAGGTGTGCAAGGCCAGGAGTGTTTGGAATCCTGGGTGCCGAGGAGCCAAGTGACATCCCAGACAGCAAGGTGGCTGGGGTGGGTGAGGAGCAGCTTGGGCCTCTGTGCTTCCAAACACCTGGGTCAGGGACAACTTGTCATGGTGGTCTTAGAAGGATTCTGAAAATTGGACAATTTCAATCCCACTGAAAATGACAAAGAAAAGAAGACACCTTGAGCCCTAACATCCAAGGCCTCTTCGAGGTCCACGCCAGTTCTAAGGAGACACATTTCATTCTCCTTAGCAGACTTGGGACTGCTGAACAGAGTGAAAAATAACTCGCTCTATGCACAAAAGGAAGAAAACAAAACAAAACAAACACACAAAGAAAATGATATTCATACCTGTAAGGACTTCAGAAGTCCTCAGCTTGGGACAAAATACAAGTTAATTTTAGTGGTCACAACTGTGGGAGAAGACAAGGATGCTAACACCATCTAGTGGTCAGCTTTGTAGACCAAGCTGACCTCTAACTCAGAGTTCCATCAGCCTCTGCCTCCCAGCGCTGGGGTAAGCTACATCCCATCTTTATATTGTAGCATTATATGCAAGGTTCATTGTAAGTAGCCCTGCACACACACATCAGAAGGGTTTCTTTGACCTAGCTACAATCAAATGGGACTTGGGAGGAACTCAAGATGCGGTGGCCGTGGTGTATTCAAGACCTCTGTTACGCAGAGAGGAGGCTGGAAAGATATCACAAGCAATAGGGAAACACCACGGCACTGTGAAACTCAGAGACAAGGCTGACTTCGACCAGAGGGGCCAGGCTAACTATGGAATGACTGGATGCCTCAGTTTCTCCTCCCCGTATGATTTTCTGGCTGGAGACGAGATGGAAGACAGATCTCTGGCGGGTTAACCTATTGTCTTCTCCACCATCAGCTTGCTGAATAAAGACGGCGGCTTAAAGCCTCCACTCCTGCCTCTGCTTACTGCATTTGAAATGACAGCACGTGAGCTCCAATAGAAACTCACCGTGCTCCATGCGTGAGCACAGCAACGCATGCCTCCAACTCCCCAGGAAGGGTTCTCACTCACTGTACAAATGGGGGAATGGAAGGTTCCTGAGGCTAAGTGATTTAACTGTGGTGTACAAGTCAGAACGAGGATGCTCGGGCCAGGAATGTGGGTTCAGTGGGCAGCAGCGGCCCAGGGAGGTGTCCAGGGCCCAGCAGGAGGGCTAGACACCTGTGACAGGCCCCACCATGCTATCCCTGTGCTTCCTACAGGTCACAAGCCATCATTGTGACCAACTCTGACACCCCCCATGTCCGCATCCACCTTATCTGATACCGAGTGTCGGCGGCTCTACACGCCCAACTCCTTGAGTTTTCAGGCCCACCCCGTCTCTGTTTCACAGATCAGGATGTGAGTCTGGGAAAAGGGAGAGGGTCTCCAGAGGGGTCGCCAGAGGTTGTGTTAAGTAGCGAGCAGCCCATCCGGGATTAAAACGAAGGCTTCTGGCATCCACTCCCTGAAGCTCTCAGCAGAGACACAGCCCCCCATGAGCCTCGTGAATCCAACCAACAGCAGCTCCAGATGTGGCTGTGACCACGGAACAGGTGCATTCAGTTCCACAGACCTGAGAGCTGTCTCGGCCTTAGCTGTGGCTTTAGTTAACAGTGGGTCTCGGGAGCGCTTTCTCTTCCTGGAGCCCAGCACCTGAGCAGGGGAACGCTCACTTCTTCCTCACCCTGCCATTCTCATGCCCCAAGAGAATTCCCATTCTGTAGGAACCCACCCAGCTGCTGGCTTCAGCACCGGAGGTCTTTGCTTTGATACAGGGAAAGAGGTAAAAGTCACTATGAAGCCGACCGTAAGTTACCCAGAGGTGAGCACAGGCTGCCTCTCCCTCTCCTGTATCTCAGTCTCACTCTCCAGCCTGGCTTCCTTTCCTGGTCCACGGGAAGCAGGAAAAGCATTGTGTTATCGGCTACTTTTCCTTGCTCACTCCAGCTAAGACTACCGCACTCCTCCCACACACGTGAGAACAGTCTGGGCCAGGCAGGGCTCAGGAGGACTACTGTGCATATCAGTCTCTTTCTATCTCGAATATTCTGTTCTTTACTGGCAAGACGGTTGAAATGGGAAAGGGAGAAGGAGATGGAGGACACTGATTGGCTTCTGCAATGGTCCCAGACAATGGTCTCCAGGGACCTCACCCCGGGTGCCTTTATCTGGACTGCTGGGGGTCAAGGCTATTCTATCGGCATCTCGTTGGGCCAATGGAAACGCCTCTGAGAATATGACCCCAGCATAATGACGGGCCAGATGGCAACAGCCGTAACTGGGTCCTGTAGACCCAGGGAGTTGAATCCGGGGCAGGTTGGATAATCTTGTTGGACAGCTATCTGCCCATGGTACCGATCAGGGAGACGGCTCCAGAGGAGGACTAGGTCAACCAGCACAAGGACAGAGGCTGTCACTGGGCACAACTACTCTACCGCCCATCTTAGAGCAATCACAGGGATGCAAACACGGATTGTAAGGGAAAGGAGGAAGAACATATCAGTTGCCTTCTAAACAGCTAAGAAAGAAGTCTGAGAAATACAAAAGCCAGCCAAGAGGATCTGCATCACGGGTGTGTTACAGGCCAATGACTTTGTAATGGTAGCAAGACAGCTTCCTGGGAAGCAGGACACCACGCGTGAAATTCACCTTACAAATGAGTGGAGTTTCTTCTTACCTTTGTCATAAAACAAAGGCGCAAAGTTAGAAGAAATAAAGATGAATTGGTCAAAATAAATTCAAAATCTTATCCTGCAATGCACTTGAAAAATGAACCCAAAACATATCATAGGTGACCCAATGAAACACAGCCTAGTATGGGAAACAGAGTGATGGTCGCTGTCCAGTAAACTTTGAGAGACAAAAGAAGAAAAGAAAAGAAAGGCAGAAATAAAATTGCAGAAATGGAAGGTTTTATTGAAAGAAAACCAGACATAATTGAAGGTCAGGAAACAATTCCCAAGCTCACAACTGAATAAGCAATTAAAAAGAGTGAGCCGCCCCTTCCCTGGTGGCTAGGACTGAGCCCCCGCCCCGAAGGCCAGGAAGGATCTACTGCACAATTAGCTCATCACTATTAAAGTGAAAAACCAAAAGTAGCCCAGGCTCTTTCTCTGGAAGCACAGGGACTGTGGCACACTGCACGCCTTTACTAATCTTGGCCACGGCTTGCAGGCTGCCTGTTCTGTAAGGCTGACATGGGGGGTGGGGGGGGACAGCAAAGGTGGAGACTTTCAGAGATGAAAATAACTGTTGTCTTCGAAGGTACGAGTGTGTACCCGTGACAGAAACTGTCTGTGGCATTGAAACGTCATGACGAGTGAGGAGCGTAATGGACTAAAGTACTCAGACACGCTTTATGATGAGGGGATGACGGTGAGAGCTGAGAAAATGCAGATGTGCGGGCATCTGGCTTCACATCAAAAACGTGATACGTGGTTCTAAAGCAGGTGTTCCAACTCACACTCACACGGGCTTCAGACTAAGATGGGGGCAGCAAAATCAGTGCACACTCGGTGGCTCCTGACAGGGCAGTGGGACGCCGGGGAAAACAGGTATGACACTCAAAGCAACAAAAGGAGAAAGAAAACGATGAGGTTCCCTAGGAACTCAGTGTCTCAGTGCAGCCGCTGCACAGGGGGCTTACTGGGGTCTAAACAGGCGAGCCTCTGTCTCTATCTCCTTCCTGCACCCACACTGCAGAGTGCAGGGGCCACCGCAGAGCACACTTCCAGAAAGCCACAAATCGGAACACGTGAACACACACAACACTTCCACGTGGCTAGGGGGGCGGTGCTCACAAAACTAGGTTTGACAGTGAACGTTCTGAGACGCCAAAGCATTCCTTCTCTCCCCTTCCCAGACCTTTGGGTTGACCCTCAGCAGCCATCAGGGAAGGGACACGGCACACCTGCCACTATCTAAGGCACTAAGGACAAGAGAGGCCCATGGGGCACCTGAGGTATTTCCAGACGGGTTCACGCCAGGGGTGCACCATTCAACCCACAACAGAGGCCATCTCAGAGGAACTCAAACCAGCAGCGTGGGTGGCTATCTCGAAAGAAAAACGAGTAGGTGTGACAGAGGTGGCTGGCTCTCCCGTGGTGGATCAGGGCCCAGAGTGAGTCACAGAGGAGGACAGAGAGGGGCCGCGGCCCCTGGTGGTCACCTTCGAGCGGCTTCACGATCTGCAGCTTCTCGGGCAGGTAGGAGCGACTGCTGAAGGACATGCCGGAGAAGCCGGTGAACTCGGAGAAGCGTGAGTGTGTGCCCAGGGACATGATGCTCTCGGTGGGCGTGAGGGACCCACTGTGCAGCTCGCCCTTCTCGGCCAGCTCCCGCAGCTTCCTCTCCTGCTCCTCCTCGAAGAACCTCCGCTCAGACAGGTAGTTCTCCCGGCGCAGGGACAGCCGCCTGAGTGCGGTCTCCAGGTCGTGGGAGCCAGGGGTGCCTGGGGTGCCTGGCTTCTTATTGCGCTCCTCATTCCTGGAGAAGACAGGGGGTAAGCACCTAAGGCCAGCAAAGGGCACCGAGAACCTCCCCGCCCCCGGGCAAGGCCACTGCTTGGACGGGAGATGGTCCTAGGAGGCCAGGCCAGCAGGGTGGGGAGCAGACAGCTGAAGGAGCTCCTCCTCTGGGGCTGAGCTGACTTTTCCTAGAGACAGATGGCTGCACCAGGACGGACTGAAAATTTGCACATAAGCAAATATGTGTTTTCATAAACATTTCCCTCCTGGTTGTTTTTGGAAGACCTTTTGCAGGTGGCTTCAAGGGGAACTGATTCAAGGGGGCTTCCTTCTGGCTCTTAGATGAAAGGCCCTGGGTTGTCAGTTCTGAGTGAAACCAGCTCTGTAAGGCTCAACTGGTCCAAAGTACCGGTTTTAGTAAGTCAGAGGGCCAGGGTACACAGAACGGATGATGGGATGGGGGTTGAGTTCTACAGGGCTTTAGGTGGAGAGAACTCTGACCATGGCTAAGGAGCCCACAGCTGACGGCCCTCTTTACCCCACCCTCTGAAGCAAATCAGAGAGCCTGGGGCCCCCTCACCCTTCCCAGCACCCAAGCTCCCAAGGGGTCACAGTGCTGATCCGGCATGTTAGAGAAAAGCACTCTGGGCGTCAGCTTGAGATATCCCTTCAGAAAACACCAGTGCCGTAGATACGGTGGTAATGGGGTGTGGAGAAGTCTACCCCTCACCCACCTCTCTCTAATGGTGGCTGAGGTCCCGTTCATGGGGGCTCTTTTCTCCCCTCCCTGCAACAAAAGGCGAAAAGCCCACTGCTCACCCCAGGTCGGCTGCCTCAGTTTCCAGGAGGATGCTGTTGGTCTTGTTGTCAAGGACCACGTTGCCAACATCGCTGCCGTAGAAGCTGGAGCGGGGGGTGCTGACGCAGCTGGACAGGAGGGAGTTCATGGCGGAGGACTGGTTGGAGCCGGGGATGTTCATAGGGGAAGGGGTCAGTGATCTCCGCTTGACTGCTTGGTTCATGTTTCTCACAGTCTCAAAGACACGCTTCTGGTGACTGGGGAGAACATGGCAGCCATGAGCAGCACGTCAGGAAGAACCTGGAGCTAGCCCCTCCACAGATGGCCACCACCAAAGGAACACCTCAGGGAGCCTGAGTGGCCTGCTGTCTGAGGGTGTCTCGTGTTCCTGAGGGTGTGGACGCCTCCATCATAGTATGGACTAGGGAGATGCGATACCCAACGAACAACTCTAGCCCGAATGACACTGGCTATCACAGACCCAGCCTGCCCCAGAAACAACAGGCCTGAAGTGTTGCTTCTGTCTTCAGTATGCTTGCTTCTTTCCGATCTACACCGGAATGAGACCTCCACGAGGGCAGTGCTGGCTCATAGACATTAGCAGAATAAGTATGGGTAACTATTCACATAAAAGAAAAAGCAAAACTTCAAACTAGTCTGAAGTTTCTCCTTGAGATGATGAACACCCCACAAAGCCATTCTTAGAAACTGCCATTTCAAAGAACCTACAGTTTGGTTTGCACGTGTCTCCTTTTAAGGAGCAAAGGGTGGGCCCATTTCTGGACTGGCTGCTTCCTCTGGAGTGTGAGACCCGCACACACAACAAAGTCACCAGGACACTGGTCACACAGTCTGATATAAATTCTGCCCCAAGGAGTTTGGGGAGGGAGAAAACATGGCCCCCAGATTCCTTCTAAATGCTCCAGGGAGGTCAAGCCTGAATCTGGAGTTAGGAGGGGAGCTGTAGGGGCAGAGACCCCAGGAGTCCCCAGAAGGAAACAGAAGCCTGGCTCACACCACGGAGGAGCTGTCTCTTTACCAGTGATACTTTTCTTTCTTTAGAGCAGTACTTTCCATTAGGGGAAGAGTGAGGTCGGCAGTAACAGGAAACACAGCACCCTTCCCCTCCCTGGAAGCTCATCTCGTAGTTGCTGTTGGTTTGCTTTGTTTTTGAGACAGGGACTCACTCCCATAGGCAGTAGTTAAAGACGGCCTTGAACTTCTGAGCCTCCTCCCTCCACTTTACCATGGCAGTGTTATATGGTGCTGGGGTAAGAACTTGGGGTTTCATGTACGCTAGCTAAGTCCTCTACCAGCTGAGCCATAGCCCAAGCCATTATCACGAGAAAAGAGCAGAGAGAAAGACAAGCTGTTTCCTTTCCCTTAACCCGACAGGGAAGGACCACAGTTGTGGCTGGTGGTATCTGAGGTCTACACATGGTAGGTTACAAACAGAACCAGTCCTGAGTCAGTTTGTGGGAACTTGAAACATAGAAGCCATGCATCCATACGTGATGTCTGGAGACTCCGGCTCTTCCAGCTGCAGCTCCTTACGCATAGTTCCCTCGATCTCTGCAGCCAGGGAGTCCTGGGAGAAGACAGAAGACATGAGTCGAGTGAGAGTCGCATGAGCAGGGCATCCATTTCTGAGGTGTGAGGCCAGAGGAGCGACAAGAGAAGAAACAGGGGGTCCAGCAGTCTCCAGACTTCCTGCCACACAAGACAAGGCTAAACACAGTCTCTATAGAGAGAATCTGCCAAGCCATGGCCAAGGCAGGTCCTGAGCACCCAGCACCTTTGGGTGAGAGCGAACAGCCCCTAACACTCATGTGGCTCTGTGTCTAAGAGTCAGTCAGTTCCAGGCTCTCAAATGTTCTACAGTGCAGGACGGGGAACTCACGGGGGCACAGAGAGTATGTTCACAACAGTGGGAGCAAACATAGCTTCAAACATCTCCAAGGCTTCTGAAAGGCCCTCCATGGCCTCAGAGCCCCACGGGCCACACTAAGCGTCTGTCCTCCAGGCCACCAGGTCTGCAGTCCCGGCCCTCAGGATTGTGACACCAGGAGGCCAAGGCTGCACCCCTGACTCCTAGGCAAGCACCCACCTGCCAAGGGCTCTCCGGCTCTGCTGGGGAAGGTCCCTGCCTGCGTGAACTAAGTTGCATACGCTGCCACCCGTCTTTCTCTGGGAGCTCCTCACCCCACCAGCTGACCACAACGTTCACCTTCACCACATGCTTCCTCTCTGTAAGACTCCTGACTCCATGGCACCCCATCCTCTGTACATGTGTACCTCAACACTTTAACGCCTACTAGGTTTCTCTGAAGACACTGCTGCCCTTTGGGGGACAGGGGAGGGTGGCGTGAGCTTTAGGGTCAGGAAGAGGCTGGTTCTTGAGACTTCCCAGAGTACTCAGAGGGTTGACCCCACACGTGCCCCGCCCAGCCCTCCAATCTGAGGAAGATTTATGAAAACAGAAGGCATAGTTCCCCCAACAATGTTCATGGGTCCCCAGATTCTATCCGTGGATTACAGATGAAAAACTCCCACCACAAGGCAAAAGAGTCGTTGCTTAGTGAAACCTCCTAGTGACCGTTGGAACGGCAGAGAGCAAGAGGCAGATCTGGGAGCTCAGCTCCAGACTCGCAGGCACACAGGTGAGCTGTGACCTTTAGACAGCTTTAACCGCCTTTAATGCATGCACCGCACCGTTCAAAACAAACACCCTCAACGCCTGGGCTTGCCAAGAGCCCCAGAAGAGGCACGCAAAGGATTTCTGCAAACATGGAAGCTGAGGCTCCTTCCAGACGAAGCGGAGGCACGTGTGTGCCGTTCAGCTTTCCTCGAGCTGGTTTAATTTTCTCTTCTGAGCCATGGCATACTCAGGTGCCACGGTATACTCGGGTGCCACGGTATACTCAGGTGCCACGGCATACTCAGGTGCCACGG
>JABTXL010009122.1:10973500-10985384 GCA_025134845.1 Neodon shergylaensis | reverse complement strand
TCAGGTGCCACGGCATACTCAGGTGCCACGGTATACTCAGGTGCCACAGCATACTCGGGTGCCATGGTATACTCGCTGAGGTCAAAAGACAACTTTTGGGGGTGAGTTCTTCCCTTCTGCCTTGTTGAGATGGGGGTCCTTCTTATTCCTGCCACTTCTCAGTGTACTGCGGGCCTGCAAGCATCTGGCCAATTATCCCGTCTCCACTTCCCATCTCATAATAACGAAATCAGAATTACAGACGTACACCACCAGGTCCTGTTTTCATGTGGTTTCAGTTGAGCAGGCTTGCACGGTCAGTGTTTTACGTGCTGAGCCATCTCCCCAGCCCTGGTTTTACAAGACAGCTTTAAGCCCTCAGTCATGCTCCACTGAGTTACCCAGTAAAGTCCTCAGTTCTCTGAGCTGTGCCTGCCCTCTCTGTCTGGGGTAAACAGAAACAGACTTCCCAGGCAAGTATCGCAGCAAGAGCTTCCTCCCTAAATCCTCTCTCGGCAGAGATGGCTAAGCTAGGGTTAACCCCTGGGGGCCGTGTCAAGGTGGAAGAAGAGAACCCACTCCAGAGTTACCTTTTGACCTCTTCCAGAGTTACCCTTTGACCTCCTCCAAAGTTGCCCTTTGACCTACTCCAGAGTTACCCTCTGACCTCCACACATGAATCATATACTATGCGCCCTCTCCCACCATCACTCACAAACACGATGACAATAAATAAACATTTTAAAATAAAAAAAAAAAACTCTTCTCGCCTAAGAGAGAATTTGTTTTTCTGCCAGGCCACTGGAACAAAGCCTGAATATACAGGAGCTCTCAGAGGCCTGTTCTCGAGCCATCTGTCTGTCACCCCCCCATGCGGTCCCTGCTGAGTGATACAGTTCTACACAGCCATGCGGAAACACGCAAAGTACTGTGGGGCGCAGCTAATGCGTGGTCCCACCTTCCAGACGCTACGGTCTGCTACAGACAGAATGGGCAAGCTTGCTTCCTTGCAAGCAGATGTCACAGGGAAACAACTGGTTAAGAGGCTCAACCCTCGTGTGGCCAAGTGTCCACGGGGAGGTCTAACTGGAGGCCCCTTTCTCCTTCATGCTCCCTTTGAAGCCCTGAAGTTGAGCAAGTCAGGACTAAAGAAATAAGAGAAGGGTTAATCCACACACAAAGACCAGGAAAAGTGCAGGCTGTTTGAGACATGGGGAAGGGGCTTTAGGGCACAACAATACACACAGAAATAGCAGCGATAGTATCATCTAATTAAACCAAATTCCCCGTAAAATTATAAAAGGGTCAGTCCTAGGGAATTAGGGAAATTATCCCTTAACAGGGAGTAGGCAGAACAGTCGATGAAGGGCCAAATTAGGAAGCTTCCAGCTGGGCAGGCCCGGGTTCAAACAGGAAAGACGCATGCCCAGTGGTCAGCAAGGGACACGAAGCCCCGGCAATCGTCTAGGGGACAGAGGGGCACGGGAGAACCCACTTACCATGGGGAACAGGCCCAGTGAGTGGTAGCGCCGGGATGTGGTGTTGGGCATGGTCTTGTTCCGCAGGTTCTTCAGCTCCTCCTGCGCCTCGTGAAGCATCTCCATGCACTCTGCGTACTTGTCCTCCAGCTCCCGCAACTGCAGGAGAAGGCAGAGAGGGTGAGCACCCCGGTGTGGCACACCCCCAGTCCCACAACCATCTAACCGGCACCTCATGGAACCACGGCAAAGCAGGCTGGACCCACAAGGCTGGCCTGGCCTTCCACGTGGGGAAGGTTTCTAGGTCTCACGGTGGGCAAGCGGACAGACACTAGCTGGCAAAGGGCAAAACGGTCAACCTAGTTTCTGGCTGCATCTTTCACTTCTGTTTGATACAGGGGCTTTCTGTGTAGCCCAGGCTGGCCTAAACTCATAGCAATCCTCCTGCCTCAACCACTCATGGACTGGGATTGCAGGCATGTACCACAATGCCCACATTCAAGACTTATCTTTGAACAGCTCTTCACACGTGTCTGTGGTTCTTTTATTCACCTACTTGGTGTTTGTCAGGAATTAGAATATGCCAAGCCCTGAGCTGGCACTGAATCCAGCCTCCTTGGCTTATAAGACCCACAAGAGGCAGTAGGCACAGAACCCAGGTAAAACAGTGCCATGCTGATTTGACATTAAAATGTTTGCTTTGAGGGGAGTGGCATAGGCCTGTTGTGGGCAATGACTATGCCTTCCCCGGAACCCGAGGCCCTAAAGCATGGGGGCAGGGCACCTACCTCTGCTGTGAGTTGCCGCTGGGCATCCTTGGCAGCGCCTAGGTGCTGAACGAGCTCCTCATTCTCCACCGCACACTAAACATGGTAAAGACAAGTCACCTCTGGTAAGACATGCAGAGGAGCCCAGCTCTCCCCTCTGGTTACCTGTCCCAACAGCCCTGTCTGTGAGAGTTCGGCACCTGTCCATAGAGGAGTGTGCACCTGACCCTGGAGCAGAACATCACCTTTCATATGATTTAAAAAGACACTCCTTATAATGTTTTCATGGGGGGGGGTGCACATACACATACGTGTGTGTGTGTGTGTGTGTGTGTGTGTGTGTGTGTGTGTGTCTGCCTACAGTGTGGAGGTCAGGGGACAACTTATGTGGGTTGGTTCTCTGGAGATGGAACTGAGGCCGTCAGCTTGGCAGCAAGTCCCCTTTCATGTAACTTTGAAGGCAAAATCTTTCTTCTTTGCTGATCTATTCTCCATGGCCCAACCCCCACCTCCAGAGCATGGCTGCTCTCTGGGGCTGGTCCTCTCCCCTCCCCTTTCTGTGTTTTCTTCTTTCTCTCCTCATCAGCGGTATTTCCTCTCCTCCTTCCAATTGAAGCTCCATACAGGAAACCAATCAATCAGGCAGGCACACCGTTCTCCCATGGACTACATCTGATAGGAGGAGTAAAAACCAACAGCGTGCGCCACGATTTGTAGGATAGAGCCCAAGACTCCATATGGATAGCACTGCTTGATGTAGGCCACTAATTTACAGATCAGAAAGCCTCTGCTGATTCGGGGCAGTGGGGTCGGCTCCTGAGCGCAGTAAGCCAGAAGAACCGCAGGCGGGGCTCAGGTAGGGAACCACCCTCTCCAGTAGCCACGAGCGCCATCTCAGCCTGGCCACTCTCGTGCAGCCAGGGACACAGAAGTCTTACAGCTTTTGCCTTCTTCTGTAGGTCCACGATCTGCGACAGCAGGTGTGTGATCTCCTCCTGCTGGCGAGCGGCATCTTCCGTCTTCTTGGCCAGCTCCTCTGAGATGCTTGCAATCTGGACATTGGCGTCCCCTGTGACGAAGGAACGACAAGCGTGTGGCTGTGTTGGAAACGCACACCCAGAGCAGAGAGTGAACACGCTCTTAACGGGGAGGAGTGGAGATGGGCGCGAAGGGAGCCGCAGTGGGCATCTTTCCAAGTGGTGATGTGGCTCCTTCGGGCTACAAAGAGAAGGGCCCAGCCTTCATGTGGGACGGCCCACGTGAAGGCTGACTCTAATGATGAAGGCTGTCCCCAAAGCAGGTCAGGCCAGCCCCAGGAAGGGAGCTGAAGTGCACTGCACTTGGCTGAACTCCAACATTCCACCATGAACGGATCCACACCATGACACTTTGTGGCGCGCGGAAGCCCTTTTTACTATATGTGAATGTGGACTGTGTTTCATTTCACCGAAACGCCCTTTCTCTTAGCTTACCTGGAAACTTACACCAGAGGGATGGGGAACATCACTGATTTGAATAGCAAAGCTGAGAACTCTGCCCTTCCTTTTTCCAAATCAAACCACTGATTTGGGCCTAACATGAGCATCAATAATTCCAATATTCCAATACAAAGTTCACATTAAAATTAAATATCCTCTTCACTGTGAACATGGCTCTTGATTCAAAAATGGGGTAAAACTTGCCACATAGTCTGGGAGAGGCCTCCTGCTTTCAGAAAAAAGCCCCTGAGCTATGGGCTGGTGGGGACGGGGATGCAAGCATCTGAGAAGAGGAGAGAGGTGGGAGGGGCAGACATACTCAGCTCCTTCACGCAGTCATTCACCAGCTGCTGCTCCTTCTCCTCATAGGTGATGGTCTCTGTCTTCAGCTGACAGGCCTGTGAAAGGAGGCTCAGTCAGGGAACGGTGTTCACACAATCAGGACTGGCAGGTGGACCGGGGCCATGAACAGAGCTGGGCAAACCCAGTTTCTGGGATGCTCTCCTTCAATGTCTCTGTGCCTGCCACCATTGCCCGTCCAGGACAGACACCTCATCTGCAATCTCTGCCGAGGTCATGGGATGTTCCCAAAGGAGAGACCTGAAGGCTACCGACCACCAGAGGGAACTGCACAGTGACGTGAGCACAAGCGTTCCACTGCAAGGCCACCAGAGGGCGCTGCACAGTGACGTGAGCACAAGCGCTCCACTGCAAGGCCACCAGAGGGCGCTGCACAGAGACGTGAGCACAAGCGCTCCACTGCAAGGCCACTAGAGGGCACTGCACAGAAAGATGAGCACAAGCGCTCCCCTGCAAGGCCAAGGCCTGTTGGTCTGTTTGCTGCTTGCTTGTGTGTGATCAACAGGACAGTCAGAGCTACATAGTGAGACCTTGTCTCAAAACAAATGTGACACACACACACATACACACAAAAGAGAGAGCACGAGTGAGCGAGCACATAGCTAGCTATTCATACTAGATAGTTTGCTCCTGCTGAAAACAAGGGAAGACAATGGTCTAGCCGGCTATGGAAATGCTCAGTGAAGGAGTTAATGACAGGTGGCTCCAAGGGCTAGGGCCACAGGCAGACATGAAAATTCTGTGGGCAGACATGGGCCACCAGGAATCCACACCTGGATCAGAGTCCTTCAGCTAGCTCTTAGGAGGGAGGGGCTGGGTGCCTTGGACTGGGGCGGTCCCCTGGGCCAGAAGCCAGGAGACTGCAGCTGAAAGGCATGGGCTCAGCATCCAGAGCCACGGGGTAGCAGACTAAGCTGGGGTGACCTCATTGGTTGTCCTGCCTCGTAGTTCCCATTTGTAAGAAATGAAGGGCTGGCAGGTGTGTGGGGTCTACAGGGCCAGGTCATGCAAGAGTTCCTTGTAAGGTCCAGATGGGGAGTTCTTTCCAGTGTGAGATGGCCTGCCTCTCCGGAGGGGCACTGGGGAGTCTGGAGCCAGTTTAGGGAGGCTCACAGTTCCAAACTGACAGACCAGGGCCTGGCGGACAGGGTGGTGTCCTCTCTTGCCTACAGACAAGCCCAATGCTAAGTAAGACAGAAAGCAGATCTGGTCTCCTCAGAGGTTTTAGAGGAGAAAAGGCTGATCTTCGAGCCGAGGGCACAAATCCGGCCTTTGTCATCATTAACCCTGACATCTTCAAACACCCTGCAGCCTGGTGCAAACAGGATTCAGCGTAACCAGCTCCTAACCTTGCTGTGAAGACTAACCGCATTCACAACAACCATAGCAGCAGCAACAACACAGACGGTGCCTGGCACAGCTCCTTCCTCTCCTTACAGGAAAGACTCAGAAACCCAAGTTCCCAGGCCGCCTTGGCTCAGCCTTTCTCAATGTAAAACCCCGTCTCCACGTTCTGGTACGTGGTCTTCCTGGAGCAAATATGGACCTCGTAATGTAACAGCTGGCGTCAGTCCAGCCTTCAGGCCCTTGCTCAGGTTCTACTATGGAAGCCCGGGGACACCATGGGGGAAAGGCCTGTACTCCTCAGTCTTCACCCAGTCCAGAAGCAACATCCACACACGGCCGGGCCTGCCTCAGGACACCCTCGCTGGGGAGGACAGGGCCGAGCCTGCCTCAGGACACCCTCGCTGGGGAGGACACCCTGGCTGGGGAGGACAAGCTCAGGCCGGAGTTCAGCAGATGGACGTTATGCAGATGGCACTGTCACCACAACTTCTGCTGCCAGGGAGACACCCCACCCTTCCAAGGGGGCAACAGCGGGGGGTGCATGTCACCTCAGATCGAAGTACAACGTTCTCCTCTTCGAGGTCCTTCAGCTTCTTCTGAAGGGAGTCCAGGTGGAAGTAGTTCTGGACGGAGGAAGATGACTCGTTCCTCTTCAGTCTGGGAGAAAAGCGCACTCCGTCAGGGAGCAGACCAGGAAGGGGTACCCCAAAGGTGTAGGAGCTCGGTGGGGTAGAAGGGATTGGCTTCATTTAACCAATGCAATTCCGAGAGTTCGTGTAACTCTTAAGATGCACACAGAGTCACAAGGGATGTTTTACGAGATGCTGAGATGGTTCAATGCCCAGGGCCAAGACCAACATGGCGGAAGGAGAAAATCCTGAAAGCTCCACACGCAAGCCGAAAGTCATGGTCTGTGTCATCCCCCGATGTACACAAATAAATTAATTAAATCCAAAAGCAAGTGCTCTATGTAGGCCACATGTGTAAACTCGGGGTCATAACCCTGAGACCCGAGCGTTCTTAACAGCTCCATTCTGCAGTGAAGACAGGGTGAAGTAACATGGCCTCTGAGTCACAACAGAGCTGGGACCCCAAAGTGGTCACTGGGCCCCGCAATGTGAGGCTCCAGGATCTGTGTGTTAGCCCACCCTGTTCCCATGAATGCGCTGGGCACATGGCTACTCTGACAAGCCAGCAATGGAGCCTGTAAGGAGACAGAGCTCTCTGCTCTGCGACTCCCACTGAAGCGTGAGAAGGCTGCATCTGAGGCCTTCGGAGGGGAAGCCAAGTCCTAGAGGCCTCCACAGACATCTGCCCCTGGGCTCCAGGGACCGTGCTGGTGACTTACGGGGTGGAGCAGACGGACTCGGGCTCGCTCTCCTCGGCCGCGCTAGTATAGAACTGAAGCAGCTCATCCTTCATTGACAGCTCGTGTCGGAGCTGAGACACCTATGAGGACAGCAAAGAGCAGGCTGGAGCATTCTGGAAGGTGGCAATGTCCCCTCTGTGCTCAGACACTTCCTGGTGAGGGATATGTCCCACATGGGGACTGATTCGCTACTTGAAATTTCAAGGCATTGAGTCTGACCCCATTTAACAAAAACCTAATTAATGCCATCTAGGTGGACATCTGGGTGGACGTCTGGGTGGACGTCTGGGTGGACGTCTAGGTGGAAAACTATGTTCACCATATTTATTTAGAAGAGCAGATAGAGGAGCGAAAGGTTCTGGAATGATCACCGGGGTGGGGGTGAGACTGTCTATTGGCTTTGGAAGTGGCCAGATGACCAGCTGGGCAAGTGGCCAGAACAATGAGCCGTAATACAAACATGAGAGGCCACTCTCAGAGCAGATCTGAGCACGTGCCCACTCCAGGTGAGCTGCCACTTAGGAAACCACAGCTCCTCCGTGTGACCACACACCTCACAGTGTCCCTGGCCAAGCTGGTCAGGCACTACTCTGAACACGATGGTTACCGGGCAGAAACTTGGGGTGTGGGAGGAACGATGAGCCGGGAGGAAAGCCAAGCTGCTGACTGCTGGGGGGGCTTTGCAAATGTTGCCGAAGCGGGCTCAAGGCTTTCAGATACGCAGTGGATACTGTGAAACTTCTCATCTGCCCGTCCAGCACCCAATACTGATAAGCACAGGACCAGGGCCGTGAAGGAGAATGGGAAGTCTGTTTTCTGATGCGGCTTGGGGCTTGTTCCAGCTTTCCTACACCACACAGGGAGTGAGTGGACTCTGTCTTCTTGGAGGATCTACTTGGATTATATACTGTGTAAGGGCTCTTCTACCTAGAGGGATCACTCAATAATTCTCCAAAGAGAAGCATGGCCTCAGAGTTTTTCCATTCAGAGTTTCTCCCAGGAAGCAGGGCATCTGCATCCTACAGGGTGGGACATCCTTCATGCAGGCCGAGGGGGTCTCACACAGATGGCCATGGAAGGAGGCCAGTGGGCGAATCCTAGGTGGCATGTCCCTCTGCACAGAAGGACATCCTAGCCCATGTGCTTTCTCCCTAACTGAAACCATTCTCCTGGGCCAGAGAAGGCAATAATACCTTCATTTCCCAATACTACAGCCTTCCAGTTTACCATCCCAGTACAACAGCCACCATCTCAGTACTACAGCCTTCCAGTTTACCATCTCAGTACTACAGCCTTCCAGTTTACCATCTCAATACTACAGCCTTCCAGTTTACCATCTCAGACAGCAAGCTGGAGATGAGACCCTTTCTTACAGGTTGACTTAAAACATTAAACTAAATCTAGGAATGGCTTTAATGAGAAAAAGAAAAAGACTGACTACACCGTAGGGTCAAGGAAAAGCACCCGTTCTCACCGAGAAAGTTACTGAGGGACAGTGAGAAAGGGTGAGGAGGAAGAGTCCTCAGGAAAACAGACTGAGGGGAAAGGAGCCACAGAGGATGCTGGGCTCTAAGCCCCGAACCCTTTCCTTCAACTCCATTTGACTCTAATAGTCTCCACGCAGTCTATACCTCACTCCAGGAAAGGAGCATCCTTCCTCCTTGTAGTGATATTTCATTTGTATTTCAATAAATAAAGCTTGCCTGAAGATCAGAGAGTAAAACAGCCCCACTGGTCAGCCTTACAGACCAGGCAGTGGTGGCACACACCTTTAATCCCAGTAGCCACACTAGTTTACCATAGAAACCGGGCAGTAGTGGTGCACACCTTTAATCCCAGCCCTAGAGAGGACTGTAAGACGGGAGAAGACAGCCGTTAGACACAGTCTCACTCTGAGATTCCTGGAGGCGGGATCGTCATTTCAGACTGAGGTGGGGGTAAGAGCCAGTGACTGGCTGTTTTGCTTTTCTGATCTTCAGGCTGAACCCCAAAGTCTATCTCTGGGTTTTTCTTAATTGTGCTACACCTCGTGACTGTAGGTTCCCTTTTGGGATGCCAAGACAGTCTAGTCTGTCCCCTCTCCCCTGACAGCCATGAGTTAAGATGAAAACAGTGAGCTTGTGCAATGGGAACCGCAGGCTGTGGTGTGTACTGTTCTCACACTCACACAGTTGTGTGTACAATGGAAACATCAGGCTGTGGTGTGCCCTGTTCTCACACTTACACGGTTGTGTGTACAATGGAAACATCAGGCTGTGGTGTGCCCTGTTCTCACATGGTTGTGTGTACAATGGAAACATCAGGCTGTGGTGTGCACTGTTCTCACACTTACACGGTTGTGTGTACAATGGAAACATCAGGCTGTGGTGTGCACTGTTCTTACACTCTCACGGTTGTGTGTACAATGGAAACCGCAGGCTGTGGTGTCCACTGTTCTCACACTTACACAGTTGTATCGATGTAAGGAGTGAGTAGTGTTAAGGGCCACTGGCTCCTTGCCTGGCTCCTCGCCTGCTTGCTTCTTACACTTAAGAGTCCGGGCTCTCTGAGGACTAAGCCATTGCTATGCCTGCACATATGCTCCCACCCGCTCCCAACAACTCCCAGGCTGGGGTCCTCACCTCCTCCCGGATGTGTTCCACCTGCTCTTCCAGTAGTTCGTTCCTCTCAGTTAGGGTCTTGTTCTTCTTCAACAATGACTGGCCGATCCGCGCGGCCAACTCCAAATCCCGCTCTTTCTGTGATGGACAAGAGGGAGAATGGGGACTTAACCCTATGCATCCTGGAGGAGCCAAGAGGGCTCAGTGTAAGATGGGTGTACCCCAAAACTGTGGGATAATTGACAACTCTCCATCCAGGTATTTGGTGCCTAATCAAGATGACCTCGGTCGCACATGTACAGGGAGAGTAGATGGAAACCAAAGACACGGAAGGAAAAATTATTTGTTTAGTCACTGATAACACTTGCCCCACTTGAGAGCCAGCACACTGACTCGGATGGATGGATGGACGGGAGGATGGATGGGTGGATGGATGGATGGATGGATGGATGGATGGATGGATGGATGGACGGACGGACGGGAGGATGGATGGGTGGGTGGATGGGTGGATGGATGGATGGATGGGTGGGTGGATGGGTGGATGGATGGGTAGGTGGATGGGTGGGTGAATGGTCCTGAATAGAGCGAAGGGCTGACACGGGAAGGCAGGCCTCTTTAGCTCTCATCAGGCGGTCTCCACTCTGGCCCATGAAATGAAAATGTGTAAAGTAACTCAGAAGCAATTGCATTTGTTTTGCTTGTTTCACTTTCTTATTTGAATTTTATTTAACTTTATTTTTAGAAAAGACTTTTCAAAGTGCAGAGAAACTGTAGCAGCTGGTTTACAAATAAGATGTTTTGCTAGCTCAACCATGACAAAAGTCAGACGGAGCAGCCCATACAAAGACATGACTGCCTCTGTGGGAAGAGAGATGTCCCAGGTAGGGGACAGACGCCAACTCCAAATCCATCTCTATGAGATTCACCTGCATGCGGTAGATGGGAGGGTGGTGAGACGAAAGCCGTTCTAGGAGACCACACCACTTCACAGTCTAGACCTGTCATTTGCTCTAGGAAATGGAAGCACAGAAGTGGCAGCCTGGAGCAGCGACTGTTGAGGACTCTGATGCCACACAAGCTCTAACTACCCTCGTGGCCTGAATGTTTGTTTTCTCCAGAATCAGGAGCACTATAGTTTTGTTCAAACCTCAGACTACATAACCACAGGTGAGCTGAGAAATCACTAAAGTAATTGCGATTGATGTCCTGTTCATTGGAAATAAGATAATAAAGGTTCAAGAGATAATAGAGAAAATGGATCAGGTTCTCGCACACCATTATACAGACGGGGATCCAGCGTGGAGCAAGGCGAACATGGACGGTGTGCTGATTCGGTGCAAATCAGTCATTTTTACAGTTCTGGGTCATGAGAAATTCCTGTCCTCTCCTCCCATAAGCTGGGACTTTTTTGCAAATTCCCCAACTCATTGGTCTGGGTCACCTGGCCTTATGCAATGAACAATTTAGAGTTTGAGATGTACCCCCCCTTTTCTGACCACGGGCTCAGTCACGTAGCAGAATGTATTAAGAGCATTGATTGCTCTTTCAAAGGATCCGGGTTCGGGTCCCTGCACTCACATGGCTGCCCACACCAGGGAATCCGACGCTCTCTTCTGGCCTCTGTGGGCACCAGGCACAGTGCACAGATAAGCACAACACACATACACATAAAGATAAGCCTTTTTTAAAAAAATTAAAGAAAATCAAAAATGCTCATCATGAAGGGAGTTATTTGTTAACTTTCTAACTCTGTTGAGACAAGCAGGCCCCAGTTAGAGGAGAGGGGCCTAGTGCGACCTGCTCCTCTGGGACTCGGATGGACTCTAAGTAAGCCTCTCACTGAAAACAGAGTGTTCAAACCGACTTCTTACATTGCTTTAAATGAAAAACAACAGCTCAAAAATAAAAATATCACCTCCCACATAGTTCAGGTGCCATTTCATGCTCAGGCTTTGGTCGTACATGTATGGAAGCTCAGCCACAAACGCCCTGTATGTTCCCCTACCTGGTTTCCTCGTGGCCAAGGGACACAGCGACAGCCCAGGCAATCAGGGAGGCTCAGCCCTGCCACAGGGGATTCCTCACTCCCTGTCACCTCAGACTCAGAGCTTCGCTTCACTGAGGGAAGGACATGGAGAATGTGAGACCCAGACTCAGCCCAGAGCTGAGTCCCCAGCCCCAGAGGCAGACTCGAGAGTAGCATAAATCAGAAAGGTTCCGGCCCTCTTACTGGCAGCTAAAACTGCAGTCATGATGTCCACTTCTCTGCAGAAGTGTGGCCTCCCTAAATCCAACTCAGGCCTGCTAAATTCTCTGATAGGACAACTGCCCAGTCCAGACGGGATGGTCAGCGGGCGCAGAGAACTCCTTATACTCTCTTCGTGACCTCATTCCTCATCGCTATCGCCCCACCCAAGCTGCTAACTTCCTACAAGCACAGATGTGAATCCTCAATGAAAGGAGCACGGCAGGCAGTGGAGCGGGGAGCACTACAGACAGTGGGGCG
>JABTXL010009122.1:10960290-10973490 GCA_025134845.1 Neodon shergylaensis | reverse complement strand
GGCAGGCAGTGGAGCAGGGAGCACTACAGACAGTGGGGCAGGGAGCACGGCAGGCAGTGGGGCAGGGAGAACTACAGGCAATGGGGTAGGGAGCACTACAGGCAGTGGAGCGGGGAGCATGGAAGGCAGTGGAGTGGGGAGCATGGAAGGCAGTGGGGCAGGGAGCACTACAGGTAGTCAGGCAGGGAGCATGGAAGACAGTGGGACAGGGAGCATGGAAGGCAGAAATGCAAGGAGCACTGGAGGACACCAAGAACGAGGCTTCCCAAGAGACAGAGAAGGCTGGCGCCTAGGAGAGATGAGGACAGAGAACAAGAGGGCAGTGAGCTCACACAGGAAGCCTTTGCCCCACTGACCACACCTCACACCCAAGGGCCTCTGTCCTCTTGCTCTCGGCCCTGCTGAGAGCAGCCATCACAGGCCTACTCTGGAAATCTAATCTGTATAGTAATCACCCAGGGCATGTCATCTGCACCTGGGTGACAGGAACACCTGAAGCTGCTGCCCATCTCCAGTCTTCTTGTCTAGCTTGTCTTTGGGTGTCTGTTATTGTTGTTTAGAGACAGGGTCTGGGTGTGCAGCCCAGGCTGACCTTGAATTCCCGATCCCTCCCCACACACAGCCACGCCTGGCTCTGCCTAGGTTTACCCAGGCAACAGGCTGCTTAGGCTTCTTGTGAGAATCACAGGTATGGGGCAAGGTATTTGCATACATGTGTGTGCAGGGGTGAGTAAGAGTGTGTGCATGGGCCTGTAGCGGTGTGTGTGTGTGGGGGGGGGGGGGAGTCACTTCCTAAACATTTAGTTCCAAAATTAAAAAAACAGTCAGGTAAAAAGAGCTCGACTTTAACCTCGGTGACAACCGGATTCTATAAATAGCTAACTCGGGCCCTGGAACAAGCCAGTCAAAATCTAGTTCTTTATTCTCTGAGAAATGAATCAAGGTAGCTTGAAAGCCCACAACCTGACCCTGGCGCTGGTTAGCACCACACACCGGCTGGCTGGCACTCTTCCTGCGGTCTTAGCCGACTCCCACGCTTCGCAGTGACTCATTTCATTCACCAGTTTTAGGATAAAAAGAAAAACTACGGCCAATGGAAAGCGTGCTGCTCCTGGGGCAGAGACGGATTCTGGGACATTCCTAATACAGCCAGTCAGGACAAGCTTCAGAATCTCCTTCCAGTAAGGAGCCTCCCCAACTCACACAGACACACACAGACACACACACAGAGATACACAGAGAAACACAGACACAGACAGACACACAGCTTGCAGCTGCCTGTACAGCCTGGGCAAACCCTGTGCACCCTGCACACAGCAGGTCAGGTGTGCAAAGCAGCATTCCTGAACAGAGGCACAGGGCCCAGCAGGAACAGCCTGGGGTGACGGTCACATGACTGGTGGTAGCAGTCAGACTCCAAGGCGCCCAGGTCCAGAGGAAGGCAGGGACTTCCCTGTGATGTCTCATCAGGAGCAAGGACAAAGGGGGAAGTTGCTATTTATAAAACACAGAGGTGCAGATGCGAATGACCATCAAAAATAAAGCAGGAAGGCACTACAGAGAGCCAAGAGGAGAAACTGCTCCAATGAGATATGACATTCTTCCCTCTAATTCAAATACTTCTAAAAAGGAGGGCTCATATTTCATACAACCATGCTTAGTCAGAAAATTAACCGTGGAAAAGTAAATTCTTTTAAAGAAAATTTGTTTGAGACAGTTTCCTGTAGCCCAGGCTAGCCTCAAACTCACTGTTAACTGAGGATGACCTTGAACTCCTTACCCTCCTCTACCTGGGCCTTCCCAGTGCTGAGATCACAGACCTGCACTACCAAGCCTGGCCTAAAAGAGAGTTCTTCACACAGGGCCTCTGCACAAAGGACAAGATACCCAGGTCTGGAAGTGGCCTTTGGCTGTCACAGCAGAGAGAAGGGTAGTACCCATGGAACACCTCACAGTGAGACCTCAGATGCACCGCAGCCAAGGATGTACCACATCTCTGGGCTATAGATGCCCAGGGCAGCAGGACAGCAGGGCCCAGGTAACTCTGAAAGTGGAAATGTCCTCCTAACAATCAACAGGCGGTATTACCAGAGACTCAAGAATAGCAAAGACAACAGGCAAAGAAGCTGAGTCCCATCCGGGAGGGAGTGGTTATGAGCGGGGGGGGGGGGGGGGGGGGGGTTGGAAAGCCTTTGGGATCTCAGGACCGGTCCCTCCTCCACTCTAACAGCATCTACTATCAAGAGCACCCGTAGAATTACTGTCAATAAAAAAGAAGATCTTCACCAACCCCACATCAACCAAAGGACTGACCTCCAGAATATATAAAGAACTCAAGAAATTAGACATTAAAATTCTAAATAACCCAATTAAAAAATGGGATACTGAACTAAATGGAGAATTCTTAACAGAAGAATTTCAAATGGACAAAAGATACTTAAGGACATGTTCAACATCCCTAGTTATCAGGGAAATGCAAATCAAAACAACTTTGAGATACCATCTTACACCTATCAGAATGGCTAAAATCAAAAACACTAATGATATCTGGAGAGGTTGTGGAGTAAGGGGTATACTCATCCATTGCTGGTGGGAATGCAAACTTGTGCAACCACTTTGGAAATCAGTGTGGCGGTTTCTCAGAAAATTGGGAGTCAACTTACCGCAGGATCCAGCAATACCACTCTTGGGAATACACCCAAAAGATGTCCAATCATACTACAAAATCATTTGTTCGACTTTGTTCATAGCAGCTTTATTTGTAATAGCCAGAACCTGGAGACAACCTAGATGCCCCTCAGTGGAAGAATGGATAAAGAAAGCGTGGCACATCTACACATTAGAGTACTACTTAGTGGTAAAAAAGCAATGACATCTTGAAGTTTGCATGCAAATGGATGGAAATAGAAAACACTATCCTGAGTGAGATAACCCAGACCCAAAAATATGAATATGGCATGTACTCACTCATAAGTGGATTCTAGCCATAAACAAAGGACATTGGGCCTAAGTTCGTTATCCTAGAAAAGCTAAGTAATAAGGTGAACCCAAAGAAAAGCATATATAGATCCACCTGGAAATTGGAAGCACACAAGATCACCTGACAAAATTTGGGAGCATGGAGGCAGGGGTAGGAGAGCAGAAGGGGAAGAGGAAGGGAGAAGGGGAGGGTTGGGGAGAGCTTAAGGGAATGGGATAGTTGAGATGGAGGAAGGACAGATATGAGAGCAAGGAAAGAGATATCTTGATTGAGGGAGTCATTTTGGGGTTAGCAAGAAACCTGACTCTAGAAAAATTCCCAGGAATCCACAAGGATGAGCAATAGAGAGGGTGCCTGAACCGGCCTTGCCCTGTAGTCAGACTTATGATTATCTTAAACATCACCATAGAACCTTTGTCCAACAACAGATGGAAACAGAGACAGAGAACCACATCAGAACACTGGACTGAGCTCCCAAGGTCCGGTTGAAGAGCAGAAGGAAGGTGAGTATGAGCAGGGAAGTCAAGACCATGAGGGGTTGGTTCACCCACTGAGACAATGTGCCTGAGCTAATGGGAGCTCACCAAATCCAGCTGGACTGGGAATGAACGAGCATGGGATCAAACTAGTCCCTCTGAATGTGGTTGACAGTCAGGGCAGAGTGAGGGGCCAATGACAATGGCACTGGGATTTGTCTCTACTGCATGTACTGGCCTTTTGGGATCCTATTCTCTTTGGATGTATACCTTGCTCAACCTGGATGTAGTGGGAAGGGCCTTGGACTTCCCACAGGGCAGGGTGCCTTGCCCTCTCTTAAGACTGGAGGGGGGTGGGGAGAGAGTGTGTGGAGGGAGTGGGGGGAGTGGGAGGAGGGGAGGAAGTGGGAATTTGGATTGGTATTTTTTAAAGTAATAAAATAATAAGAAGAAGAAGAAGAAGAAGGAGGAGGAGGAGGAGGAGGAAGAAGAGGAGGAGGAGGAGGAAGGAGGAGGAGGAGGAGGAGGAGGAGGAGGAGGAAGAAGAAGAAGAAGAAGAAGAAGAAGAAGAATTAATGCAACAGCAGGAGGACAACAGAACCCCAAAAGATCTGGCAGCTGCAAGGACCCGGGGCTAGGGGCGGATGTCAGAAACACGTCTCCGCCAGGCGATGGTGGCGCACGCCTTTAATCCCAGCACTCGGGAGGCAGAGGCAGGCGAATCTCTGTGAGTTCGAGACCAGCCTGGTCTACAGAGCTAGTTCCAGGACAGGTTCCAAAGCCACAGAGAAACCCTGTCTCGAAAAACCAAAAAAAAAAAAAAGAAAGAAAGAAAAAGAAACACGTCTCCCACAGTGACCTTGCTGGAGAAATGGATCACACAGGGAAGGGTCGCAATGCCATTTCCAAATCTGATGTGCAGCCAAGTGGGCCTGCCACTGGCCCACACCAGCCACCAGACGGCGGCAACTGTAGTGTCATCAGAAGGCAGGAAGCTAGCATCTCAAAACGCCAATCCCTAGTGACTGTCACATAGTCTTAACCCTGATGCCACCTATGTGGAGCTGAGTGGTTCTTGTCTCCTTCAGTATAGAACAGACGTGTTCCAGGGTAAGTAGAAATATCACTAAAGGAAGAAACAAGGCAAGAGAGAGACAGACACGAGGGGTGGATAGTGGGGGGACTGCCAGGAGTGTGATGTCAGGACCTGCCTGTTTCAGTCCCATCGCCACTGCCTGCGACAGTCACGGTGCCTTCTGGGTCTCCCCCAAGACACTCCCCTCTTCCTGGGGAGGTGCTAAAGAAAAGGGGACCGAGTCATTGAGATTCCAAAAACAAAGCCCAAGCTGCCTGTGCACTGAAGGTCAGGGCTATGGTGAGGACCAGTGTTGAAAGGCAGGCACCGTTAAGGTCCGACCTGAAGAACGGATCCCCCCCACAGCTCTTGTGTTTTGAACACATACCCCCCAGCGAGTGCTGCTGTTTTTGGAGGCTGTGGAAAGTTGAGGAGGCGGGGCCTGACCTGAGGCAGCAGGTCACTAAGAACTGGCTTTTGAAGGTTGTCATCTAGGTCTAGGTTCTAGCCAGCCCTCATGAACAACCACCTCCTGCTCTGGCTACCACAGGGGAAGCCTCTCAGCCAAACCTTCCTCTGACGTGCTGCGCTGAAATTCCTTGAAACTGAGCATAAATTACAGCCTTTGCCCCTCCCCCTCAAGCCGTTTCTGTCAGGTTTGGTCACTGGGGGGGGCAGGGGGGGGAGATGGGATTACCAACACTTCTTCCGAAGCCCGGTTCACCCTGGCTACCGATACACAGGGTGAAGCCATGTGTCCTTATGGAACATCACAGTCCCTACTCCCAAATGAAAACAAACACTGAGACCAGCTGAGAGCATCACAGTCTCTCGAGGGCGTGCAGCCTGACTGACCAGAGTGACCTCCCAAAGTCGGCCATCACACGGCCGGAGTGACCTCCAGAAGTCGGCCATCACACGGCCGGAGTGACCTCCCAAAGTCGGCCATCCACGCCTGCTGCTTTGTTCTTCCACACGGACACTGCATGCTGCCCCACCCCACCTGCCGAACTACATTCAGAAGCCACAGGTCAGGACTTGTTCCTCTCCAGCACAGTTTAGGTTTCTCTAATCAGAAACTGGGTGATCCAACGAGTACTTAAATGGCATTGTTTTTGTGTCATAAATTCATAACACTGAAAATCTAAAAAGGGGTATCTAAGCTGCAACCTGCCGAGTGACTACGCATTCCAGGGTAGCTATGGATGTGAGCTAACACACCTGTACGGCAATGTCAGAAGGCTGGACAACCCACTCTAAAGTACCAGCTGGGCCGTGATGGTACATTCCTGTTATCTCGGCTAGGAGGTCAGAGTACAAGGGGTTCAAGACCAACCTCAGCTACACAGCAAGTGGGAGGCCAGCCTTGGCTTCACAAGATTCTCTTTTTGAATAATTTCAACAAATCTAATACATGTTCCCAAAATCAACAGCTGCAAAGGCCTAGGCACATAGTCACTAGTGAAATGATAGAGCTACCGGGCACGATGGGAGGCAGAGGCAGGTAGATCTCTATGAGTTCTAGGTCAGCTTGGACTACACAGCAAGTTCCAGGCTAGCCAGGGCTACGTAGTAAAAGCCTGTCTCAAAACAGATAGATAACAAAACGAAATCATTGGATTATATTCTGCAAGGGCCCAATGGGAAACTCCTTCCTGAAACAGACAAGGAGCCCGTGAGAATCCTCCCCCTCTAAACAGCCCTTCCCCCCGACACTCACCTCCTCAAGAAGCCTCGTGACAGCATCTATGTCATTGTATGTCTTAGTCATCTGGCCAACTCTTTCGGCGCAGAGAACTGCAAGAAACAGAAAGGGCAGAGAGAGTTGGCAATAGGCGGTTCAGGGACCAAGGCTCCTCAACTGTGTCTAGGTGTCAAACACCAGAGGTTCTGCCCACACTGTCCTGAACTGTGAACTATGAGAAGGCCTGAGGAGCCACCGGCCACACAGGCATGAATGGCAGCTTTCAGAACGCAACCGTCCATGTAATTATTCAACAACAGCCGTAAGCTGACGAGTTCACAGGGACACATGCAGCCTTCGTCCTGCCTGGCCTAGATTCTACAGCTGTGCAGTTTCCGTACCAGCAGCAGGAGGGTACCACAAACATGACCACCATGGCTGCTGCACACGCATGCACACGTGTACCCACACACGGATGCATGCACACAGAGCACAGTTTCATCCCACAGACAGCTCACTGCAGCATGAGAGGCCGCTCAGGAACTCTCAGGCCCCTTCTGGTGGAGGACAGCTTTAGTCTGCTAACATGTCTAGTGTTGCTCACTTCAGCTCAGTGGCAAGGGACTCATGGGCACAGCGAGGAAGGCCCTGGACTTTTCCTCTATGGGCAAAGTGACTGCATTTGGATATAGGACCAATGGGAAATTTTTTTGAATCTGTCACTATGGGTTAAACAGAAGTGTCCCAAGACTGGAAGCTTTTTGGTTGATAAAGTAGCAAACAAAAGGGCCCGGGTTAGAACCCCAGAATCCATGTGAAAAACAAACAAACAAACAAACAAAACCAAACAAAAGAATCCAGGCATAGTGGTATCAGTTTGTAATTTCTGTGCTGAAGAGATGGAGGACACTGGAATTGATCTCTTATCTCCACAAGCACCCCCCCACACACACACGCACGTACACACACACAACTCCGTACTGATGGGATATGATGTGTGTAACACAGACCCTGGGGAAGAGTTCTATTAGGAGCGAAAACCTTCATCATGACCCACATCCAGCAATAGCTCGTGAGAGGCACCTGGGACCCAAAGCGTCGCACACCGGAGCCTTGCTGGGGAAGCTGTCGCTGGAATCGAGTAGTTTCTAAATATTTTAGCAGTGCAAGCAGAGCTGATCCTAGAGCTGAGCTCAGAGAAACCTGATCTGCTGGAATGATTTCCTAGCCCAGGAGAGCCCGAAATCTGGTTTTCAATCTGAGGCATCAGCACCTCGGAAGCAGAAGCCAGGTCCTCCTCATCCTCTCAGCACAGCCAGCCCTTCCCCCGCAGATCCCTCCGCCTTCTGAGGTGCAGACACTGCCTGGCTCCAGACCCTTTCCTAGCAAGGAAACGGCAGGGAGATGTGTAACAGGGGTTAAACCCGTCTAACGTGCCGTCCACGGAGTCCAGCTCCAACTGCTCTGGGCAGTTCAGGAGTTCAAGTCGGCAAGTGCTCTCTTGTGTGAAGACTGTTGTGCCTGCCATTAGCATGGCTTCTCCTGGGCAGCTGTGAGGTCCACAGAGAGGAACAGGCCCAAAGTGTGGCAGTCCCACCGCTCGCCCATTCACACTGGGGGCACCAGGGACATTCCACAAGACTCGGGGCCACTGACTGAGTCCAATTACCCAAGTAAAAGCCACTGCTTGCTCTAAGCAAGGATTGTATGAAATACACACACACACACACACACACACACACACACACACACAATAGTCCACAGAAAGGAAAAAAAGCAGAGCAACCACAAAAATGCCAACATTTGAATAGATCACAGGTTCAATTCTCTTGTTTGTGCTTTGAAAATGATTCTAAAATAGCTACAGTAATGATACACTAGTAAGGGAAATTTATTAAATATTATTCAGGAAATATACAGTTGGCTAATATAAGGACATGGTACCTGAGCAAGCTTTTTCTTAATAAACAGATAACAAAAATGCATCTTTATGGTGTGCAGTGAGATGCTGACCACATTTGACCATGGTGCACAGATGGATACGGGTTGCTCTGCAGACCTTTACTGAGCATGCTCACTGAGGTCAGGTACTGAGCACATCTGGCTGTGTAGCTCATGCAATCCTCAGCGCAGTTCAGGGAGATAGCTCTTCACACCATTGCACAAATCAGAAAAACCAGGCCCAGAGAATCGTCACACAGCTGGGAGGTGCAGGGGTCAATGTGAGATGGACCCAGTAGGACAGCAGTTAACCTCCGTGTCTACAAAGTCAGACCCCTTCCCATCGGCCCTTCCCAGCAACCCTGCAGGTGGCACTTCTTCAGGGAGAGCAGGACGCCAAGGGCACTGTGAAGGTCTGTTGTGCAGCCTGGAGAAGGATCTACTACAGCCGTCCTTTGGTTTTGCTCGGGTGAGTTTATTAAGTGTATACCAAGACAAAGTATGAGTGTCAGCAGCAGATAGCATCGCCAGACTGTGCTTACAGCACGCAGCAGAAAGCAGGTGGGATGCTAGGCACTCGGCTGGAACTCCGATTGACCTTTCCCTCCACGATGACCTTCCCATGGCTTTGCATTCCCAAGGTTGGTAGGCGTAGGCATTTTTAAGCCACAGGACAAATGACAGCCACCCCTGTTGGAAATAGCTTGCCTCCTAACTGTCTGCAATGACACAAGGCATCCACTCTTGGGCTAGTCACCTTTTCTCTCCCCTCTGCTCCCATCACAGAGCTGGGAGGTCAACACCTGCCCAGACAAGGGGCCCTGGAGGACACGGCACCCAAGCGTGCTTAGTCTGAAGTGGGTGGGGCAGCCTGGCTTCCAGAACCAGCTTCTCTGTGAGCTCCAACAGCACAGAATGAAGAGCCCACATGGTGGACATCACAAGCCAGACAGAATGAGCTGTATTGTAGGAGCTAAACCAGCCAGTCTGGCTCCTAAACTCAGAGAGGGGCACCATAAAGGACAGGGCAAGGCTCAGGGCAGTGTTCAGAACCTGTGCATCAGAGCAGAGGGCATCCTGACATTGGGGGAGGTCTTCACAGAAGATGGGGGCAGGGAACCCCAGGTCCCAGGCAGGCTCCTTAATTTAAGGGTCTTAGGATCCCTGGGTGGATCAAGACTGAGGAGCTAGAAAAGAGCGAACCGACCTTTAAACTGTAGGTGACTAAACAAGGCCTCTGCATTTCAAGTTTCACTTTCCACACAGGAAACACCATAAACTTGGGCCAAGTTCTCTCTTTGCAAGGACTCAGACCATGCTATCAGGTAATGCATTTCCACCCCAAAATGTGTCCAAAGGGGAAGCACAGAGGCAGCTATGAATCTCTATAATAGTGAACACAAGAAAACTAGATCCAGATACTAACCAAGACGTTAACTGCTTCCTGCGGCAGACAGCCAGCTAGACACACAGACATCCTCGGCTTTTAGAACGACCACCCACTCTAAGTGATGCCATCATCCTGTGCCAGCCTCATGAACTGCTTGGGGTACACAAAAATAGGCCAACTTAGGAGAGACACTGCAGATGGTTTTGAAGAGTCCAGGGGTGCGAGCTCCTTCCAAGAGCTGGGATTCTTATCTAGGCACAGAAGCACCACCTGTGATCCCAGCATGCAGGTCAGCCAGGCCTACACAGTGAGAGCCTAGCTTCCATTTGTCCCCAGAAGCTAAGGACCCTGGACTTAGGGACCAACAGGAAATCACTAGAGGGTCTTCACAGGAAAGCATCAGTGCGTGGCTGTATTTCATGAAACATTTAGCCCAGTATGGAATGACTGGGTGGGTGTGAGGCGCACACTGAGCCCAGTGACCCGTGCTAAACCTGCTGGATTCTTCTAGCAGGCTCCTTCCTGGGTGACAGTAAATGGACTCCTACACGAGGAGTCTGAGATAAGGTTGAGTAGGAGGTAGAGCGGGGTAGGCTCTTCCTTTTGGCTGGGACACAGCCAGCAAGAGCAATCCATCCCCGCTCATCAGCAGCAAGGTAGGCTGCCAATGAAACCGATGGTCTTGGGATGGTCACAGCGCTGTGGAGTGAGGTTCTGAGCACACTCCCAGAGCAGGGGAAGTCCAGTGAGAGAGATGCCTTCCAGGAGCTGGCTGGGCTGTGGTGCATCTGGGAGATTCCACTCTGCAAGGCTGGAAGGGACCAAGGCTTTCTTCCTGGGGACTAGCCCTGGGCAGGCTGACCAGAGCAAGGGACACATAGGACTAGGTTGGGGTTCTGAGGTGCATCTGGATCCAAAACTCAGTGTACAATGTTTATGCAAATTTAGCCACCCCCCAAATGATCTTGAGAATACATGCTGGCAGACCCCAGCTCCCCACCAAACCCCACATATCTGTGTGGGCAGGACTTGATGACAAGATCTAACTTGTACGAAACTCAGGAGTGACCTTGGCTGAGGCCAGACACAAACCGTTCTAGGGAAAGAAGCAATGGCTGTTGGGGTCACTGGGTCAGACCCAGGCTGGAAGGACTGGGATGAACGAAGAGGAGGTGCAAACTGATGCTGACCGACAAAGCCAGCAAAGTTGGGGTGCTGGGTGCTGGGCATCAGGAGCAGAGAGGGGGTGCACGGAAGGTGGGATCGTGAGGAACTCCCACCTGCCCTTGCAAGGCACCCTGTCACCATGTCACACATTACATTAACAAGCTGGAGAAGCTCCTGACACTGGCCTCATTGGTCGTCCTAGAGCTGGGAGACCTCACTCTTCATCTGGAATAAATACATAGCTGCTGTCGCTGCTCAGCCTGGCTCTGGAAATTTCCCTCCCGCCAGCATCAGCATCCTGGGTCTTCATGTATTTTTGGCATGAATACATAAATGAACATTTTACATATGTGCGTATATGTATGTATGAGTGCACTTGTGGGTATGTATATCAACAAAGATATTCCTACCCCTCAAGAAAATGCTGTTTCCACCTAACTCAAAGACCACGCAGCCAGCATCCGTGAATGCAGGCTAGACAAGCCCGCCCATCCAATCTGCACGTGGAGTGGCCTGCGCTCTGCCCACTTCATTAAAGCAGGTTTTCGACAACATGTGCTTTGATAGCCAGGATTCATCCCCAGAATTCCTCCTCCTGTCACTTACACCTTATCATCCACTTCTTACAAAAATAAGTTTCATCTTTTCTAACTTGTGTTTTCTAACGGCAAGATGGGTCAATGGGTAGAGCCGTCGCTGCCAAGCCTGATGAACTGAGTTCGATCCCCAGACACAAGTGGAAGGAGAGAACCAATTCCAGGAAGTTGTCCCTGACCTGCACAGGCATGCTGGGGCATACGTGTGTGCACAGACACAAATATGTGAGTGTAAGAAAAAAGTTTAACCGAGACATCCTGAATATGCATTTAAAGCAGACATGTACCCTAAAGTTCCAATGTGCCCGTGGAAGCAGAGCAGGTAACTGTGTGTGAGACAAGAGCCGTCCGTACGTGGGTGGCTTTGCCCTCAATAAGAAGCATCGCCACGGTGCAGCCCTTGATCTACAGGAAGCAAGCACAGTAAAGCCCACAGTCTGCCCTGTTCACACGGGTGGAGGGTGGAGGCCCAGAACCTGTGGGCCTTGGCCTACAGCTCCATCAAATCCTGGCTGAGTCACCACACACACCAAGTCCCCAAGCCTCACAAAACAAGCGTCCTGTAAAGTTTGGCATGTCGACATGGCTTTGATTTAACATGTCCATGTTCTTCTTTAAAATGTCCACAGCTCAGCCGCTGCCCTGCCACAAGCAGCGTCCATACACAGAAAACCCAGGACCGACATCCCCAGTGCAGTCAACTCTTCCCACCTCCAGGCCAGGCACTCATGCGCACCCTCCACCTGAGCACCTGGTGATACCATCCTTGGCCTGCCCTGGCCTCCACACCTGTTATTTCCTTCTGGGAAGACTGTCTTTCTCTCACGTCTCCATGGGGAATTTGTTTCCTGTTCTTTCCATAGCCTAGCAAGAAGGAAGTCCCTCTGGCTATCTGACACCCATGTCTCACCTCTCATGCCCACTTCTGTGAAATAAACCAGAAAGATCTGGCAAAGAACCATTGACCACAAGGGCATCTCTGCGTGGGTACTGTGAGTGGGTGAAGAGACGCAACCCCAGAGACACCGGGTGAGTGAGCTGAACATATTGCAAGCCAGGGAAACCAAAACCAAGGCTCTAGGAAGTTAGGTTAGCTAAGGTCATAGTCATTCAAGTTTCCTGAGTACCTACCGGTGGGAAATGAAGACATATCTCTACCTAAACTTGAATATGCGTGTCCATGGCAACAATAATCATTACAAGCAAAAAGTAGAAACAACACTCAGTAGTGGCGAGTGAACAAGTGTGGAGTTTCCACACATTGGAATATTGCTGAGCCGTAAAAAGAATGTGGAATGAATACATTCAACAACATAATTAAACCTCAAAATCCAAAAAAGACATAAACGTTATTTTGTTCTAGGGTTCTATTCATATAGGAAGTGTGTTAGCATTTGCTTAGGCCTGAGACTGAGTGTAAACAGGTGTGAGGGCTCTTACTAGGGAGGAAAGAGTGGAAAGTCTAAGTGTGAATTAGAATGAAGGTTGCACAATCTAGGGCATTTATAAAAACCATAAACTGCCCCGTAACAATGGGTGAATTTTATAGGATGCAAATTCCACCTTAGTATTTTCAGTAACCAAATACATGCAAACAAAGGCCCTAAACCGCGCCATCTCCCTACCACTTCCCTATAGCAATATAGTAGTAACATGAAAGCATTCTTTTGTTCCTTCAGCCCTGACTAAGCGTTACTGGGGTTAAATGCTATTGCCAGGCAGGGAGCCGTCCAGAAACATCAGCAAAGGAACCCACAGGAGGTCCTGCCCCAACCAGAGTGACATCAGAAGACAACTGGAAAGATCCGGCGGCTTGTGAAGAAATCCGTTCCCACGGGGAGCTCCAGAGAGGGGTGAGGAAACCCCATCACCAGAGCTCCAGAGGGGTGAG